>OW121758.1:18871637-19471637 GCA_933228765.1 Miltochrista miniata | reverse complement strand
TGACTTCTCGACTCCCGTCGGAAATCGCTTTCTCGCTACCCGAAACCACGATATGGGCGCCACTGAAAAGCTGTGCTTTCAGGAAAGGAGAGAGAAATAACAAGATAGAATTTAACACATGAAAAATTAATAATTTATTGGAATCAGATTTTAGCACTTGGGGGTCGTGGGTTGTGGCAATACCGGGCAGCAAGGGTTTTCGCGATTTCCGATAGTCCTTCAGGGTTCGACTTATCTTGGTGGCTCCAGGATGTTGATGCAGTCCGCCAGGTAGCCGTGCCGTCCACAAGTTCGGCTGGCACGGTGTTTTCAAACCGTAGGGTGGATGATCGCTGTTAGAATCGAAGGGTGCGTCTTCACCTTCGTGGCACCCGAAGGGTGGATTTTCCCAATCCGTAGGGTAGATAGTTTCTTCGAACCCGTAGGGTGAACTTCTTGAACCCGTACGGTGGACCCTGGAATGTTCCAGAAGACGGGTTAGCTGGAACCCTTTTTCCCGCCCATTGCTAAGACAGCCGACCCCGTTAAACCATTTGGGAGTCGGTTGCCTTACAATGTTTGGTTATCTACTAATTTTACAGAGACCTTTTTTTCACACCCCTGTAATCTACCCTCCCATAACAGGGTTGACCAACAGCCGTTAATTTTCACTGTTTTAAAAATCTAGATTCGTTATAATTAATTTGACTCACCCAATGATGGGGTTATTGACGCTCGCAGCTAAATCGCTGATCACTTTGGGAGTACTTGGCTCCTTACTATATTTTTTCACTTTAAATGAAATTAAACTCTGATGCACCTGCGCCTTCGCGACTAGTATATTTAGATTATTTTAGTAATGCTCTTTGAAATTCGCGCGCGGTTGTTTATATATGTTTATACAGCGCCTCTAGCGGCACCACTCGAAACTACTCAATCGTCAAGACCGCTTTTTAAATACGAATAAGGTTTCCGCCGTTTCGACACTTACTCGGTAGATGGCGCTTTCATATGTTGATCTAATTTTCGATTCTAAACCCCTAATGTTAATCAATATTTGCCCCCGTTGTTTCACAACGTTACAAGCTTCTGCTTTATATCTAAGATTTCATGAACAGTGGAACCGCCTCCCAGGAAGTCATCAGCATAAAAATCATTTATGATGATTTCTGCGATTTTTGAGTTCTTGCAATCAAGACCTATTTGTTTTAGGCATCTGGTTGCAAGGAAAGAAGCACTAAAAGTCCCATATGTGACCGTATTTAGAATATAAGGTGTGATGGGTTCAGTAGAATCAAAACGGCATAATATGGTTTGTAAATAATTATCGGTCATCAGGATATAAAATTACGGTTCTGTACATCTTCTCAACGTCGGCCGTTAAGACGTCCTTATACTGCCTGAAACGAATGAGAAGCGACAGAAGATCATTTTGAATAGTTGTTCCCACCATCTGAATCTCGTTTAGAAAAACACCAGTCGTAGTACGACTACTGGCATTAAATACCGCTCTCAACTCCTTCACGGGACATCCTTCCTTTCACGGGACATCCTTCCTCACGGGACATCCTTCCTGAGGGCTTACCCGGGGCTCTCAACCATAGGCTGTTAGGCGTGGCGTGAGTTTTTTTAGTCGGTAAGAGTCCGGCATAACATCCTATGAGGATTTTCCCTCACGTTAAACAAAAAAAAAGAAAATACCGCTCTCAACTTGGTAGTAGTGCTGTCTTCGCGCAATACACCATGATGTGGAATAAAATGTGAGTTGACAGTATCTGAATGTGATGATTTCGACATATGACCGAGGGTCAAATACTCTAACATAAAATCTTTATACATTTTGTCTAAAGAAGGGTTTGCTTTATTCCTACGTTCTAACGAAAGAAAGCAGTGTTTAGCCCGTTGATAAAAATCGCCTAACTTTGAAGGATTTTCCTTCAGTGGTATTCTTACACAGAAACGCCCATCTTCTAGACGAGTAGTGTTTTTCACAAAGTGATCCTCACATAACTGTTTCCTTAGACCAATGAGATGATGACTTAGGGCTCACTTCTTCAAGCTGCCAAAAACGCATAAGCTGGTTTTGTATGTCATCATTACAGGAATGATCAGTTGGATCAACTGTTGAAAAATTACATTTCATACGACTTGATGATTTAGCCACATATTTACTGTGGATTGGGCCGGAAACTAACCACCTTCATTTGGTTTCAAATAACATTGGCTTACCATGACCCAATATAATTTTTTGTGACCCTAATAAGTCCCAAAAAATATCTGCGCCAATGATTAAATCTATATCACCAGGAGTGTGAAAGTTAGGATCCGCTAGAACAATGTCTGACGGGATATTTAAACTCGCTAACTTAATATTACCGCTCGGAACACTATCAGCATAGATATATTATAAGTCTAGATGGAAGGTCAAGGCGCAGAAACGGCGCAAAAAAATTCATGCAACTGTTACCTACATGAATTGGTCTAACCCGCCGCTCAGTGCCGATCGTGTCGCTTTAACGTCACCACGTAAAACGCGCGCTAAGTAGTGTACGAAAATCTAGCTAAAATGTCGTTTTGTGCAATTAAAATTTGTAGAAATTATAGTAGGAGATTAAAAACTTCTAAACATGTCAGCTATCATCGGTAAGAACCCAAAATAAAGCTTATTTTAATTTTTCTTTTCTTCATTATTAATCTCGCAATATTCATCAGTGTTGCCACTTTATTGTTTTATTCTCCCAACTTAACAATTGGGAAAGGGGTAAATATACCTAACTAGTTAGTCTAGGAAATGATTACTTATATTGATTTCTTAATACACTACGTACTAATATATTATTTATAATAATGAATTGGATCTAATAAATCAATTTCGAAAGTTCATGTGTTATTAATTTAACATAGTTTTTGAATGAAGAATTATTTAATAAAATAATACCTAGTAGGTACTTATTATTTCATAGTTACAGTTATTTCTGGGTTATGTTACTCTTGATACTTGTGGAATCGGTTTATTATAATCCTTTTTTTTTATTAAAAAGAAGTTACCTATACACATTATTTAGATTTTTGTGACGTAAACAGCTTATGTGACGTAAACGAAGTTGCGGGGGTCAGCTAGTACTTTCATATATCCATTTAGTGAAAAGCTGAAATGCAGAGCTTCGTTTTGCATCATTATTTTTCCCGTCACTTGTTCGGCTCTCAAAAGTAATAAATGTTCCCCGTTTTTAAAACTTTTCGTCGTCATTAAAGGGAATATCGAACCGTAAAAGAATTTTCAAAATCAAACCAGTACTTAAGTTGTTCCTCAGAATCTAGCATTCAAACAAATAAACCGTAATATACAAACAAACACGAAATATTCCGTTTTATACACATTTATTATAGTTTTGAAAAATTGCCTAAAATAAATGAAGGATATGAAGCCACACAACTCAGGAGTTTTTCAGTGCATTATATGCGATTTGTTCAATACATTATATTAGAATTCAGTAGATTCTAGGTATCCACCAAGTTAAGAAACAAAAGAGGTGTAGTGGGGCCCTACCAACACCATCGGGCCCAAGTCAACCTCACGTGCAAGCTCGTGCACCTGCTGAACAACGGACGAGGCTCTGACGGCGGCGGTCCATTTCAACACGGCGATGGGCTCACCACCTGTCACGTGGGACCAAATTGTACACGGTGAAATGTGGGCCGGTATAGGCCTCTGCCTACCCCTTCGGGGATAAAGGCGTGAGTATATGTATGTATGTATGTATGTATGTATGTAAGAAACAAAAAAAAAACAATAGAAAGTGTGTAACGGGCAGGTAATAGGTATACAAGTTATTAATTTACCTACATCACTATGCCGTCAAGACGTGTGAACAATTTTATTACTTACACAAAAAAAAATTACAAGCAGACACTTCAATTTTATTTATTTGTATTAATACTCCTACCCAATAAACAAATATGTATACAATATTGATGTAGTAAATATTATACATCCTTCATTAATTTTAGGGAGAAGCTGGTATCATTATTTACGCACACAGAAAGCCGACGCACAGTGTAAAGACACTGGCCGCTCGACGGCGCACGCACACAATTGTGAAATCGTAAGCCGTTTTGTTCATGTCGATTGTAGAGCGACCCTCCATCTTGACTTATAATATATCTATGACTATCAGTTAACGACGACGGCAGAACAAAACATCTAATGCTGTGAGTAAACTGTTCATTCAACGATTTGAAACTTAAATAACACATTTTTTCTATGCGAGATACTATGTTATTTATACCTTGAACAAATTTGTTTATATTTAAAAAGGGTAAATTCAACTTAGAATACATTTTCTTACTAATTAAACACGACGTACTACCACTGTCTAAAACAGCGCGTGCTATGTATTCGTGCCCATTAATATCATATACCTTTATCATCGCTGTAGATAACAATACATACTCATGCGCACAGCCAGCATTTACGTCACAGCACTCACAGCTCTCGGAATGCAATTGAGGTGCACTCGCAGATAACGTCAAGTTTGACTGAGAGGTATATGCGACAGCGATAGGTGCTACTTGCGATTCATTATTATCTGTAGATTGTATCGGAACGCTGCTTATAGCCGGTCTATGCTTAAAACTTAGGTTGTTTACATGGACCATTTTATTGTGTTTACGTTTGCATATCGCACACCCTTGTTTTTTACAACGATTAGCAAAATGTTCCTCACTGAAGCAATTAAAACATACCTTAAGTGTGGGCAATAACTTCAACCGTGATTCATTATCCAGCGCTAAAACTGTGGACATGAAGTTAAACTGTGTTCATAACCTTTACACATTGGACATGACCTTGCAGTTTGTGTTGAAGGAGACTTATTGTTCACAGTGTCCTGTATGGAAACCATCGTTTTATGTTTTACAGGTTGCCTTGCAGATAAAGTGTGCCTAGTGGACGTTTTTAATTGGCTCTGATTGGAGTGACGTGAAGATTCGAGGTTTCAATAAAATCAGCGCGGTTACGAAGAAAAGTGACAAAACAGTCCAAAGAAATAGTTTGATCTTTAGCTAATTGACTTTTGTGCTGTTCCCACTCACGAAAGGTTTTTGTATCTAACTTGGAAGTGACAATGTGAATGAGAAGAGCATCCCAGTGAGTTACAGGTTCCCCCAGAGACTCTAATGCACGCAGATTTTTATTTAAGTGTATAACACAGTGATGTTCAGTGTTACTCACCAACTAGCGCGAGGTAGCTATGCAGAGAACTCTTTCCCAGGGCGCCTTACTACAGAGATTCCAGTGTGCGTGCAAGGGTAGGCTAGGGCTCTCACGAAAACAGCCAGGTAGGGTGTACACACATATATTTATACAACACACAGTTCACTACAGAGACACTGAGATAGAAAGCACAGACATACATAAGAACAGTTATACTAAAAAAACAGTATAGGTTTAGGTACTAGAGGTGAGGAAGTAAGTTAGGCGGCTAGGCTACACGTATAAGTATGGGTGACAAGTACTGGCCTTCGAATCGAGCTGAGAGCGACCCCGTACGTTGTCACAGCCAGGTGGAGTTGGCAGGCTCCTCTCGCAACAACCTCACTCGTGTGGTCCACGTGTTTTCGGGTGTGGCTCAAAACCGTGGCTGACCAATCCTTCCCCGTTGTAACGTTGTGGAACAACGGGTGCAGATATTGATTAATATTAGAGTATTAAAATTGAAATTTAATGAAAATAAATGAAAGCGCCATCTGCCGACAACGAGTCTCATCTACACAGCTCTGACGTTACCAAGTGACGTCAGACGTAGGGACCCGAATTGCCGCTAGAGGCGCTGTACAAAGATATAAATACGACCGTGCGCGAATTTCAAAGCACCATTATTCGAAAAATTAAAATATACTCGTCGCGAAGGCGTATGTGTGTCAGTAAATATATTTAATCGAAATAAAGATAAGTTATAGGGAGCGAAATACTCCCTGAGTAAACAGTGATTTAGCTGCAAGCGTCAATTACCCCATCATTGGGTGAGTTAAATTAATTATAATGTAATCTAGATTTTAAAACAGTGAAAATTAACGGCTGTTGGTCAACCCTCTTTTAGGGAGGTAGTTGCGGGGGTGTGAAAAAATGTCTCTGTAAAATTAGAGTATAAGCAAACATTGTAAGGCACCCGATTCCTGAAATGATTAACAGGGATCGGCTGTCTTAGCAATAGGCGGGAAAAAGGGTTCCGGCTAAACCGTCATCTGGAACATTACAGGGTCCACCCTTCGGGTTCCACGAAGGAACATCCACCCTTCGGGTTCCACGAAGGAACATCCACCCTGCGGGTTCCAAGCAGGAACGTCCACCCTTCGGGTTCCACGAAGGAACATCCACCCTTCGGGTTCCAAGCAGGAACGTCCACCCTACGGGTTCCAGAGGTTCACCCTACGGGCTACGGGAAAGATTTTACTCTCCGGGTTGAAAACACCGTGCCAGACGAAGTTGTGAACGGCACAACATACATCAACAACTGCAGCATTCTACAGGAAGACCAATACTAAGATAAGTCGGAACCCTGCGAAATCCTTCGGGAATCGCTAAAATCCTTGCTGCCTGAAGTTACCACACCCACGACCCCCAAGTGCTTAATTCAAATAAATTATTGATTTTTATGTTCTAAATTCCATCGTATTATTTCTCTCTTCTCCTCTTTCTGAAAGCCCATAGCTTTTCAGTGGCGCCCATATCGTGGTTTCAGGTAGCGAGAAAGCGATTTCCGACGGGAGTCGGGAGGTCATAGTTGTAAGGAATTTTAAGTTGTGCAAAATAGTTTTAAGAGTGCCCGTTAGCGGGGTAGTTTCCCTCCAAATTAACATAACTACCCAGGAATTTGGCTCTCCTGACCTCTGCTGCCAACTTGTTCTTTCCGGCTTATTTTGTGTTTTTTTTATTAATTTTAGACAGATTTCGGCAAAAACAAGAACAAGGCCAAATTTGAATTTTTCTCAACGTAAATATTGTAATTTTTCCAAATTTTAACGGTCCCCAATTTATTTTCACACCCTCAAGTATTTATTTTATGGTGGAAATTTTTTTAAGTAAATTTAAAGTAAAAGTTTTTTCTTCAATTTTAAATACTACATTTGTTAAAGTTCTGAAGTAAATCGTCTGATTTGAAACACTTACATTAATTTTCGTAAGCAAGTTGTATAGCATATATTCATCGTAAAAAGTAGTCACAGTAAATCACCACCACAATTTTTATTTTTCTTACGGCGTCAAACCGCCTCAATTTGTGCATTATTTTGTTGTATTTCCTATATGTGAATTTACAGCGAGACCAACAGCCGATAATCACACTTCTGGGTAACAATCCCTATTGAAATTTCACGTTAGCAAAACGGTAGAACAAATATTTAACGAATTTCACTTCACGTAAATAATTAATTAAAGATTTATAATTGTTTCACTTTTCGAATTACGTTGAATTCTGACACACTGAAATAAAACTGTAAGAAAAAAACATTCCAAACGTAGATCACGCAGTGAAAACATTCTTGCCAAAAACAATTTTAAACTAATAACTTTGATTCGTGTTCTGAATAAACAACGGCAGATTTTGCTTTCATAACGTTTACAAGTAAGTTGATTTACTAGCTCGATAGTAGCGGATTTTTTTTTTTCATATAAACTGTGGGTGGAAGTGAATTAAATACACTCCTGACACCAACAATCTGATACAAAATATTTCCAGAATCGTCCAAGTACGAATCGTTTTTTTAAACAATTCGAAACATTCAAGGGTTCCGTGGCGGTAAGGAACAATTTACATAAAAAGTTAGTTACTACTATATAGTTTATTTCAAGAACCGTCCAAGTACGAGTCGCTTTTGACACAATTCGAAATATTGAAGGGTTCCGTAGTAGTAAGGAACTATTAAAAAAAAAAATTTGTTGGTACGAGTTAATATACAATTAACTCTTAGCACATTCGTGGGAATAGTTACATTTCAATAAAAATAATATTAGGATCAAAACTTGCATCAATCCATTAAAACTGTCAAACATTTAGCTAACTTCATCAACCCATCATCATACACCTCACTTTCACTACTTACTGCTTCTGATTAGATTATATTCAAACACAGACAGACAGACAGACAATTAATATCTAGAAGGGTCCAATTTATTAATTGAGTGAAGGATCCCTAAAAGGTAATATTTCCAAACTTAAGTATTTCCTAAAGCAAATACTAAGTTTTATAAAGGTTCAACTTATAATTCGGTTCAACGAACCCTAAAAAGAACAAATTTATTTTTCGTTATTCTGCGGGTGGGTCGAAAAATATTCACATTCCTTAACATACAAAGACGAATGCAAATAACGGTAAAGGCCGTAACACACTGCATTAAGATGCGTTTGCTAATAGCTTATATAGTACATCAGTACAGTTACACAATAGTGTTTTTGATAATTATTTTTTTGGAAAATATAAGGGTGTTAGCACACCGTCATATAATTTTAATACTTAAGTGGCACATTAGGTACCACATTTCATGTCATGTTACACGCATACATATTATCATACGGAAGTTTCACAATTACACTTACATAATAATTAGGTAATAGATGATCATCACATATTCATCACAATTATCTTCACAGACAATTCCAAACACTTAATAAGCGGTTTTTTTTGTTCGTTTACACAGTGACACTTGCATTTCATGTTGTGTGACTCCCAAAGGCGGAAGGAAGGGGCAAACTAGCTACAGGCGAGTCACATTCGTTGATTATAGAAGGTGACTCAAATGTCCTAAGTTTTGTTCCCGACCAAAGCTGACGGGTTGATATGGCATGGAGTGTGGTGTGACACTGGCCTTAGATGCAACGATAAACAACACGTTTACATCAACATCTTACGCGCAAACAAAACAGAACTTACACAAGGGAAATTTCATACGTACATACATACATATTATTCATTTAAGCACGCACATACATTTTATACTACTATGGTGACACACAAGGGTCCCATTTTTTGTTTTATATAATTGGCGTTATAGCCAAATATTATTTACGGTCGTCATTTTTAGGGTTGACATAATAGTCATAGTCAACATTCTACTGCTAAGATTGCGAATAAGCACTTAGTTTTTTTTATTTTATTTTGTTAAAGGGCTAAATAGCCTAGTAATTAGTTAGGGACACTACACACTACACACGACTTACAAATAACTACATATAACAACGTGACAAACACATGCCGTGTTCGTCATGGGGACATAGGGGTTAATTAGCATCACGAAGGATTCTGCAAGTAAATTATTTTCTATCACTTTTCTGTTTCTTGGTTTAGTTGGGAGTTTCTGTTAGTTGGAAGCATGAGTCTATCCCTAACAGAGTTCGTCGTTAACTGTTAGTTGGCAGCATGGTCTTGCCCTAACAGATTTATGTTGTGAGTTGTTACTGTTACGAGGAAGCATGAGGCTTACCCGAACAGAGTTATGGTGGACTGTTATTTGGCAGCATTTGTCTTGCCCTAACAGTCTTAGGTGTAAGTCACCTTTAGGTTTATTTTCGTCATATGGCTACGCCTACCAATCGGAAGCTAGAGGCTTGCCCTGGGGGATAGTCCATCCTATGAGTCGGAAGTGTTACACTAGCCCTAGTAGGATGTTCTTCTCTGGGACGGTTGTATAAATCCCAGCCTTCAGCAAAAAGCCTTATTATACACACCCCACTTTCAGGCGGTGCGTATTACCTGAACCTTCAACCCAAAGCCTCAAATACGTCTTTTATCACTCTGTCCCATAAAGTTCTTCAGGATCACCCAAATACATCCTGCGAGTTGGTTTCATTAAGGTGAAGGCTAGCTCTTCGCTATACCCAGTATCACCTCATTCACACAGCACACTAACATACACACACACACACATAGACGAGTAGTAGGTCTTAAGATAGGGGCGTTCGAGGACGAACGCAGCATTTGACGTGTTATCATACGTCAAACGCTCACCGGGGAGGGGGAGTATGTAACGTTGTGGAACAACGGGTGCAGATATTGATTAATATTAGAGTATTAAAATTGAAATTTAATGAAAATAAATGAAAGCGCCATCTGCCGACAACGAGTCTCATCTACACAGCTCTGACGTTACCAAGTGACGTCAGACGTAGGGACCCGAATTGCCGCTAGAGGCGCTGTACAAAGATATAAATAAGACCGTGCGCGAATTTCAAAGCACCATTATTCGAAAAATTAAAATATACTCGTCGCGAAGGCGTATGTGTGTCAGTAAATATATTTAATCGAAATAAAGATAAGTTATAGGGAGCGAAACACTCCCTGAGTAAACAGTGATTTAGCTGCAAGCGTCAATTACCCCATCATTGGGTGAGTTAAATTAATTATAATGTAATCTAGATTTTAAAACAGTGAAAATTAACGGCTGTTGGTCAACCCTCTTTTAGGGAGGTAGTTGCGGGGGTGTGAAAAAATGTCTCTGTAAAATTAGAGTATAAGCAAACATTGTAAGGCACCCGATTCCTGAAATGATTAACAGGGATCGGCTGTCTTAGCAATAGGCGGGAAAAAGGGTTCAGGCTAAACCGTCATCTGGAACATTCCAGGGTCCACCCTTCGGGTTCCACGAAGGAACATCCACCCTGCGGGTTCCAGGCAGGAACGTCCACCCTTCGGGTTCCACGAAGGAACATCCACCCTTCGGGTTCCAAGCAGGAACGTCCACCCTACGGGTTCCAGAGGTTCACCCTACGGGCTACGGGAAAGATTTTACTCTCCGAGTTGAAAACACCGTGCCAGACGAAGTTGTGAACGGCACGGCTACATCAACAACTGCAGCATTCTACAGGAAGACCAATACTAAGATAAGTCGGAACCCTGCGAAATCCTTCGGGAATCGCTAAAATCCTTGCTGCCTGAAGTTACCACACCCACGACCCCCAAGTGCTTAATTCAAATAAATTATTGATTTTTATGTTCTAAATTCTATCGTATTATTTCTCTCTTCTCCTCTTTCTGAAAGCCCATAGCTTTTCACCGTACTAAAAAACCCTGTCATGAAAGAAACGACAAATTAAGATATTGACTGCGCGAAAGACGACAATCGACCCGCTTTGCAAATAGTTAATTGAAACTTACCAGAATCTGGGTAGAAATTAGAAAAGAACTTTGACAAAAAACATCAACTGGAGTGACTAACATAAAACTTAGTAGCTCAGAGAATCAAAGCACCGAAGCCATCCAATCTCAAGAAACCTCTTCTAATTTTTCATTAACCTTTTCTCTCCGATGTCAGTTCCCAAAAAAACTCTAGTCATGTCCCATAGACTATAGACCGTTTTCTTGAGACAGCTGTTGCCACAGCAAAAAAAACAATCAATCGATCATGGCGCTCTCAAACGCTCAAATATATTGACAAGCCCGAGACCAGACTTGCCACATATAGAAAATAAATGTTACAACCACCCCCCCTTTAATAGTATTTCCTGCGGATATGACACGCTGGAAATACACAATAAAGAAAACAGAAAAGTTCTGACTAATAAACAAAGACAACCAGCTAGGTCCTTCAAACACCAGCTGACTACGACCATTACAATACCAAAGAAAGATCCATTCATGCAAAGATAATTTGAATGGTTTTTAATAAAAGTAATAAAATCTTTTTAAATCTAGCAATCTCTTTTTCATATAGAATACTGACAACTGACTTTATGTCAAATATATTCAAACTAAGAACAGCTGTCACGTAACAAACAGTAGGTATCAATAATCAATATAAAAGCTTATCAATAATCAGATAAAGATGGCAATAGAAATTGTCAGAAATGTCTGCAAGCGAAACTAATCATTATCGCCTATGAATTTGCAAACGACGTTCAACCTTAAGATGGTACACCAATTTTTTGGCCCACTGTACCTAACTAGACACTGACTCGTGTACCGGATAGGCTAAGTAACTAGAGTCTAATGCCCTTCATAGAAAACGAATGCTCCCTTTACTCACTGCCGATACCCTAACACTACCCAAGCTCTCAGGATATTGTAGAGTACTGAGGAGCGAATGAGAGAAAAACGCTCGGTGCGGTGCATAGAAGAAACTACAACGTGACAATTTGAAGTCACGTACACACATAGAAATACAAACAAAAGATTAAAATAGTCTTACATAATGATCACATAGCACTGGTTTAATAAACTAGAGAAACAGTGTTATGTAGTTACAGCATTGCTGACGTTGGGTATTGGAGACGGCTCCTCCTGATACTTCAGGATGTCCTTGATATGGTACTCCCCAAGATCCCTACCGTCCAGATCTGACAGCCTATATACTAAAGGGGATCGTTTAGCAGTCACCACACATTTAAGGAACTTAGGGGCTAGCTTAGAAGTAAAGTTATTGGCCTTGTTTGACAGGTAGAACGTGCGTTTGTAAACTATCTGTCCCACTTTCAGCTCCACATGCCTTTTTCTAAGGTTGTAATACTTTTCATTACGCTGGTGGGCAACATTCAAATGTTTCCTCACCTGGTCGTATATGCGTTGTATTTCTCTCAGCTTGACACCGAAGGCTGATGGATCGTCTACAGAGACTGAAGCAGGGTGGCACGCAATATCTGTCTGCCTGTATAGCACTCCATCTCCAATAAACTCCCTACCATGTACCAAGAAGTAAGGGGTGAAACGAGTTGCTTCGTTAACTGCAGTGTTTAAAGCGCACTGTATCTCAACCAAAAACGAATCCCATGACTTGTGTTGTGACTTCACATAGCATGAGATCGCTTGAACAACATTACGAATAGCTCGTTCCGCTTGATTAGTTTGGGCATGATACCTAGGGTTGTAATATATATTAGGTACATTGTATTTAGCTAACAGATCTTTAAATGGCTTACTCACAAACTGAGGGCCATTATCCATGTAAATAGTCTTGCAGACTCCGTGCACGAGAAACACACTCTTCTCTATGAATCTCGCGACTACAGCGCCTGTGGCAACCCGAACAGGGCACAACATGACGTATTTGCTAAAGTAGTCGGAGACCACGTTCAGGTGTACGTTTCTATTGCTCGAAGTGGGAAAGGGACCAAGCAGATCGACAGAGATAGCTTCGAATGGCTTCGAAACCCGCTTCGGGCTACCCATTAGGCCGGGACGAGACGTATTTACGGGTTTGTACTGCTTGCATGTTCGCAATTCCCAACATATTCTTTGACGTCCTCGTACATCTTGGGCCAGTAATAATTTAGGCCTAACATTTTATGCGTCTTCCAAACGCCACCATGGGCACTAAGTGTGTCATCGTGGTACTTCGAGAGCAGGGTACTTGAGTACAACTTCAAGCCGAAAGCCGGGGTATGTATGTACGTCCGTGATGATGTCTGCTGTCGCCGTCTTACAAGCCTTGAAGACAGGGACCTGTCTACGTTATGGGCGCGCGTGGATCACGGGGGCCACACTCGGATCTACGCGTGCGTGTACAGGTCTCACAGCGGTAACACGGACACAGTTCGCCTTTTTGACCACCTGCAACAATCGACTGACAAGGTGATTGAGCAGTATCCTTCTGCGGAGATTGTGATTCTGGGGGACTTCAACGGTCATCATGTTGACTGGTTGGGCTCCCGGATGACCAACTTTGCGGGGAACGCTGCACACGAATTTGCCCTGACCTATGGGTTCTCCCAACTGGTTAAATCCCATACGAGGATACCAGATAAGGAGAACGAGCATAGTGCATTGCTGGACCTCCTGCTGACAACGCGTCCGGATGGATACAACGTCTCAGTGGATGCTCCGCTCGGATCGTCGGACCACTGTATCATTCGGGCGCATGTGCCTCTCGCAAGGCCTGAACCACCTCGGCCCAAGGAGTGGCGACATGTGTGGCACTATAAGTCAGCAGACTGGGATGGACTGCGGGAGTTCTTCGCGTCGTACCCGTGGAGGCGGCTTTGTTTTGCCTCAGACGATCTGGATTCCTGCGCTGCAGCAGTCGCTGAGGGGATCTTGGAGGGCATGGAGTGCTATATTCCCAACCGCTGGATCCCTGTAGGAGCAAAAAAGCGACCGTGGTTCAATCGGCTCTGCAGAGAAGCTTTGATGCTGAAAGAATCTGCCTACAGAGCCTGGACCACGGCTCGTGCAAATTCAGATCCTAACATCTCTGAGGTGAAACGCAAATTAAATGCCGCCTCGAGGGCCAGCAAAAGAGCAATTGTCAGGGCTAAATTCGATTTCGTCGGCAGAATTGGTGAGCGGCTAGCAGGGTACCCTTCAGGGAGTCGTGAATTCTGGTCGCTTGCCAAAGCTGCCGAGGGAAACTTCTGTCAGTCAGGTTTACCACCCTTGCTTAAACCCGACGGTAGTCTGGCCCAGAGTGCCAGGGAGAAGGCCGACCTTTTGGGTTCTCTCTTTGCCTCTAACTCGACCATGAGCGACGGGGGTGCTGTGCCGCCGGACGTTCCGTGGTGTGGAACTTCCATGCCGGAAGTAAAATTTACGCAGCGGGACGTCCGACGGGAGCTTCGTTCTCTGGACGTTCATAAGTCGAGTGGGCCAGACGGTATACCCGCGGTAGTACTTAAGCAGTGTGGTCCAGAGTTGTGTCCGGTACTTACACGTCTTTTCTCGCTTTCTTATTCCATGCGACAAGTCCCGGCGTCGTGGAAGATCGCGTATGTGCATCCTGTGCCCAAGAAGGGTGATAGGACCGACCCGGCCAATTACAGGCCTATAGCCGTCACCTCACTATTGTCTAAGGTGATGGAGCGTGTAATTAATACACAGCTCCTGAGGTACCTTGAGGAAAACGACCTGCTCAGTGACCGGCAGTACGGTTTCCGTCACGGTCGCTCGACGGGCGATCTTCTCGTGTGCCTCACACACCGATGGGCGACGGCTATCGAGAGTAAGGGCGAGGCTCTAGCAGTGAGCCTCGACATTTCTAAAGCCTTTGACCGGGTCTGGCACCGTGGTCTTCTTAAAAAATTGCCCTCCTACGGACTGACCGAGAGATTATGCGGATGGGTGTCCAGCTTTTTGGCCGATAGAAGCATCAGGGCTGTTGTCGACGGCAGCTGTTCTGACTGCATGGCCATAAACGCTGGAGTACCGCAAGGCTCAGTGTTGTCCCCTACCCTGTTTCTGCTGCATATAAATGACATGTTATCTATTGACGGCATTCATTGTTATGCGGACGACAGTACAGGGGACACTTGTTACACAGGCCGTCCCGGTATCTCTCGGGTCGCAGTGGAGGAAAGTCGTGAACAGCTTGTGTCTGAAATCGAGGCTACTCTTACTAGAGTGTCCGATTGGGGTAGACAAAACCTTGTCCAGTTCAATCCCTCCAAGACACAGGCGTGTTTCTTCACCGCTAAGAAAGCTCCAATTACTGTAGCGCCACGATTCCAGGGCACATCTCTTTCCATCTCTAAAAGTATAGGGATCCTTGGTGTTGACATCTCCAGTGACGTTCAGTTCCGCAGTCATTTGGAGGACAAGGCCAGGCTGGCGTCCAAGAAGCTCGGTGTGCTCAACAGGGCGCGGCGGTACTTTACTGCGGCGCAAACACTGCTTCTCTATAAGTCGCAAGTGCGGCCACACATGGAGTACTGCTGTCACCTCTGGGCGGGGGCACCTGAATATCAGCTTCGCCCATTTGACTCGGTGCAGAGGCGAGCTGTGAGAGTTGTCAACGATCCTATACTGACAGGTGGTGTGGAACCTCTTCGCGACAGGAGAGACTATGCCTCCTTATGCGTGTTCTACCGCCTGTACAATGGTATGTGCTCCGAGGAATTGTTTGACATGATGCCCACGGCTACCTTCTATCATCGCACCGCTCGCCATAGACAGGGATTTCATTCTCACACCCTACGTCCGGAGCGTTTGAGCACGGTTAGATCCGGTAGGGGTTTTCTTCCGCGCACGCTTAGGTTGTGGAATGATCTTCCTGCCTCGGTTTTCCCAAACGCCTACAGTATGGGGTTCTTCAAAAGGGGTCTAAGAAGGTTTTTACAGGGTCGGCAGCGCGAGTGTGGCGCCTCTGGTGTTGCAAACGTTCATAGGCTGCGGTGACCACCGGTCCTTCTGGTGGGCTGTGTGCTTGTCTGCCACCTTAGTGGTATAAAAAAAAAAAAAAAAAAAAAAAAAAAAAAAAAAAAAAAAAAAAAAAAAAAAGGGGCAAGCGATCCTCCTGAGGTACCACCAGCTTCCAGTCAAAGTCTGAAGTCAAAGAATATTTATTTTTAGTTAACATATATAGAAGGTTGTCACGAATGTCATAATTTGGTGACTTTCTGGGGTTCTTCCGAACACTATTCATGGTGTGGTCATACCACGGGTCTTTAGTGGGTACTGCATCGAGGGAATCAATCTTGATGCGTGACAGAGCATCAGGTACAACGTGGTCTTTACCTTTTCGATGCTCTATGTCAAAATCGAATTGACTGAGCCTCATGCTCCAACGTGCTAGACGACCCGTGGGATTTTTTAGTTTATGGAACCACAGAAGAGATGAATGATCCGTGACGACCGTACATTTTTGGCCTTCGACGTACTGTCGAAATTGTTCCAATGCGAAGATCACGGCCAGAAGTTCTCGTTCAGTTGTGCTGTAGTTCACCTCGTTCTTGTTGAGAGAACGGCTACAGTAGGCGATAGGGTGTTCAACACCATCGTGAGTTTGTGTCAGTACAGCAGCAACTGAGTAAGCTGACGCGTCACTAAGAATGCGGAAGGGCATCTCAAAGTTAGGCATTTTTAATATAGGGGCAGAAACCAAGGCTGACTTTAGCAGGTTAAAGGACTGTTCAGCCTCAGGGGTCCATTCGAACTTAAGGTTCGTAGAAGTGAGTTTGCACAGAGGTTTACTTATCTTAGAGAAGTTGTTAACAAAGCGACGATACCAGCCGGCCATTCCCAGAAATCTCTTAACCTCCTCAGGGTTAGAAGGGGTGGGATAGTTGAGGATAACCTCAACTTTACCCGGTTCTGTCCGTAGGCCATGTTTGTCCACATAATACCCCAGGTATTTGAGTTCACTCCGACAAAAGTGGGATTTTTTCATGTTAATTGTTAGGCCAGCATCCTTGAGTTGCTGATAGACTCTATGTAGGAGCTCTACATGCTCCTCAAAGGTGCTGGACACACAGACTATGTCATCCTGAAACGCAAATACCTTGTTGTCGAACTCGGGACCAAACAGACGGTCCATGAGGCGTTGCATCGTGGCACTGGCCCCGACAAGACCGAAGCACATGGAATTGTAGTGGAACAATCCTCTCCGGGGAACCGTAAAAGCAGTCTTCTCAGCAGACTGGAGTGAGTCGAACGGAATCTGCCAGTAGGCCGCACTCAGATCTGCAGAGGTTAAATACTTAGCATTATTAAGATGGTCCAAGATTTGATTGATATAGGGTAAGGAGTAGGCGTCACTCTTAGACACAGAGTTCAGCTTGCGAGAGTCCAAGCACAATCTGAGGTCGCCGTTCGCCTTCTCCACCATGACCACTGGAGAGTTCCAGGCGGACTGAGACGGGGACACTACTCCCATCTCCAGCATTCGGTCCAGCTCGGCTCCAGGGCCTTCTGCTTAAGGGGAGAGAGCGGATAATAACGCTGCTTGATCGACTTGCTGTCACCAGTGTCAATGACATGGTGCACAAGTGAGGTCCGACCTAAACCCACCTTATCAGTGTTCAACGAGTCAAACTTTTCAATGACCTCGTTGATTACACACCTTTGTTTAGTTGTCAGGTTGTCGTAATCCTCGAGGCCACCGTTAAGGGACACAGACTCTATAGGATTATTATCACTAAAACTATCAAGGCTAATATTTTGTAAAATTAATTTATCACTTAACTTAAATTGTTGCCAGAAATCCACACCAAATATCATGGAGGTGGTTATTCCTGGGACAACATAGAACTTGACAATTCGGATAACCGAATTGTACTCAATTGGCAAAGAGATACAACCCAGACATTGCAAGTGAGAGCTGTCTGCAGTTGTAATACGAAAAGTAGGATTGATACTCACAAGATCAAAACCCAGTTCCAAGAAGATGCGGTGCGCTCCCTTGCCTAGTATAGAGCAGGAGGCACCGGAATCTAGAAGGCCTAAGACATTTAAATTTAAAACCTTAACAACTAGATACGGTCTAATGTCACTATCCCGTTTAGGAAACAGGACCTTATCAGAAATAGACTCAGATACAGAGTAATGCATAGAGTTCCTAACAAGGCCCTGGCCTACGCGTTTTTTGGCTTGCCAGCACATTGTGAGCAGTCTGGGGTCTTGACTCCTTTGAGACCACACCGGAAACACACCAGCTCCCTTGACTGTGTGCAGCTGTATGCAGAGTGACCGTTTGTTCTTATGCTGGTGTAAGTCCGACGAAATCTCAAACTTGAGTCGTTAAATATCAAACTCGCGTAATTCCATCCACATCCCAAACTGACCTATGAATGACGCCAAATTCAAAAATTAAAAATTATTCATTTCATCTCTTTCAACTTAAGGTAAGTCAATCATATCTCGTACAAAATACGGGTCAAACTCTATGATTTTTTTCAAACTTCTGTACGTCCCATGACTGTGACATATCAAAGTCGCGCATGTCCATATTGACCAATCAGAACGGAGCATGAGTCTAAGATGGCCGCCATTTCCAATAAGTTTTGTGACGCACGCACATTGTCGAGCGCAGAAAAAAGTTATTACTGTGAGAAACAATGGAAGAAAACGGTGTCAATGTAAATGTAGTGGGTCCAGAGAAAGCCCGAAAGATAACCATCTCAAAAGCTAAGAATAAAAAGGCTCAAAAGAAGGCTGAACGGTAAGTGAAATTTCGTATATAGTCGGTAGGCAAGTCGCCATGTTGTAACCTGTGCTCTAAAAACCAGGGCCGTATTGAGTATTGCCGCAGTTGTTAAGTAGTATGCACGAATATGGGTATTTGCATTGGTCTGGTCGTGCCTCGGAGAGAACGTTAAGCCGTTGGTCCCGGTTGCTATACGAACATCTATGACAGTCGTTACGGGTAGTTGGAGCCCTCAAAAGTTCTAGAACTCTGGTCTAGCTGCAATGCTTCGATATCGCCTTTGGATTGTGGAGGTCAGATGGCAGTCGCTCCACGGAAAATATCGAAGTTCAGCCAAAATCCGCAGTTAGACTGGGTCAAAGCAGACCCCAGACTCCCTAGTTGAAAAACTTCGGATGCGACTGGGATTAACGCTTGAAGAAGAAGAAAGCATTTTGGTAATGTGTTGTTTAGTGAGTGAGCCAGCTTTGTGTACGGGTTTTTTTGCATTTCTATTACCTACCTTTTTTAAGTGTGTTATTCTTCTGAAAGCCACTAACAAGCACTAAAACTACTTCACTTTCATTCATCTAGTCTAGTAGCATGTTTGCAAGCTTGTTTGCACAGAAGCTTGGTGTAAGGTTTTCGTAGGTACTTTTTAGCACCTAATTATTTTTTTGAAATTTCAGGTATTCCTCGCCAGGATTCCCAAAAAGTCCTGCATGTGGTCATAACTCTATTAGTTATGGATGTTCTAAGCTGCCGATGAATTATATATTCATATTTCACAAGAACTTTTACAAGAAACCTGATAAAATATATCAAGACAACTACATTGTTAAGCACTTGCAAGTTACTCCAATACAGCATCGACGTCCACGAGACAATACAAAATCTGTACAATTATGATGAAAAATTAAAACATTCGATAAAAATAATAAAAAATTATTTCCATACAATTAATATTATTCGACCTACCCTGAATACGTCCCAAAAATGTTGAAGCTTATCAATTTCCTGCAAGTCCATAACTGACATTTCAAAGTCCGGCAACTCCAAGGTTATATTTTTCAAACGACGGTAAGTTTCGCTGGTAAATATCAAACTCCTTTATGTCCAAACTTAATTCCTATTTTATGACTTAATTAACTATTTTAACATAGTTGTTTTGCATAAAAAAGAAATATATTACTTGCTTATTTTACGAGATAATGAATGTGCCATGATTCCCAAAAATCACTTAGAATGGACATGCGGCTTTTTGATATTTAACGACTCGTCAAGAGCAGGCTCACGGAAAGTGTCCGCCCTAGTACGCGCAAGCTCCAAGCGCTTACCCAAACGTCTCAAATCATCTATCGAGTTTACTTCATGCAAGGCCAGTTCTTTCATGTAGTCAGGTCGAATATTGTGCATGAGAATGTCCAGCTGCTCTTCACTGGGCATCTTACATGACAACCTTGAGAACATGGCTTGCATTGTACATATATAATTAACCAAGGACTCAGAGCGGGCTTGTGTACGCTGTCTTATCTCATTCCTGAGGCGGTAAACATGATCAGGAATATCAAAGGTATCTCTAAGCTCACTAATAAGATCCTCATATGAGATGAAGTTAGCTTTGTTTGTACGGAACCAAGACAAAGCCGGTCCATCCAACAGGTCGGAGAAAGCCATAAGGAGTCTAGGCTTAGTAACCTCCCGAGCACATCTAAGTTCCTCTAATCTCTCTAAAAACACACGTACACAAGTAGAACCATCATATTTTAAATTAAATGAACAAAAGTTGAGGGGACGTTCTTTATACACTATGTTACATGTAGAACTATTCCTACTTGAACTAGCTCGCACCGAGCGGTCCTCTCTCACTACTGGTGAAGTATATTCCACCTGGTCACGACACGAAGGATCATCACCATCATCATCCGAACCCTCGGATTCAGAATTACTACCGGGTTCAGCCCTAGCAATGATCTTCACTAGCCTACCACGAATTTCTACCAGGTCAGGGCAATACAAACCACAACGCGCCAACCTAGTTAGCAGATAGTTTGCCCTGACCATTATCCTTAAGCGAGAATTATTATTGGCCAAAAACTCACCTGACTGAAGAGCCTCCTCCAACTCGTAGACCTTCGGAAGGCAGGTCGAGAGCTCAGCCGATGCATCAGCGGGTACCGGAGCATTCGCTTTGATGCTTCCCCGACGGACAAGTCGGTGTGCCGTTCTCAGCTCACCACGAAGACCAGTCACCGTCGCATCCGGTTCCACTGAAATTCCCATGTGGGACAGCTCGTTAGCAAGTTCATCCTTTCTTAAATAATTAACATATTTTTGCATCTGTGCCATTATGTAAAAGTTTAATTACAAAAGTTATAATAAAGTTAAGTGACACAGATGGGGTTCAATTACCAAGTAAAGAATATAAATTAAGTTTCACTAAGTGTATGATATCTAAGGTTGTAAATTAATATTTAGAATTTTAACAAAATTACAAGCTGACTAAAAGAGTTTAAAGTTTTAATAGTTTCTGAGAGCAAAGTTCAGGTTAATATTTAAAATGCAAGGTACCTACATACCTTCAAAAAATATGTATAATTACACAGAGTGAAATTCACTAAGTTAACAGAGATCTACTAAGTTTACCTTACAAGGTGAGGCTATAGGATAATATATATTATATATTAATCAATACTAATATTATATTATAACAAATATATGTGTGCACCATAAAAAAGAACATAAAAAAGAAAAGAAACACAATAAGAAAAGAAGTGGGTATGCCAAATAAAATCAAAAAGTTTTCCAAAATCACAGCTATTTTTAAATTTTAGAATTTAGAATTTAGTGTCTTTTCCAGTCAAAGATGTAGGTAGCTGGAAGAAGACGAAAGGGATAATTTTGTGCTTAGCTGTTAGCACCACCAATTAACGTCCTGGAGCGTCTCGGACGAGACACCAGGATGGTTTCGCCAGAGGTAACCACCTATGCACACACACTAGACTGAGGCTACCGCAGAGTAGACCCAGAGATTTGCCCCACGTTGGGCGCCAATTTATAACACAGTGATGTTCAGTGTTACTCACCAACTAGCGCGAGGTAGCTATGCAGAGAACTCTTTCCCAGGGCGCCTTACTACAGAGATTCAAGTGTGCGTGCAAGGGTAGGCTAGGGCTCTCACGAAAACAGCCAGGTAGGGTGTACACACATATATTTATACAACACACAGTTCACTACAGAGACACTGAGATAGAAAGCACAGACATACATAAGAACAGTTATACTAAAAAAACAGTATAGGTTTAGGTACTAGAGGTGAGGAAGTAAGTTAGGCGGCTAGGCTACACGTATCACACCCGTCGTGTGAGCGCTCCGCACGCGGACGTGTTTTTAGTTAATTATTATATCGTCAGGTGAATAAGTAAAATAGTGAAGTAAAATGGTGAAGTGTAAAAAATGTAAATTGTTTTTATCGCTTGCTAAAGACGAGATATTGAAGTGTAAAGGATGTTATGGTATTTACCATAAAAAATATGTTAAAAACTTGAAAAAAATTGAAAAAAATCTCATCTGTGAGGAGTGTTTGAACAGTGCCAAAGGCGATAAACGGCCGGAGAGCCGTTTATCGCCTTTGGCAAGCCGAAATCACAAACAGCTCCCAGAGTACGCCCGAGAATATGGGGGAAATAGTTAAACAACTAAATTGTAAGTTGAAAATAATAATAAAAATGGAAAAAGACATCGAAGATATAAAAGATACCTACTGTAAATTTTTACTCTGAACAGTATCAAGAGATGATAAAATTCAAACAACAAGCTGAAAAAAAAATTAAAAATTCGGAGCAACAAAATAATTACTTAAATAAATGTAATAAAGCGTTGGAAGAAAGGGTAGTGACATTGGAGCAAAGGGAGAAGGAAAGAAATGTTGAAATAGTGGGTCTTGAAAAAAGGGACAAAGAAGATTTAAGATGCGTGGTGAATACAATTGCAGACAAATTTAAGTTAAATAAAAGCGATATCGAAGAAATCAAGCGGGAAGGAGTTGAAAAAATAAATAGCGGAAAGGTGAGGCCCAAACCGGTAGTGGTCACGCTAAAGACAAAAGCGGCCCGCGAACAATGGCTAACACTACGTAAACAACAAATTATTAACGGAGATATTTATGGAGACAATAATCGGGATAAAATATACGTTAATGAGGATATCACTAAACACCAGCGTGAGTTGTTTTGGAGGGTCAAAAAGGATTTAAAGGAATCATATAGATTCATTTGGATACAAAACTCTAATACACTCGAGAGCAATGAATCCGGGTCACTTAAAGAATGTTAAAAATCTCGGAAACTAAAAATGATAGGTTAATGCAATAAATTGTATTTAATAGACAATGTAATACTCCTTAAATGAAAGTAAAAAAAATATGAGTCACCATACATTTTATTAACACAAAATTACATAAAGAAAAAACTGCCGATCTCTCCTTAAAACAAAAATAGGAAACATGAAATTTTTGAACTTTATTACGATTTTCTTGAATTTTAATACTTCGTATTGCCTCCTCGTGCTTCCATTACTGCGTTTACGCGGTTTGGCATGCTGTACACCAAGTTCCTTATACGATTTTGGGGAATATTCTCCCATTCCTCTGTGAGAGCAATTTTGAGCTCACGAAGCGTGATTGGGGGAGGGTTTCGTTGTTTTACGCATCTGCCTAGCTCGTCCCAAGCATGCTCGATCGGGTTGATATCCGGGCTGCGCGCTGGCCACTCCATACGAATAATGTTCATCTCTTGAAGGTAGTCATTCACAATCCTACCTGTATGAGGTCGGGCATTGTCATGCATAAATATAGCATCCTCACCTAAATTGACCATAAATGGACCAACGTGATCATTGAGGATTTCTTCCACATATCTTACGCTAGTTAAAGAGCCGTTTTCTATGATCACCAGCTCTGTGCGACTTTCAGAAGAAATTCCGGCCCACACAAGTACAGACCCACCACCGTAGGCTACTTTTTCTTCGACGCATGCTTGCTTGAATCTTTCCCCTGGTCTTCGATACACTCTGTGTCTTCCATCGTGCTTGTAGAGCATAAATTTTGATTCGTCGGAGAACATAACTTTTGACCAATCTTCAATACTCCAATTTACGTGGCTCTGGGCATACCTTAGTCTCGAAATACGATGCCCACGCTCCAGTTTAGGGCCGTTTGCAGGTCTAAGGGGTTTTAAGTTAGATTCAGCAAGCCGACGTCTTACTGTCCATGCACTTGGGTTACTTCCTCCGAGGCGTCGAAACTGATTGGTGAGTTCAGTTCCTGTGAGAAAGCGATTTCGAAGCATGGTGTTCACCAAGTATCGGTCTTCTCGTGCTGTGGTACACCTGGTTCTGCCCGTTCCTGGTCTGCGTAGGTTAGAACCAGTTTCTTCGTAACGTCGGAGAACTCTTTGTACTGTTGACAGCGACACACCGACAGTCCTGGCTGTATCGCGCTGACTCCGGCCGGTTTCCAGCATTGTAAGTATTCTGGTGCATTCTTCAGGCGTAAGCGACATAATTTCAGCTTGATTAATGAATATAGAGCACTATCAACATGGTTTATGTACCCACATATATGACAGATTACAAACAAAAGCAACACCAAATGCTGTAATTTCGTAGTTCCATCTTCGAAAGTGGCCCTTTTTCAAATTTGATTTTTTTATGATATAACTTTACAATAACTAAGAAGTTTTAATACCTTCATTTAAGGAGTATTACATTGTCTATTAAATACAATTTATTGCATTAACCTAGCATTTTTAGTTTCCGAGATTTTTAGGATTCTTTAAGTGACCCGGATTCATTGCACTCGAGTGTATTTTAGTGAAGAAGAATGAAACCCAGAAAAAAATACACACCGTAAAGTGCGACAGCGATATACAACGCTTGTTAAATTTACCTAAAGTTAGTCATATCGATCCAACGGAATAGATGCAAAATTACGGTACCTGATTCACACTACGTGATTCCATCATCATCAAAATTCGATCCTATTCCATTACATGGCTATTTCTACTTTTTACGATTCTCATCGTCACCTTCATGGTAAATTTTAAATACTGATGATTTTAACAATTTTTTTAAACAAACACAAAGCGTTTGGTAAGTTAAGTAACATATAAGTCAACAAGTTAAATTTTGAGTCAGATTTGGAAGAATAAGGTTTTGAATTATTTGATCCCACGTAGGTGACGCGACGATCCACGAAGTTGACGCAGTAGCTTTACAGACATTATTAATCATTATTTAAGTACAAATTATAAGTTAGTTCTGCCGAATAGTTATATGGTAACAGCTACTTAAAAACAATTACCAGATCCTATACTTACACATGCTTTTGACGTAAAAGTTATTCTGGAACCATTATATTATAAAAATAACACAGTACATCTTTGGCACAAAGTGGCAAATTATCAGTTGTCTAGATCCTATAGCATATGCTTATATTGTCTTAATTTGGGCTAGATGATGTTGTGTGAGAATGTCCGAACCTCGCTACTTATAATGGAAGCACTCTGCGGCTGGACGATCGGCTCACCGAACTCGAGGTAGAACTGGGTCGCATAAACTGGCACATACTGGTGTTGTGGGAAGTCCGAAGAAAGGGGGAGGACACGCTAACCCTTGGGTCGGGTGACCTATTCTACTTTCGGGAAGGTGATGGAAGACATTCTTCCGAGGGCGGTGTCGGCTTTACGGTGAAAAAGGAACTCGTTAGCAGCATTGTGAAGATCAGGAGTGTTTCGCCTCGGGTAGCATACGTAATACTGAGACTTACCAACAGGACTCCCTGAAGGTGATTCAGGTGTACCTATGCCCCAACTTCGAGAAGCACTGACGAGGCAGTTGAGACCGTGTACGAGGACGTGGTGAAAGCATTACACGGTACTGCCAAGACTCACTACAATGTTATGATAGGGGACTTCACTGTCAAAGTACAAGAACGCGGTGAAACGAAAATCGGACTTTTTGGTGTTGGGCGTAGAAATGACCGGGGGCCGCGGGGCAGTATGCTTATCAACTTTCTTGAGGCTCAGGGGCTCTTCTTGATGAACTCATTCTTTAAGAAGAAACCCCATAGAAGGTGGACTTGGCAAAGCCCCAACAAGGTCACAAGGAACGAGATAAAATTCATCATGTCGGACAGGGGGTGTATATTTGGAGAAGATGTATCTGTAATCAACAGGTTTAATACCGGAAATGATCACCGACTCGTCAGAGCGTCTCTGAATTTAGAATTCCGCGTCAAAAGGGCCCGGATGATGAAGCCTACTCTCCGACCTACTGCGCTCTAAATAGCTTTGTGTGCCGAGAAGTTTCAATTGGAGCTTCAAAATCGTTTCGATCTGCTGGAAACCACTGGCAACGATCACGATAAGGCCGACACTGTAGTCAGGACGCTACAACAAGTGTCCCGAAGGTTTCAGTCTGGAAAAAAGTAAAAATAGGTGTTCCCAGCTTTCGCCCAAGACCCTCGAGCTCATGAGAATCAGACGGGAAACGCCATCTACATTTCATTGAAGTGCGAAAATTAGGATGCATGCTGTGTTCGCACTGAGTTCTCGGCTGAACTGAGTCTAAATGAGCGATGTTGAATAGTGTTGCGGAGAATCCAGTTTGCGAACCTCAATAAAAAAATAAAAATCTATGCATACTTACTTTTGCTTACTTTTGGTCTTTGTCAGACCAGAGAGATTTAAACATCAAAATCCGAAAGCTGCTATGACGCGACCTCAGACGTTATAACACCAACATCGTAGAGGCAGCGATCACACAAAATTGGGGTACTAAAGTCTTTGCCCAACAGCTCGGAAGACCTCGTCTGACAAAATAGAAGACAGCGGGTGGCAAAACCGAGACCTCGAGATTCTCGAAGAAGTTAGGAGCTTCTACAGAGAACTATATGCATCACGGAAAAAAAGACCGACGGGACCTAGCGACCGTGACCACAGAGCCCCACTAATGCGCCACGCTACCGAAGACATTCTGGATATTGACCAGGGCGAGGTCAGGGCTGCTCTCAAACAACTAAAAACCAATAAATCCCTGGAGAGGACGGAATAACAACTGAGCTTCTTAAAGCTGGCGGGACTCTAGTTCTCAAAGAGCGGACGAGTCTCTTTAATTCCGTCCTCCAACAGGGACAAACACCTAAAGCGTGGAGCGGGAGTGCGGTGGCTCTGTTTTTCAAAAAAGGTGACAAGACCTTGCTGAAGAATGATATACCCATCTCACTCCTTAGCCATGTTTACAAGTTGTTCTCGAGAGTAGTCACAAACCGCCTTGCCGGAAAACTCGACGAGTACTAGGTACCTAAATGTATTTAAGTTGATATAAGTATAAAGTAGTAGGTGCCTTGATTAAGCTTTAGGTGGCATGACTCTTTCCCAGGATTTCTTCTTGAGACTTGTACGCGAAGGTCATTGTGTCTTTGTTCAAAAGTTCTTAGCATGCCGCACGCCTCAAGAAGCGGAAAAGCATCTGAACTAACCCAAAAGACGCAAGATAACACCCGAACCCGTAGGCGAGGCCACGGTGATAGCCTAAGCCTGTCGGGCACCCTGATGCATCATTCTAAGGAGTTGCCCGGGGCGCCTAATACTAGACGGGTAAGTAGCTACGATGGGGGTTTTAGACGGTTTGGATCTGGCATAACGTCCGGTGGGATTTCTACTCCTATAAAAGGGCTTCACACGGAATGTTATATATAGGTATTGCTCTGTGATTTGCCATGATGGTAGGTACCTACTTATTTGTTCTACTATTATTCCGCTACATATCTACTACAATACGAATCTAAAAGAGTACCACTCTTACTGAAACTAGTCAGAGATCACCTTCGTGGGTAAAACGCCACGAAGGATGTGACACGAAGGTAACGAAAACATAGCTTTTTTTTAAATTCCGACAAAGTTTAGCCGTTACGGTTTAAATCAAATACTACATAAATATCTCAATTAATTTGCGGTTTCGATGAATAAACTCTGACTTCAATAGCTATTATACAATGTACAAAAAGTCACCCACGAAAAGTACTCGAATTAAGTGTCAAATGAAGAAACTTACTGATATTTTTTTTTCTGAAGGAGCCAGGAGTTGTACGTTGCACTCTCGCGATGCCCGAGCTCGAATAACGTTCAGTTAAGTTGAGTTTTGTTATTGGGGCGGTCGTTTTGGTCAACAGTAAACCGTTTACTGCGCAAATTTAGAGTACCTAGATTCGTGTGACCGATGTATATTGTGTTTTAAGTTCTAAATAATAGTTAGAATATTTTTTTTTGTAATACTGTGTGTGTAGTGTATGTTATTACGGTGAATTTAGTGTATGTAACTTCAAAATCTATGGAAATTTGGTGAAGCAGTAACCAAATGTTTAACTGAATCGGGAAGTGTGACACGAGTAGAATGCGAAAAAAGACCCCGATTTTGACCTTTCGTGTTAATTTTTGGTATGAATATTTACTTATATTGCAACAAATTTCATGTATTTTATAGCTTTATAGCTGTTTTATCCACTATTTTAAAACTTTTCTTTCTAACTCATACGGTTTAGAAAATATAAGCGTGTGACCATCAAATTTAAGCAACCAGGAGAAATAGCCACATAATGAATGTATTTATCAGACATTCGAAAATGTACAGAGATGGAAAAAATTCATTAATAGCAAAAAATGTAATCAAATTGATGTTGTGCACTTAAATATAAGATCCTTGAGAAAACAGTTTAATCAGTTATTGGTATTAATAAATAATAAAATAAATATACCTAGATATAATCGTGTTAACGGAAATAAATATAAAAAAAGGTGAAGTATCGTTATATGGGATAGATGGATATAATTATTATGATCACACACGAACCAATAAGAGGGGGGGAGGAGTATTAATTTATATAAAGAATGAGTTGAGCTTTATACATAAATATACAATATACAATGAGTTTGAAGCTGTATACTTGAAAATAGATATTGATTCACAAATTAGTCCGCTGCATCTTATTAGCAACTTAGGTAAATGAGAATGGTAGGTAATTTGACGAGTCTGTGCTTACTGTTACAACTACTTACACTATTTTTATCCTTATCACCAGAATATTCATTAACAATACTCTGAGCCCTTGAAAGTAACCTATAATAATTAGATTCAAAGTCGTTTCTCTCGCTTACCTGATCATTGAAAGACTCTGAAGCTAACTCAATTTGTAATTGAACCTCATCATACTGCTCAAAGGTAGTTTTAAGCCTACCGATTCGAAGTTGCAACTCGGTGATGTCAGTGGGAGTCAATGAAGAAACAACCAGTCCATTTATAAAAGTACTGAATGCTGTTACACGTACCTCATAACTTCCTCGTCTTTTAATCAACTCCTTTTCATTGGCCATTTGGAAGATAAGCGATAAATCAACCTGTAACGTTATACAATACAACGTTTATAATAGGTAGGTAGGTAGCTATAAACTTTCTTTACTTAGCCTAAGCACTTTTCTACTCATTAAATTACAATTTAAATTATAAGAAAATTATTTTTAATCACAAACTAACACAGTGTATATATTTGAATTACTAATAATTATATAATTAAGTCGTATTTCAATGAAATGACTTGTCTATTATATTATTGTAATGATGGCTAAAAATGCCAACTAAAGATGGGTGCGATGGGGCCCTACCAACAACCCCAGGGTTCAAGCCAGCCTCACCTGCGAGTGGTGCACCTGCTGATTAACGGACGAGGTCATGGCGTAGAGAAGGAAAACTCGAAATGAAACCCTTTTTTTTTTTTTTTTTTTTTCCTTCTCGCAGGTAAAAAATGTCCTCTGGCACTACCCAGACGCGGGGACGTCCAGGCGAGTGTGGGGCTCGCACCCACTAAAAACTTCCTGCGGTGTGCCAAACTCTGCGCCTTGGTGGAAGGGCCGGGTACGGCAAGCCATTACTTCTCATCCCTCCCGGCGCGTGCCCGCTGTGGGTCGCAGGCACCCTACTTGCTGAGTAATAGTACTCTCTCTTTTTGGGCGACATCAGGCACACTGGACGTCGCTCCTTCGCAGATGGCTATAATAACGCGGGTGAAGGGTCCCCGTCCCATACACCCGCAGCCAATATCAGGGTGACATGAGGTGGAGATACACACGTCTTCGCCGACCGGCGCGACGGCAGCGGATAGGATCAGCAAGGGAATCTCCCTCCCTTACCCTCTCCGCCGCCTCCTTCTGCGAGATTACGTCCTCGCTGAAGGTCGCAACCGCACAAAATTTACTCTCGCAGGCAACCATGGCCTGTATGACAGCCGCCAGCGAGAGGTCCTCGCCAATGACTGCAACGAGAGCCCGGCGCTGAGAATTCCACGCCGGACATTCCACAAGCGTGTGCTGCGCTGAGTCCTCGCTGCAGTCGCAGTGATGACAGGATGGGGTCCTTTCCCTCCTAGCAACCGTGAACAGATACTTTCCGAAACAACCATGCCCGGAAAGCATCTGTGTCAGTCGGAAAGTAAGGACCCCATGCTGCCTCTCCGCCCATTCAACAACGACCGGCTGGAGCGCCTCCACGGCGGCAAAGCCAGCACGCGGAGCCTCCAGCCTGGATGACCAATTTTGTAATATTTCCAAATGGGCGGCCTCACGCCACCTGCGGACCATTGAGTGAGGCGGCCGACTGAAGCCACCTGCCCGAAACTCAGTAGTACGCCTGTACACTTCGGCGAGCACTTCCGCCTCCAGATCCCACGGGGGAGTTCCGGCCAACGCGCATGCAACCTCTGTGGATATAGTGCGGTATCCGCGTATGACCCTGACCGCCATTACCCTCTGAGGACGCCAAAGTCGGGCCCTATTTTGGGCGGTCAAGGCTGGCGCCCACACTGGCGCACCATACAATGCCATTGACCGGACAATCCCCGTGTATAACCGTCTACAAGTGACGCTGGGTCCCCCTAGGTTAGGTAGAAGCCAACTGAGGGCGGATGCAACGTTAACAAGCTTTGGACCCAGCCGTTTGAAGTGCTCGTCGAAGAGCCACCGTCCATCCAATACCAGGCCCAGATATTTGATCTGGGACTGGACCGGCACAAGGACCGAGCGAACCTCAATTGATGCGTCACGAGGTGGCCTACGTCGGGGCCCATGGAACAGAAGGGCCTCCGTCTTTTCCACGGCCACCCGCAGGCCTAGCGCCTCGATACGCTCAACCACTTGGGAGACTCCACTAGTGGCCAAGTACGCTGTCTCCTCGAAGCTTCTCCCACGGGCCGTGACTAATGTGTCATCGGCGTAACAAATGACACCCAGCCCGGCATCTAAGCTTCCGCGGAGAACCCAGTCATACCCTATGTTCCACAGGAGTGGTCCCAGAACCGACCCCTGCGGAACACCGCACGACATAGGTTGCCTTCTTAATATTCCTACTCGGTCCTCATACAGGACGCTACGTCCCTCAAGGTAGTTTGCCACTAGTCGCCTTAAGCTTCTCCCACGGGCCGTGACTAATGTGTCATCGGCGTAACAAATGACACCCAGCCCGGCATCTAAGCTTCCGCGGAGAACCCAGTCATACCCTATGTTCCACAGGAGTGGTCCCAGAACCGACCCCTGCGGAACACCGCACGACATAGGTTGCCTTCTTAATATTCCTACTCGGTCCTCATACAGGACGCTACGTCCCTCAAGGTAGTTTGCCACTAGTCGCCTTAAGTAGAGCGGCACTCCATAATAGCGAAGTGCTTCGCTGATGCAACTGAATGGCAGACTATTAAATGCATTGGCGATGTCCAAAGACACCGCCAATATCACGTCGCCATTGCTAACGGCCTCCTCGGTCGAAATGAAACCCTGTGCCAACCCGTCTGGCCAGCGTGGTACAGTAAGGCCAAAACCCTCCCAAAAATGATGGCACAAAACAGAAAATGGCCCCTAGTTCCCGGCACTTCCGCTGTTCATGATCACGGTAGCGGTCGGGGTGACGGCGGGAGAAGGGGTGCGAAGAATCACCGGGCTACGGATGGCTACCACTCACGACTGACCCTGGCTACCTATAACGGACGCAGTCTACGGCTGGACGAACACCTCACCGAACTCGAGGTAGAACTAGGTCGCATAAAGTGGCATATACTGGGGTTGTGCGAGGTCCGAAGAAAGGGGGAGGACACGGTAACCCTTGCATCAGGCGACCTGTTCTACTTTCGAGAGGGTGACGGAAGGACCCCTTCCGATGGCGGTATCGGTTTTCTGGTGAAAAAGGACCTCGTTAGCAGCGTTGTGGAAGTCAGTAGTGTTTCGGCTCGGGTAGCATACCTTATACTGAAGCTCACCGACAGGTACTCCCTGAAAGTGATTCAGGTGTATGCCCCGACCTCGAAGAGCACTGCCGAGGCAGTCGAGGCCGTGTACCAGGACGTAGCCGAGGCACTACATGGCACTGCCAAGGCTCACTACAACGTTGTTATGGGGGACTTCAACGCCAAAGTGGGAGTACAAGAACGCGGCGAAACGAAAATCGGACCTTTTGGCGTCGGGCGGAGAAATGACCGGGGGCACATGCTTGTCAACTTTCTCGAGTCCCAGGAGCTCTTTTTGATGAACTCCTTCTTCAAGAAGAAGCCCCACAGGAAGTGGACAAGACAAGGTCACTAGGAACGTGATAGACTTCTTCATAACGGACAGGAGGTTTATATTTAGAGATGTTTCTGTGATTAATAGGTTTAAAACCGGCAGTGATCACCGACTTGTACGAGCATCTCTAAATTTAGACTTCCGCGCCGAAACGGCCCGGATGATGAAGCCTACCCTCCGACCTACTGCGCTCCAGACGTCACTGGGATCCGAAAAGTTCCAATTGGAACTTCAAAATCGTTTCGATTCGCTGGAAACCACTGACTGCGTTCACGATAAAACCGATACAAATGGTCAAAACGCTGCACCAAGTGTCCCGAAAGTTTTTGTCCGGGAAAGGTAGAAAGAGGTGTTCGAAACTCTCGGTCGAGACTCTCGAACTTATGAGGATCAGACGGGAAACGCCACCTACGCCGCCAGCATATTCGTTAGAACTAAGAGACATAAACGTCAAAATCCGAAAGCTGGTAAGACGCGACCTCAGACGCTACAACACCACTGTTGTCGAGGCCGCTATTGAACAGAATAGGGGCACCAAGGTCTTTGCCCAGCAGCTCGGAAGACCCGGCTTAGGGGTGGCCCAAGGGCCACCCCCGCCGCACCTAAACCTACTTTATAATATAGGAAATACTGATATATTTAATTAGGCGACTGAGTGTAGGTACACTATGCCTAAAACATTGTGTAAAATATTACCATAAGTGTAAATAATAATAGTGGTTCAACTCGGCCGTTTGGCGGAGCAACGATGCGGTGCGGTATGTCGGAGAGCGGGGTAACCGCGATGCCTGAGGTGCGCCCGCTGGTAATGTATGGAGTTTGTGGTACGCCCGTTCCGGAGTGTCAAAATAAGAGACGAACATCGAAAATACAAAACTTAAATAGAATGTACCTTGGTATATAATAATAATATAATATGATGATGTTATATAGTCTATAAATAAAGAATAACACTCGCCTCGCGGAAATAATCAATGATGTAGTGTTAGGTATTTCATAACTATTTTGAGAAATAAAAAATCAAGTCGACATCAAAATGTAGGTACGAAAACGAAATCATTACGAAAGGTATTTTAAAAAGTTGTTCAGACAAACACTGTAGCTGATTGTGAACTGAGATTTATTTCGTTAGTCTTAATCATATAAAATATCTATAAATATTAAAAAATTAATTCATATTACCTTGGTGACGACATGACGCGTGAACAGCTAGACCGATTTCGCTTATTCATTTTTAGATGTGTTTGTTATTGTCAGCAGAATGTTTTCATTGAAAAATAATAATAAAAATGCGTGAAAAAATAGAATATTTGCAATTTAACTGTAACTGGCTCGAACTGTTCAAGGAAATGGTTTCTGTTGCAATTTTGGATCGGGTCTTGGGAGTTCCAAGACCCGATCCAAAAAGCGTCAAAATGGGAACCGGGAACGGAAAAACGAACTGGGAAATGAAAACCAGGAACTGGGAACTCTGTACCAGTAACCGGGAACTCAGAACTCGGGATACCGATTTCCATATTCATAGTTATGGCAGGACAACGTCTGTCTGCTCAGCTAGTGGGTACCATTAGGTACTTGAACTGTGTAAGGTTCAACATGATACATAATATGTATATTACTAACTAGCTGACCCGCACAACTTCGTTTGCGTTACAAGAGAGAGAACGAAAGCGATGTGGTATGATGTTAAGTAATTATAATGTTCCCCGCCGCATATACTACCGTCGCGTCGCTTATATTCGTTACACCTAACCCAGGCAAATTCGTTATTTATAAAACACCCCTCTTCCTCTTAAGTGACGACATAATAGAAAGAGAGAGTCGTTGTATTAATATATTAATATGATGTTTTCTGTCGCATTTACGACCGTTGCGTCGCTAATATTTTAGTAACTAAAAGGTTATTGTAAGCGAACTTGGATAGACATACGCTGTTGAGGACTTTATTTTCGAACTTTATATAGGAACAATTTTGTACTTACCACAAATTTTTTACGTAACGTTAATCAGTTACACAGCGTACGTAACGGAAGCTCACAATAAAAATAAACCTAATAAAGATAGATAGATTATAGTGACATGAGTACCTACTATTTTATTTACTTACCTACAATTACACAAACTCTTAGTTTGTAGCATTTGTTTTCTTTAGATGCAGCATTGAGCGTGTAAAGCCGCCCTTAAGACTGTAGCACAGTATAAATATGTTGTTTAACCAGTATTGTAGCTCCCTACAAACGGACGAAGCGCAAGCTATGCCTACGATTCTCGTTTTTGGCAGGCCTTTCAGCACGCTAGCAGGCGATTGTGCCGAGTAGACGAATGGACGGTGAGTCGTTTTTTAAATAGTAACCGCGCGTGTTTTATTTACTAAAAATATTTAATATGACAACTAGAGTCTATTGTGCTTGTTTTGGTTGCATGAATTCGACAATAAAGCACCCAGAGATAACGTTTTTTAGATTACCTGGAAACTCCGAAAGGTATACCCGAATTGTTAATTAGACGAAGTAAATTGACAGTAGCTAATGTCACTTCGTCATAGAAAATACGCAACATTGTATGAAGAAGTGACATTAGTTGCTGTCAATTTACTTCGCCTAATTAAAATTCGTCTTTAGTATGGAGCCGAGCGGCAAAGTTAGAGCGAACGAGCAGTAGTTACATGAAGTAGGTATGTTTTTGTTTAAAACTAGACTTGTGCTTGCTCAGTCAGTGAACGGCGCGATCCAATATAGTAGGTACAATATCCAAAAAAAAACTAGTTCAGAACTCTAGTACGTGTAGGTAGTACATTTAGTTCCGTTGTCAGTTCGTAGTTATTTAATTGAGAGCAATGATTTAGGTATGTTTCAAGAGTATTCATTTCTTTGTGGATGACCGATGTTACAGTACACTTAGCACCGTATGACTTTGATTGACAGCATTTTTGTTTCCTTTGATTTTTATTACACGCATAGAGACAAATTTGAACTTCCAAAATTTAACACAACTGACAATGTACGAAAAGTACTAGTGTACTAGAGACTGACTAGTACTTGCAAAGCGAAAGATAGTTTTAATTTTGTAAATCAAAAATTTAACGCAATGATTATAAAGACTAGAATTTCGTGATTCTATTACTGACGAAACATGTGATGAGCCGATTATTATTGTCTACGCCGCTTACTCGTTTTCAAATTTCTACACCTGTCTCACTCAATCGTTAGTAGATAACGGGCGCTGCGCCGCCACGCCGCCACCCCGCGCCGCCAGCCGTTGCGGAGATATTATATTATTACTCACAAAGTATTTTTTTTGTTTTAATAAAAAAGGTACATATTTACTCGAAATGAAAGCCGGTTGTCAGTAAAACAACAATCCTTAGTACAAATTGAAGGCCTTGTGGGCGGATTGAAACAAATCAACTGCATTAGGCTCACTATCTATTACGCGTACGTAAAACTATAAGGTAAAATGTGGGCGTATACTATGCCTCTGCCTACACCTTCAGGGATAAAGGCGTGACTATATGAATGTATGTATGTACATATTTACATCCGCAATACTAAATAGAAAGTAGGCACATATTATTAAAATGCTGTAGGTGGGCAGCCCTATCGCATGCTTACGTACCGCGCGGCTGTAGGCATTTATTTCTAAAATCCGGCCGAGTCAAACTACAGTATACAGTGACTGTAGTCCGCAAGCGTGAGAACTCGTGAGAGAACCCCTACATTGATATATTACTTGCACACAGACGCATCGCATTCTAATAGTATTTCCCTAGAAATGAATCTATTTACTTTCGGTTTTTTGATTATATAGATATTCATTGAACCTTCGTCTTTAAAATATCACATAAAACACGCAATGAACTTAGCTATAGCTTGTCGCATCGCCAAGCGCAACAGTCATTGTGATTTACCAGTGACATAAGGGTATGGTCCAAGTGTACTCTTTTCGGGTATTTATGTCATTTGACTCATTATGTTAACTAGGTCATACGAAAAAAATTAAGAATGTTATTGCATGAAATTATAACACTTTATTTAAATAAATTATTCATAATTTCATAATTGTAACTAATTTATTTAAAAAGGATAAAAACAGATTAAAATAAACACAGTGATTTATATTGTTGCGAAACACCTACTAAAATTACTATAGCAAGTCGAGTTTAGTAATTAGGATGCTCCATAACTATGTATAGGGGTTTTAGTTCTAAGTAAAAGGCTCACTTCGAAACCATCATTGTAACAAGTCATTACATAAAGTACTGAAGTCACTTAATCATCGCAGTTTTTATTTCACCATTACCTGGACTTTTCTGGACATGGTCCTGGATCGATCCGGATGATAAATTTGAACCAGAAGAAGAGGATTTATTAAAATTGTGGAAAATAAAGAATCATCGCAAGTTGCGTGAAGGTCGAAAGGTCAAGTGGTGTTAAAGCTCAATCATTTCGGTCTATCAATCATTATTTCCACCCATCACTCTAGTCAGGTAAAATTTAGGTAAAAAGCTGTGTAATAATTAAGGTCAGTACTCAAAATATTGTATATTTTAATAGTTTCTTTGTGTGAACACTGAACCTGTGACTATGTACTTATGTTCTTTGTATGGGTAGCATATACTTACTTTTTTGATTTTACGAGATTATTATTCCTCATTTAGTTATTATAATCATTAATATAAGCTGTAAGCTACTTAAATAACTAAATAGACTCGTTAAAATCAGTTATTTTTCTGTCAGGGTAGAATTGCTAACATACTTACACATAGTTTGCTAGGTAGTTAAATAAAAGAAAAAGTGTAATTAAAGTAAAATTATAATTATATTAACAAAAGCAAAGAACTATTATACAGTAAATAATTTGTAAAATTAATTAATTTCATTTGTGTTGTTACAAAGGGTAGTAAACTTAAAATTATAGTTAATACAGTTAGGTAGTTAATTACATAAGAGATTCATCCTTACATAGCTATTAATTACTTGCATTATATAACATTACAGGTTCACAAAGCACTTGCTTCCCAGAATGTCTGAAGAAAAAGAATTAATAAAGAAAAGAGGCAGTTACAAAGGTCGTTTAACATCCTTTTCTAGTTATTTAAATTCATTAAATATTTCTTCTTTGAGCCCTACTGACATCAATGAGTTGGAATTACGCATGGGTAAGATACAGTCTTTGTATGATAGCTACGACGAAATTCAAACCAAACTTGAGTGTATAGTCGAAAATACAGATGTACAGTTTACTGAAAGGAATGATTTTGAGTCGTCTTATTACAAACTCCTTGCGAGGGGTCAGGACATTCTAAATAATTATTCTGTGGAGAAGAATCACTCAAGTGCAGCAAGTAGTTATAGCAAACACAAACTCGTCAAGTTGCCTACTATCCAATTGCCTAAATTTAGTGGTTCCTGTGAGCACTGGTTGGAATTTCGTGATACGTTTTCTAGTTTAATCCATTCCGACAGTGAAATCGATGATGTAAACAAATTTCACTACCTGAGGAACTCACTGGAAGGTACAGCTTTGGTAGTTATAAATTCAGTTGAATTCTGTGCTAAAAACTATAAAATTGCATGGGATCTTCTTTGTGAGCGTTTCGATAACAAGCGATTGTTGATTCATAACCATGTTTCAGCATTGTTAAATGTCGAACCGATTGCAAAGGAATCTTCCAGCAACATTAAGGGTTTAATTGATTCTTTAAATAAGAATTTGCGAGCACTAGAATCACTTGGCGAGCCTGTCAAGCACTGGGATACTCTGCTTATTCACATAGTCACCAATAAGTTGGATCAGACCTCATTTCGTAAGTGGGAAGAGTATAACACTCAGTTAGACAAAAATGAAGTCATCACATTAGAATCTTTTAACTGTTTTCTACGTGGCCGAGCCGATTTGATTGAAATATTGGAGTTAAAACGTAGTTCAAATCATGGTCACATCAAATTACCCATTAAGAATCAAATAAAACACAAATCAATGGTTTCTATACAAATTGTTAATAATGATCACAATACAAGTACACTTATTACAACAAAGTCTTGTCCAATGTGTAAAAGTCACGAACATAACCTAAACACTTGTTCACAGTTCTTAGCACTTGATAACAAATCACGTTTGCAATTATTACCAACTTTTAAGGTTTGTTTCAACTGTTTTAGCAGTGGGCACTTTGCAAATCGTTGCAAGCGACAAGGCTGTGCCATTTGTAAGCGTAAACACCATAAAATAATTCACATTAACGATTTTTCATCTACACAGAAATCTACAATGAATAATGTACCATTACAAACAGCTGATAGTATTGTACCGGTGGCCGATGCACCGGCACGTAATACGATGACGTTAGCTGCGAATGTACCTCAGTCGAGACAGTGCGCCCGAGAGGTTTTGTTATCTACTGCATTGATAACGATTATCGACTCGAATCAACGTGAACATACCGCGCGCGCTGTACTCGACAGTGGAAGTACATCTTGTTTAATTACTGAGAAGATGTTTACGAAATTGAATGTACCGTTTAAGAATATAAATAGATCTGTGTTAGGTATAAATAATGTAGTTACAAATATTCAAAAAATGTGTGATTTACGTATTAAGTCATTGGACAAAGGTTATTCAACAAATATTTGTTGTTTTGTTCTCCCGTCTATTACTGACAACGTTCCTAGCGGTATTTTAAACCTATCTGAGATGAACATACCGTCGGACATTATTTTGGCTGATCCCAGCTTTTATTCACCTGCTGACATAGATTTAATTTTAGGCGCAGATATTTTTTGGGACATATTGGGTTCTCAAAAAATATATTTAGGTAAAGGTAAGCCTATTTTATACGAAAGCAAATTCGGGTGGTTAGTTTCTGGTCCGGTAAATGGTAGTTTTATTACACAATCTCAGAATTTAGTTAAATGTAACTTCGCAAAAAATAATTTTCATGAACGGACGAATTCTGTCATTTGTGATTTACAAAATCAGTTATCGCGGTTTTGGCAACTAAAAGAAGTTTGCCCTAAATACCCTTACTCAGAGGAGGAACGTTTGTGTGAAGAACATTTTATTAAAAACACTGTTAGGTTTTCTGATGGTCGTTTTTGTGTTAGAATACCTATTAAGAAAGATCCTAAATTGTTAGGAAATTCATATTTAAGAGCCAAGCATTGTTTTCACTCTTTGGAACGCAGAAATAAGGCTCAACCTTCTTTAGGTAAAATGTATTCTGAGTTTATGTCAGAATACAGATTATTAGGCCATATGTCAGAATCCTTATGCTATAGTCCTGATTCACATTACATACCTCACCATGGTGTCTTGAGGGAAACCAGCACCACCACTAAATTACGGGCTGTTTTTAATGCCAGCAGTCCGACCTCCTCAGGAGTTTCACTGAATGATATTCAGATGGTGGGTCCGCAGGTACAAGATGACCTTTTATCTATTCTCATAAGATTTAGGCAACATAGGTATGTTTTAGTGGCGGATGTTGAAAAAATGTACCGACAGGTCATGGTACACCCAGATGACCGATACTTGCAGCAGATTTTGTGGCGATTTAATTCAACGGAGACATTAAAAGGTTACACTCTAAATAGTGTGACATATGGAATGGCGAGCGCTCCGTTTTTAGCCACTAGATGCCTTAAGCAATTAGGTTTAGATTGTGAGGATCCTAAAATCGCTGAAATTATTTTACATGATTTTTATGTCGATGACCTTGTAACAGGTGGGTCTGACATACAACAAGTTTTAGATATGAGAGAAAAAGTTACTAGCGTTCTGGCATCAGCGTGTATGCCACTTAGAAAATGGAAGTCGAATGATACTCGATTATCTAATGTGAAAGACTCATCATTAGACTTAAACATCGGTACCACCGAGCCAAGTAAAACTTTAGGCCTCGGTTGGTTAACCGAACCTGATTATTTGTGTTTTCCAATGGGTACGATTTCCAACTGTAATTCTAAACGCGGTATACTTTCTGCTATTGCACAGATTTTTGACCCGTTAGGTCTTTTAGCGCCGTGTGTAATACGCATGAAATTAATTTTACAAAAATTATGGCTTGAAAAAATATCATGGGACGATAAATTGTCACCTGAAGTTAGTAAACTATGGTCTGATATCGTCAACAGTTTGCCAGTCTTAAACAATGTTCGCATCCCTAGGCACGTTGTATGCCATAACTTTAAATCTTTAGAAATGCACGTTTTTACAGACGCGTCAGAGCGAGCTTATGGTGCATGTCTTTATTTGCGAAGTGTCAGTTATTCTGGCGATTGTTTAGTTAGGTTACTTTTTGCCAAAAGTCGCGTAGCTCCTGTGAAGCCAACTACTGTGCCGAGATTGGAATTGTGCGGTGCATTGGTAGGAGTACGTCTTTATGAAAAGGCTATTAGTTCGTTAAGGTTAAAAATTGAAAGTGTTACTTTTTGGACAGATTCAACAATTGTTTTGGGTTGGTTGAAAATGCTTCCGAGTAAATTACAACCATTCGTTCGTAATCGAATCGCAGAAATTTTGGAAAAAACAAGTAATCATACTTGGCGACATATTACGACTGATATTAATCCAGCCGATTACATAACGCGCGGGGTTGATTTCGCATCAATTCAATCCCTTGATATTTGGTGGTCAGGGCCCCAGTTTTTGAAATTAGATCCGTCTCATTGGCCTACCAGCAGCGTTATTAGTAACCAAAACTTACCCGAAACACGAAAAATTGTTTTAAAAGTTAACGTTTGTGATACACAGTCTGTAGGGTTACTGAATTTTGAGCGTTTTTCTAACTTTTTTAGATTGAACCGTGCTATGGCATATGCTTTACGATTCATAAATAAATGTAAACGTTTTCCTATAGCTGAAATTTGTTTAACACACAACGAGCTACAAAATGCATTAAATTTAATTATTAAAATTTCTCAATCTGAATCATTTCCCGAGTACAAATTATTATTAAATAAACAAAGTTTACCAAAAAAGAGTCCATTACTTAAATTTAGCGTATATTTAGATGAACACAATATTATGCGAGTAGGGGGGCGTCTAGAAAATTCAGATTATTCTTATGATAAAAAACATCCCATTATAATACAGTCCGCTCATCGATTTACCAAATTATTATTTATACAAGAACATAAAACATTAATGCATGCAGGTCCACAACTACTCTTAGCGTCCATTAAGGAAAGGTATTGGCCCATAGGTGGTCGTAATTTGGCTAAAAAATGTTGCCATCAATGTGTACGCTGTAGTCGTTTGAAGGCCCAAGTAGTTGCACCCCTGATGGGAAATTTACCGGAAAAACGTGTTTCCCCAGGAGGTTACCCATTTAATTGTGTGGGTGTTGATTATGCTGGACCTCTAGCAGCTATTAGCAGGCAAGGACGTGGTTCTCGTGTTATCAAGGTTTATGTGGCTAGTTTTATTTGTTTTGCCACCAAAGCTGTGCATTTGGAATTAGTAGGTGATTTGACGAGTCATAATTATATTTTAGCATTACGACGTTTTATTGCACGTCGAGGTAGGCCGCAGGATATTTATTCTGATAATGGTACATCTTTCGTAGGTGCGTATAATTAGCTATCAAAGTTTTTAAAGGGTAATTCTGACTCATTGGGTGAAAGTTTGGCCAATGAGGGAATACAATTCCACTTTATTCCCGGATATTCACCACATTTTGGAGGGCTCTGGGAAGCAAGTGTCAAATCTTTGAAATATCATTTAGTTAGAGTGTTGGGAAATTGTCACCTTACGTACGAGGAGCTAAATACCACTTTGACTCAAATCGAGGCTCTTCTAAATTCTCGACCACTCACGCCAATTTCTTCAGATCCTGAGGATTTCACACACCTTACGCCCGGCCATTTCCTTATCGGCCGCTCACTCGTCGCGCTACCTGAACCGGACCACGCAAAATGCTCATATAACTTGCTGTCACGCTTCCAACGAATTGAACAACTTCGTCAGCATTTTTGGCTTCGTTGGAGCAAAGAATATGTGTCTGAACTGCAACAGCGAACGAAATGGAGATTGACCAATGATCCACTAAAATTAAATACTCTGGTTGTTGTGAAAGAAGACAATCTTCCACCATTGAAGTGGCGTTTGGGTCGTGTCGTCGCCGTCCATCCTGGTACTGATGGGATCAGTCGAGTTGCAGACATCAAGACGAGTAACGGATTAATCCGAAGAGCATTCAGCAAGATCTGTCCACTGCCTGAAGTCTCACCCTGATTCACTGTATTTTTTTATTATTTTTGTTCTTGCATTATTTAATTATTGTTTTTTTTTGAAAGACGAGCTTCCAAAGCCCGGGGGCATGTTGCGAAACACCTACTAAAATTACTATAGCAAGTCGAGTTTAGTAATTAGGATGCTCCATAACTATGTATAGGGGTTTTAGTTCTAAGTAAAAGGCTCACTTCGAAACCATCATTGTAACAAGTCATTACATAAAGTACTGAAGTCACTTAATCATCGCAGTTTTTATTTCACCATTACCTGGACTTTTCTGGACACGTGAAATTTTATTTTGTTTTATTTTTTTTAGTTTTAGCGAGAATTGTTTCGGTACATCCCTTTTCGCTCGGCCGTTTTTTTGCGACGCGAGCAGCCTTTTTTTTTTAATCGCCTCTATTAAATAAACCGGCTCTCTAACCTCCATTTTTCTATCTAGCCTGGAATCTATTATTTCAGGGACTATACAATCCATATAAAACTTTTTTAATTTTTCTTCCATGTTATTTTCCAGAAGTTATCATCTTTTTTTAACCGACTTCAAAAAAGGAGGAGGTTACTCAATTCGACCGTATATAATTTTTATTTATTTTTTATGTTTGTTCATCATTTTACCGTATATAATTTTTATTTATTTTTTATGTTTGTTTGGACATCTAGGGCATTTGTAAAATTTTTCATTTGGGGTTTTACCCCTCATTCCACGAAAAAAATATATCGAAAATTGGTAATGACGAGCAGGTAAAAAGCGGATGATGCAATCGTGACGTCATCTTACCAGTTTCAAATAAAAATTAAAGTAGTACAGCTTAATGAAGGTCTGGAGTCGATCTAATGATGGTGACGAAAGACAGTAGAGAGAATTCCCTAACGTTATACAGCAGTTACCTTGTGTTTGGGATTGATTAATTTGTACTGTCGAGAACTTTACACCTAGATAAATAGATTTTCAGTCTACACGCCGCTGAAAGTAGTAAAAAAAAATTTAATAAAAAAGAAACCTAAAAACTTCAAACAAAACTAAAAACTGAAAAATAAAATTTACTTAGCACAAAGTAAGTATATTCTGATTTATCAGATATCATGAAATATAATACAGAAGTCGTCGCCGTAAATCAATTCATCGCTGGTTTTTTTTATCTGTGGTTTTCCTTTGACACAAGTGACAGGTTTTGTCTACGGCACCCGATGATTTTGCATTTAAAGGAACAGGTTTTGTTAAGATTTTTCGCGAAGACTGACTTTGACCGAAGACCTGCTTTGGGGTAGTTGGAGGTCCTTTGGCTTTTTGCTCTGAGTCTGTGCCGCGAATCAGTTTTTGCTCAAGCGCGATTATTTGTTACCTCGCATAAGCTCTAGCAGGCTGTGATTGGGCTGCTGCATTACTTCTTGCTACATTTTACCCAGAAAACTGGTGAGTCACTTCTTCTTTTGCAAACCATTTCAATCTTCGTCTGTCACGTGGTCAGCAACTTATTTAGTTGTCTGTTTCGTGACAGGGTCGCTTATTAGGGGCTGGAAGCTGCCACTGTACAGTGAGAGGAGCCACACCCCAATCATACGTGGACTGCGCGAGCAGGGTGCCTGTGTGAGAAGCTCGCCGTCTACACCCGGCATTTCCAACATACGGAGTCGCTCTCACCCACAACGAAGGCCAGTATATATGTGTAGTATGGCCGCCTGAGTTGCTTCCTCACGCTGATTTAGTGTAGTGCTGTACTATTAGTACCTTAACCCGTAATCTTCTTATGTATGTCTGTGCTTTCTGTATCTATGTAATCTCATTGTCTCTGTAGTGTACTGTGTACTATATAAATATATGTGTGTACACCCTATTGGCTGTTTTTGTCAGAGCCCTGGCCTCCCTTGCGCACCCACTAGAAACTCTGTAGTAAGGCGCCCTGGGAAAGAGTTCTATGCAACCTCCCTCTGAGCAAGTTGGTGAGTAACATCATTGTGTTATACATTGGCTCCCAACGTAGTGGCAAATCTCTGGGTCTACTCTGCGGTAGTCTCAGTCTAGTGTGTGTGCATAGGTGGTTACCTCTAGCGAAACCATCATGGTGTCTCGTCCGAGACGCTCCAGGACGTTAATTGGTGGTGCTAACAGCTAAACACAAAATTATCCCTTTCGTCTACTTCCAGCTACCTACATCTTTGGCTGGAAAAGACACAAAATTCTAAATTCTAAAATTTAAAAATAGCTGTGATTTTGGAAAACTTTTTGATTTTATTTGGCATACCCACTTCTTTTCTTATTGTGTTTCTTTTCTTTTTATGTTCTTTTTTTTCTTTTTTTATGGTGCACACATGTATTTATTATATATTATTCTATAGCTTTACCTAGTAAGGTAAACTTAATAAATCTCTCTGTGTTAACTTAGTGAATTTCACTCTGTGTCAATTTTTTTTTGAAGGTATGTAGGTACCTTGCAAGTTAAATGTTAACCTGAACTGTGTTATCAGAAAATTTAGAAACTTGTCTCTCTTAGTATACCCTTAATTTTTGTTAAATTCTAAAAAAATAATTTGAAACATAATTACCTAACCTAGTACACTTTGTTGTAACTTAATTTCTATCCAACACTTTGTGATTTAACCCTGACTGTGTCATTTACATTATTATATCTTTAGTAATTAAACTTTTACATAATGTCACAGATGCAAAAATATATTAGTTATTTAAGAAAAGATGAACTTGCTAACGAGCTGTCCCACATGGGAATTTCAGTGGAACCGGATGCAACAGTGACTGGTCTTCGGGGTGAGCTGAGAACGGCACACCGACTTGTCCGTCGGGGAAGCATCAAAGCGAATGCTCCGGTACCCGCTGATGCATCGGCTGAGCTCTCGACCTGCCTTCCGAAGGTCAACGAGTTGGAGGAGGCTCTTCAGTCAGGTGAGTTTTTGGCCAATAATAATTCTCGCTTAAGGATAATGGTCAGGGCAAACTATCTGCTAACTAGGTTGGCGCGTTGTGGTTTGAATTGCCCTGACCTGGTAGAAATTCGTGGTAGGCTAGTGAAGATCATTGCTAGGGCTGAACCCGGTAGTAATTTTGAATCCGAGGGTTCGGATGATGATGGTGATGATCCTTCGTGTCGTGACCAGGTGGAGTATACTTCACCAGTAGTGAGAGAGGACCGCTCGGTGCGAGCTAGTTCAAGTAGGAATAGTTCTACATGTAACATAGTGTATAAAGAACGTCCCCTTAACCTATGTTCATTTAATTTAAAATATGATGGTTCTACTTGTGTACGTGTGTTTTTAGAGAGATTAGAGGAACTTAGATGTGCTCGGGAGGTTACTAAGCCTAGACTCCTAATGGCTTTCTCCGACCTGTTGTTTGGACCGGCTTTGTCTTGGTTCCGTACAAACAAAGCTAACTAGAGATACCTTAGATATTCCTGATTATGATTACCGCCTCAGGAATGAGATAAGACAGCGTACACAAGCCCGCTCTGAGTCCTTAGTTAACCTCTCAACCGTGTTGTGCCGTATCCGTCCATACCCCACCATTTGTGTTGTCCCGTATCCGTCCCAAGAATACCGGCTCTAAATTTACGCAAATAAAACGCTAATGCTCTTGAAAATAGGTTCTTTTATTGCTTGATATTGTATCTATGATCATCAATTTTACCATTCAGTAGTGCCATCGTTAAAAAAAAATATATATCAGTCTAACAATTCGACAAACGCCGATTTGCAATATTTGAAATCTGTTTTTAGGAGTGATTTATTGTTGGAATCCAGAGAGTTTACTTATCAATTGATTGGAAAATTATCTAGGAATGTGTAAAAATAAAAATAACCAAATTCTGTGAACTAATTTATTGACAAAATCGTTCATGTTTTGCAACAGGTAATGTTCGGTAATATTATAAAAAACATGATTTTATAAATAAATGTTCATGAATAACATTATTCACTTATTTATCTTCCTAAAACAGTCATTGTTCATATTATGATTCATATAAATTTTCCTTGAATTTTGAGAAATTCGAAGAGCAGTCGCGCGCTCCCAGCGGCCTGTGTAACTTGCCACAGACGACGGGTACAATTTTTTTGCCCCTTCCACATACGAGGGGTTAACTATATATGTACAATGCAAGCCATGTTCTCAAGGTTGTCATGTAAGATGCCCAGTGAAGAACAGCTGGACATTCTCATGCACAATATTCGACCTGACTACATGAAAGAATTGGCCTTGCATGAAGAAAACTCTATAGATGATTTGAGACGTCTGGGTAAGCGCTTGGAGCTTGCGCGTACTAGGGCAGACGCTTTCCGTGAGCCTGCTCTTGACAAGTTTGAGATTTCATCGGACTTACACCAGCATAAGAACAAAGGTGTACAGAAGCCCACCAAGCAGGTGTCTGCAGTGGAGACGCCGACTACCTCCCACGAACGCAAATGCTTTCGTTGTGGCGGGGGCGGACACTCTGCATACAGCTGCACACAGTCAAGGGAGCTGGTGTGTTTCCGGTGTGGTCTCAAAGGAGTCAAGACCCCAGACTGCTCACAATGTGCTGGCAAGCCAAAAAACGCGTAGGCCAGGGCCTTGTTAGGAACTCTATGCATTACTCTGTATCTGAGTCTATTTCTGATAAGGTCCTGTTTCCTAAACGGGATAGTGACATTAGACCGTATCTAGTTGTTAAGGTTTTAAATTTAAATGTCTTAGGCCTTCTAGATTCCGGTGCCTCCTGCTCTATACTAGGCAAGGGAGCGCACCGCATCTTCTTGGAACTGGGTTTTGATCTTGTGAGTATCAATCCTACTTTTCGTATTACAACTGCAGACAGCTCTCACTTGCAATGTCTGGGTTGTATCTCTTTGCCAATTGAGTACAATTCGGTTATCCGAGTTGTCAAGTTCTATGTTGTCCCAGGAATAACCACCTCCATGATATTTGGTGTGGATTTCTGGCAACAATTTAAGTTAAGTGATAAATTAATTTTACAAAATATTAGCCTTGATAGTTTTAGTGATAATAATCCTATAGAGTCTGTGTCCCTTAACGGTGGCCTCGAGGATTACGACAACCTGACAACTAAACAAAGGTGTGTAATCAACGAGGTCATTGAAAAGTTTGACTCGTTGAACACTGATAAGGTGGGTTTAGGTCGGACCTCACTTGTGCACCATGTCATTGACACTGGTGACAGCAAGCCGATCAAGCAGCGTTATTATCCGCTCTCTCCCCTTAAGCAGAAGGCCCTGGAAGCCGAGCTGGACCGAATGCTGGAGATGGGAGTAGTGTCCCCGTCTCAGTCCGCCTGGAACTCTCCAGTGGTCATGGTGGAGAAGGCGAACGGCGACCTCAGATTGTGCTTGGACTCTCGCAAGCTGAACTCTGTGTCTAAGAGTGACGCCTACTCCTTACCCTATATCAATCAAATCTTGGACCATCTTAATAATGCTAAGTATTTAACCTCTGTAGATCTGAGTGCGGCCTACTGGCAGATTCCGTTCGACTCACTCCAGTCTGCTGAGAAGACTGCTTTTACGGTTCCCCGGAGAGGATTGTTCCACTACAATTCCATGTGCTTCGGTCTTGTCGGGGCCAGTGCCACGATGCAACGCCTCATGGACCGTCTGTTTGGTCCCGAGTTCGACAACAAGGTATTTGCGTTTCAGGATGACATAGTCTGTGTGTCCAGCACCTTTGAGGAGCATGTAGAGCTCTTACATAGAGTCTATCAGCAACTCAAGGATGCTGGCCTAACAATTAATAAGAAAAAATCTCACTTTTGTCGGAGTGAACTCAAATACCTGGAGTATTATGTGGACAAACATGGCCTAAGGACAGACCCGGGTAAAGTTGAGGTTATCCTCAACTATCCCACCCCTTCTAACCCTAAGGAGGTTAAGAGATTTCTAGGAATGGCAGGCTGGTATCGTCGCTTTGTTAAAAACTTCTCTAGGATTAGTAAATCTCTGTGCAAACTGACTTCTACGAACCTTAAGTTCGAATGGACCCCTGAGGCTGAACAGTCCTTTAACCTGCTAAAGTCAGCCTTGGTTTCTGCCCCTATATTAAAAATGCCTAACTTTGAGTTGCCCTTCCGCATTCTTAGTGACGCGTCAGCTTACTCAGTTGCTGCTGTACTGACACAAACTCACGATGGTGTTGAGCACCCTATCGCCTACTGTAGCCGTTCTCTCAACAAGAACGAGGTGAACTACAGCACAACTGAGTGAGAACTTTTGGCCGTGATTTTCGTTTTGGAACAATTTCGACAGTACGTCAAAGGCCAAAAATGTACGGTCGTCACAGATCATTCATCTCTTCTGTGGTTCCATAAGCTAAAAAATCCCACGGGTCGTCTAGCACGTTGGAGCATGAGGCTCAGTCAATTTGATTTTGACATAGAGCATCGAAAAGGTAAAGACCACGTTGTACCTGATGCTCTGTCATGTATCAAGATTGATTCCCTCGATGCAGTACCCACTAAAGACCCGTGGTATGACCACACCATGAATAGTGTTCGGTAGAACCCTAGAAAGTCTCCGAATTATGACATTCGTGACAACCTTTTATATAGGTTAACTAAAAATAAATATTCTTTGACTTCAGACTTTGACTGGAAGCTGGTGGTACCTCAGGAGGATCGCTTGCCCCTGCTCTCTAAGTACCACGATGACACACTTAGTGCCCATGGTGGCGTTTAGAAGACGCATAAAAGGTTAGCCGTAAATTATTACTGGCCCAAGATGTACGAGGACGTCAAAGAATATGTTGGGAATTGACAACATTTCAAATTTTTTAAGTTCTTAAATAAAAATACCATTTCTTTAGTTTCCTATTCTGACTTCAAAACTGATTTTATTATATTTTTTTTGGACTTATTTTTAGAGAAAAAAAATAAAAACTAAAAATAGGGCTGTGACGTCATTCATACGGCTCTATAAGTTGTTATCCTTTGCCGGGTCTGTTTTACGAAACATTTAAAAATGTCAGTGTATCAGTATTTGACAACTTGTCAGGTCTGTTGTCTTACGTCGCAATCTATTGTTAGTTTATGTTTCCGCAAAGTTCTTTTAGCTAGTTTTAATTATTATTGTTGTTGAATTTAATCGTAACACAAAATGAATCCCAGTGAAGAGCACGTACCAATGAAGGAATCAAAATATTGCTTTGTACCGACATGCAAAAACAATTCATACAAAGATAAAAACACCACGTTTTTTGTAGTACCTAGTTCAGCTAAATACGAATGGTGTAAATCGCTGGGTGTTGGATGTCCTAAACGGGCCCTTTACATATGTGAAGCACATCTTAATGTAAGTATCCCCTGTATTACTACAACTTCATTGTATTATTATTTTTTGAGTTGGAAAACAGAAAAGGCTAAACACAAGCCCCCCAAGATGTAAGGCAACATGAGCAGTGAGCTTGTTGATTGACTGGCTAAATATGGAGTGATCAATAACAAAAAATAAGCAATACTTACCAATAATTTTATTGCACTGTGCCTATAATCCTCTTGCAAGTATATTTACTACGTTGACTAAGTTTTATCACAATCTAATAACCAGTACAGCAGTAAACCATGAAATATGAATATGAATGAACAATCTCACAAGCATAGATTTTTATAAAGGTATATTTTTGTACTTATGTGTAATTATTTATTTCAGTTGCAAGAAGATGTTGAAAATTATTTATATTGGACCACTATGAAGGCTAGGCCTAAACTAAGGTCTATATTACCTAAGTCTCTAGTAAGTCTCGTACAACACACCAGTGAACCTGAGCCTAGTACATCATCATCTTCATCTTTTCCTATTAAAATGGATAAGGGGACAGATTATGTAAATCCCAATTGCTGCAACAAAGCCGTGCAAGTGAAACCCAAGACTGCAGACAGAACTACGTATTGTTCTATTTCTTCTTACAAAAAGGTGAAGCCCAATAAAGAAGATGCATTTATAAATGAAATTATACCAGATGATGAAGCTTTGCCATCTACACAAGGCAGTACTACAACAATAACCTCTGCGGATATGTCAGAACCATCTGAAATATTAGCACAGATTCATAAGACCACAGACAAGAGTTTTATGCTGGATTTAATAGCAAGGAGGCCCCAAGATTACATAGGACTAACAAAAACCTATTATTGGATAATTAATTTTTTAGAGTCGAATTTTGAAGGAGTAAAGGCCAGCGATATAATTATAACATTATATAAAATCAAAAACAATGTTCCTTTTAATCAAATATCAGATATGTTTGGAATATCCCTCACCACATTGTGGAGATTATTTTATAAAACTTTGTGTGTGCTGGCTAAGTTTTTTAACCAATTAATTTTTTGTCCTTCTGTATTAACTGTTAAAAGAAATTTACCATCTTCCTTTAGAACAAATAAAGAGTACACAAATATTTACTGCATCATTGATTGTTTTGAGATTGAAATAGAAAAACCATCTAATCCCATAGATCAATCTCTGACATGGTCGCAGTATAAAAATGCCAATACACTAAAGTATTTACTGGCTACAACACCTGATGGGTTTATCAACTTTGTGTCGGCTGGCTTTGGTGGCCGTATTTCAGATGTTTGTCTAGTGGAAGTTAGTGGTTTTTTAGATGTGTTGCAGTCTGGTTGTACAATATTAGCAGACAGAGGATTTAAGCACATTGAATCCATTCTTAGTACAAAAAATATAAAGCTCTTGCGGCCTCCTAGCGTTATGAAAGACATAAAGTTATCAAAGCAAGAAGCCATAAAGAGCAAAGTCATTGCTAGTCTGCGTATCCATGTGGAAAGGGTCATTAGAAGAATAAGGTTATTTAAAATACTCAAACCTCATGCAGTCATTAATAACAAGCTTATACAACACACAGATGACATAGTAACTGTTGCATGTGGTTTAATTAACCTACAAAATGCTATTATAAGTAATGAATAAAAAACTGAATAAAATCATAAATGTATTTTTATTTTGCACTATCTAAAATACTTTGAAATATATAATTTTCCCAAAAATCTTCAGCAGATGTTAATAATTTGTTAACATAGTCTTCATCCAAATGCACCCAGTATTTGTGTAACACCTTTGACTGCTCAAAAGTAGGGTCAGCTATACAAAAGAGGCCTTTTGACTTCTTTGCACCATACATTTGCACCATGATTTGGGCTTTAAATTTGTCTTGTAGTTGTCCGTCTTTTACATAATTTTTCATAGTTCTTTGGCTCATAGGGCATTTCACCTCAATGACAAAATCTTCTGTAATTCCGTCAGGGGACACACCTATGATGGGTGATATTAAAATTAGACCAGATATCTCTATGCTACCAAATTCAATTTCCAACTCCTTAAGCACTTTTTTTCCAACATTTTACCTCTTTTGATCGCAGATGTCTCGGGTACTTTGTATCCACCTAAAATACTTTGAACTAAGGCACCATGTGCTGTCTTACAATGAACTGCTTCATGAATTCTAGAACCGGTTACTCTTCCTTGACGCATAGCATGCCATAACTTTGAATTCGCTTGTTCCTTTGTTCTTCTATTAATTTCATCAATTACTTCTGCAGTTACTACTTTTTTAGCAAACGATTTAAAATCAGAACAAGTTAAATTATTTTGAGCGTCATTGACAAATTGCAACATTAAATTAAAAATGGTTAGATCATGTAAATTAGGCTCATGATCTTGGCTTTGTTTTAAAATAAGGCCTTGAGACATTTTCCGCTGTGTGCATTCTTCTAGGAAAATTGATAATGTTACATTCATATTAGTACTTCCAGTGATCTTTTTTGCTGTGCCCATGTTCTTACCCATAACATACTTCTTATCACTTATGGCCCCTGCTAATTTTGGTTTAGTCCAGTAACATACAGTTGAAGTGACTGATGGTTCATCGGAACGTTTAATGAGCCACATGGCGCAACAAATGGCATGTTTGCATCCACCTGCAGATGAAGCACAGTCGTTGCACTCCACTTTGATGATCTTATTTAATGTTTCATCAATAGTGGCCATCACAATGTACAATTTCCCCTTAATCTTGTGTTCGGGTGTTACTCGGCATTTAACGTTACACAATGTCCCTTCTCGCTGAACTTCTACGTATCCCACCGCGGTATCAACGTAAGCCTCACGAGATGCCAACAATGCCTTAGCACTTCGAGTTTCCGCAACATTGTAACAGTCACTTTCGTACATGTACTCCAATAACATCAAATAATCTACTTTCGGTAGATTTCGGCTGTCTGCAATATGGTAACCATCGGAAACTTTCATATTTGAAGAAAGTGAGAGAGAGATTGAGAATTGAATCGAAAATATAAAGCTTTTAAAGTCTGACTGGAAGCGAATAAATTAAATGTCAAAAGTGTCAAAATTGACGTTATGCAATCTGCATGACTTTTTTTTTTATGTAGCACTATAGCAACAATAACACGCCTATTCCGCCGTATGAATGACGTCACATGGCACTTAAGAGCGTTAATTCGGTTTTCAAATTTCTTTACGATCGTAAGAAATCAGCGCGGCGCGGCGCATATAGCCGTATAGTGCCAATTGTTGCTACCAACAAGTTTGATACTTTTGTTTTCCTTGATGTATTACCGGTGTCATATTCTTAGTCTAAGCGTTCAATCTTTTAATTTAATTTTTATGTTAGTAATATTAGTTAATAATTATTGATTATTTTTATACAAAACGGGATCTCGCGTGGCACTATTTTATTATTAATTAAAGGTTTCGGTACCTTCACTTTCCTCGACGTTTCGACAGGGTTACACCTATCGTGGTCCCGAGGTCGCCTCGGAAAGTGAAGGTACCGAAACCTTTAATTAATAATAAAATAGTGCCACGCGAAATCCCGTTTTGTATAAAAATATGTGTTCAACGCGTGTTAGTTTAAAACAAATATTGATTACTTTATTGCAAATTTATTGATATTTAGTAGTGTGTGTGTGTGTCGAGACCCTAGGTTCATGGGCATAAAGTTTTTTTTTAAATTTTGAAGAAGCGCCTTGTGGAGTCAACTCGTGACCTAAAGGCTGGCAGTTATTTATCCCAACGAATAAGCATCGCCGTTCAAAAGGGGAATGCTGCCAGTTTTTTGGGCACAATGCCACCGGGGCCCTATTTAGATTTAGTTTAGTTTTATTCATATTGTAAATAGTTATTGTGCTTTATTGTAACATTTGTCTCAATAAATAAAAGAAATATTTCGACTCTAGTAGTGATAGATACTGACATCAATAAAATTAATAAAGTTGACATTTATTTACCTAACTAATATCAATATTGAAATTACAAATACACACATACATGAAAACGGTTTCATAAGTTTATTTTTAAAGTATCTAAATATACGAAAATTGTAGAAAGTAATGGACAATATTCTATTATACACTATAAATATATAAATTTGACAATACACATGGTTAAAAACAAATAATATTTACGTAGCAATGCGCAGGCGCTTGGCATGGTCCGATGTTTTGCTGCCTACTACAGATTCAGTGCTGGCAGGAACATTAAAATATTTTTGATAAATAATTCATAAATATTGTTGGATATTCTTACACAACATCATCTAGCCCAAACTAAGCTATAAGCTTGAGCTATGGGATCTAACTCTAATCTTAATATTGATAGTAGGTGTTTTTTATTTACAATAACCAAATATTTATTAAGAGGCATGTGCATAACAATGCACACCGCCAAGAAAAATGCTAATTAATTAGCCCTTCCGTATCGGCATTGATCGATTATTAGATACCTACTAAGATGAATTTTGGGAGGGACCGAACTGAGTTTCTTGGAGTGTTCTTCTCAGTCTGTAGCATTTCCGAACCCCCAGTAGAGTCACAAAAATGTTGACAAACCTATTTTTTTTAAATTTCAATGGGAATAAATTTAATTTTATTTTATTTTATCGACTCTTTCTGGGGTTAATCATTTTGGGCAACAGACATTTCATTTAGACATCCCGTCTGGGCCAAGTTGTCTTTTTTCACTTCATAATAAAATATTATGAAAAAGTTAGCAAACTAATTGCTTTAAATATTAAAAATCAACAGACATTTGTCGTAAAAATTTAACAATTTAGGTTCCATCCTTGTAGTCCAGTACTCGTCGTCTTTCGAAATATTTACTGTGCTTATGGGCAAATTAGTGTTCAGTCAAGCCAGCAAATCGATAAATGTTGGCTTGACTGAAAGTAATTTTAATACAATTCATTAAAAATATTTATTATATACACAAGATCACTAGAAGATAAAATAAACGCAGCTTCTCACTTGAATTGAAGTCGGCCTTGGATTTTAAAATACCAGTCATGCTTTGTATTAACAGATCCGTATTTTCTCCATAATTTAATTTTACCATCTGCTTTGGCTTGTTCCACATCCATGTATATAGGGACAGTTCTAGGTTAAATTGATTGATTGATTGGTTATTAGGTCGTCCACAACAAGGTTTTTTAGCAGTGGTGAGACCCCGCCCCCTTCTGGACAACCTTTGGCCATGGCTGCGCACTGGTTTCTGCTTGTCTGTAGCTTTAAAATGAGTTATTTAGCATGTTATCTATCTATTCACTGACATCGTGTATACTCGGTGTTTTGCCAGTGCCGTGGTTATGATTCTTTTTTTTAAAAGCTCCCTCTATGTTCATGAAAGTGCCGAGGCACATTGATTGATTGATTCTGGATGACCTCTTCTATTTTGTGCACCACTGCATGTAGTGCTGAGTCTGTTGACTTGCCGGGGGCAATATGCGCGTTGGTTGGAATGCAGTGTCTTATTTTGAAGGGCCGTCTCTCGATTGTCTCTGTCACACAATCTTTCCAGAGTTTTTAGCAGGAAAGACGAAGGGCTTATCGGTCTGTATAACCAGAGGTCCGAATCACAAATATAAACCCTTTACCGGGTTTTGGTATAAAGATCACTTAGACCTCTCTCCACAGTCAGGGTCACAGTTCCATTCATTGTCTGGCGTACAGATACTATGTAGATGACAATATCAACTTGTGTCCTCCTCCATTTTATCACTGCAGGGAAGACTTTATCCTGTCCTGGAGATTTGAAGGACTTGAAGTTGTTAATTACCCATTCAGATTTTTGTAAGTTGACAGAATAGATTAGAACAGGTCTTGCGAGCTCCCACTGGACTTCTTTTGTGGATACGTATTCCACCAGCCACATGAGTGTCTGCAGCAATTGGCATCCTGGGAAGTGCGTTTAAATCAAAATACTCTCGTCTTCTTTTCATGATAGTTTACGTTAGTAGAATGATGTAGTGGTAATTTATATGTTATTAATTTATTGTTTTCGAGTAATTAAGTGATGTAGTGGTCATTATATAATGTTAATTTGCCTTTGAAAATTGCCGAAAGGCGAAACCAGTCAGGTGTAAAATAAATAAATGTTGTGGAACAGTACAAGTGCCGTTAATGAATATGTGCAGCAGGTTCCACCAAGTGCCATCCATCAACAGTATAAATAATTCTTTTCATGGGTTGGTCAGGCCGCCGCGCCGTCAGGTTTCTTTATAGATACGGACAGTTCTGTCTTTTGTTTGGCCAGTATTAGTCTGACTCTAGCAGAAGTTTCTCCAAGACTTGGTACTGTATCTCAGTCGCTACTTGTATTTTGCTTTAGTGGCTTTATAGCCGTCCCAATCCTGGTCTGGTTCCTCACAGGTGTTCCATAATGACCACTTATGAAATGGGGTGTTAATATGTTATTATCAATACCACACGAATAGTGACTACCTGCCTTGCGTACAATACCTACACTACGCTGTTATAACTTGGTCAGTTTTCGTTAGATTCATTTAATTTTTTTTATACAGTATTTTGAAGCGAAACTCTAGTCGGGGTGTCTGAGCTTTGCACTATACAAAAGTTCACGTTGTATATCGACCATAAATATTTATATCCTACTAATATTATAAATGTGAAAGTTTGTGAAGATGTTTGGATGTTAGGATGTTTGGATATTTGTTACTCAATCACGCTCTTACGGCTGAATGGATCCAGCTGAAATTTGGTATAGGGATAGAGTATAGTCTGGAATAACACATAGGCTACTTCTTATCCCAGAAAATTGTTTTCACGGGAAGCTGGAACGGGAACCAAAATTCACGCGGGCGAAGCCGCGCGCATCAGCTAGTATATTATATTATACGTCACAAAGTACTAAGATTGTTTGGTCACGCTAGAATTAGACTATTTTTGTTAATTTTTTCGTATTCAAAAATGGAACATCGAGCGACATGACCACTCTCTGAGAGCCTCTCGGCGGTACTAAATCGTATTTGTTCGCGTATCTGCATTTATAGGGGTTCACAAAATACTTTGTAAAAAAAAATCTGTATCTAGTTACTTATAAAGAAATATTTTTATTGTCAGAGTAGAAGTTCTGACATAATATTACATAATTATCATAATGATTTAAACTACAGAAGCTGGTGAAAAGACTACTTTATTGTGGTGAAAATTCTCAGTATTTGAGCAAACTTGACAGTCATTTTTCTCCAAAAAAAGGAACCTACCTGATATCAGGTTATTCTACAAACAGATAGCCTAGGCCTTTTGCAATTGCTTCGTATCCCTTGTTCATTAAATTTATCAGTTATTTGATATGAATTTAAGCATCGAAATCGATGCAAATCGTATGAATTGAAAAACCTTGTTCACTTTCGTTGATATTAACCATATGTAATCTGTTGTTAGGTAAAATATGTTTTATAAAACGTTTAGAGCGCTAAATTTACTAAGTATGTTAGTGAATACCATGTTTGTACGATAAATATTTAATGACTTTAAACGCAATGAAAAGTATGGTTTCTGAGCAAAACGTGGGGCGAAATATGTTAGCCCTCTTAAGTCTTTTTGAAATAAAATTATATTCAAAGTTAAAAAGATGAATGAAATTTAAAATTTTGAAGAAAAATAAAAAATACGGGTCTCGTAATTTTAGATTTACTTTCAATTGAGTAAATAATATTGTCATGTTAAAATTTTGAAATGTTGTCATATGCAAGCAGTACAAACCCGTAAACACGTCTCGTCCCGGCCTAATGGGTAGCCCGAAGCGGGTTTCGAAGCCATTCGAAGCTATCTCTGTCGATCTGCTTGGTCCCTTTCCCACTTCGAGCAATAGAAACGTACACCTGATCGTGGTCTCCGACTACTTTAGCAAATACGTCATGTTGTGCCCTGTTCGGGTTGCCACAGGCGCTGTAGTCGCGAGATTCATAGAGAAGAGTGTGTTTCTCGTGCACGGAGTCTGCAAGACTATTTACATGGATAATGGCCCTCAGTTTGTGAGTAAGCCATTTAAAGATCTGTTAGCTAAATACAATGTACCTAATATATATTATAACTAAACTGACCATTTATTTTTGAGCTCAAAACGGGACTTAAATTTTTATACCAGTTAGCAGGTTGACAATGAAAATAAACACATCTTTTTGTTTAGAAAAGTGTAATTTAATGCAATTAGTTTTCACGAATACCACTTTACTTACTTTTAATTCTTAAGTCCTCTGTTTTTTTAAGTTGGTTTTTTAAATAAAAGGGAGGACTTACCTAATATACTAATAACTTTTGATTGGGAGAATCAATATTTTTTTAATTTAAAGGTGATGTTTCCTACCTATTTGGTCCTAATATAAGGAAACCAGGATCCAATGATGGCATCCTAGAGAAATCGAGGCAAACCTTCAAAAATTGTAGGGGCAACCAATGAAATTTTAAATTTTTGCATTAAATTTGTCAGAACAAAAATTAGCTTTATTAAAGGTTTATTTTGACGCGGGGAATGTGTTTGGGCAACGTCATCCCAAGGTGTGTGGGGCTCACCGGCCCCAAAAAATGGGACTGTAATACTCTTTAAACTCCGCGACGGATATGAAGAATTCGTTACAACGTCGACCCGGGAAGGGGTGCCCCGTAGAGTTGAGGCTCTCTTTGGGAATTAGATAGTCGGCTCCCCCAGAGCACATTAAGGAGCTGACAAAAAAACGAGCCCGCTTTGCACCGCTGCCGAGCGCCCCTCTGTAAGCGGGCGGGTACTGAAGGCACCTCCGCGACATGGGGAGGTGCCTTCCGCCAAATTATCATCGGTGGAGGAAACCCCCCAACCTCCGTCCACTGTTACGACACTAGTCGGGGGCGCGCATGAAACCTGCCATGCGGCGCCCCCAAACTGGACGGGGCGGGAGCGTCTGACTACAGGTCAGACGCTCCCGCACCCGCAACTTTGGACGTTTGTTGATCGCCATCACCTCTTTAGCAAAAGCGGTGATGGCGACCATTATTTTTAAATTACGAACACTACATGAAAGATCTGTTTCTTAGCAACATTGTTTTCACAAAGGGGTTCGAGGTCGAGAAACCTCCATATTGGCGGGTATGGGTTCCTATTACTTCGGCCTATTATACGCTGAGGGGAGTGGAAACCGAATTTCGCTGGTGCACCCTGAAACATTGGCTTACGGGTGCGGCGCTGGCGTGCTGCCCCCGTTAGTCGACGTGCCAATATCCCGCCAAGCTGACCCTATGGCGAGGGAGTCGCAGTTGCGTGGGCTTGCTAGGCCCGCGGTGTTACAACACAGTTCAATACAGTGGTGGACGCCCCGACGCAACGCTCCCAGCATTCTGGCCGATAGAAGCGTTGGGAGCTGTTTCAGCCGTCATTTTGACCTCAAGGCCGTCATTTTGAGTCAAGTTGACCCCATTTTAAGAGGGGGTCGCAGTATGGCGGGCTTCCAAGGCTCACGGTGTTGCAGGCAGCCGTGACTAGCAATTCGGCCGGCAGCAGCAGTATTGGGCCCCGTCCGCGTCGCCTCGTTTGCTGGCGAGGCGGCAAAGCGGGAGCTCGAGCACGCCTACCAAATATATATATTAGCTGTGGGCGTAAGGTGTTCCTCCCCGTGTTCCGGGGAGTGCCCATTAGCGCACACTGGCATCAGTTGCCCTCTGCCTCGCTGTGCGGACGTGGTTTTCAGATTCTTTGAGAACTGAGGAAAACCGCCCATCTGGCTCCCCGAGGAAATCCCCAAATTAACGGAGTGCTCCTAGCTGGGTCGATGTGAATAATCCTCTTGATATTCTTCCACACAATACAGCTGATAAATAGTTACTACGTAAGTTACAGTGCGAGGGGGAACACCGCGAGGAGGAACACCGCGAGGTTTAGTGGGTAGAACGGTCCCTTTCTGAGACATGGAGTTCCACACGCCGCGCCGTCCCCAGCTACCACCGCTGGCTGGGACGACGGCGACGGCGCGTAAAGGTGTTTCCGTAAAAAAAATGGTCTTTATGATGATAAAATTCCGTTGCAGCTTAAATTTTCGACTTAGTCAGACCTTGAATACAGCTCGGAGAAAACTTGCTGACTGATCGTATACAGAATTCTGTTGTAGGATCATCAATAAAACATTTTTATATCATTATCATTACATAGTATAAAACAAAGTCGCTTTTTCTGTCCCTATGTCCCTTTGTATGCTTAAATCTTTAAAACTACGCAACGGATTTTGATGCGGTTTTTTTTAATAGATAGAGTGATTCAAGAGGAAGGTTTATATGTATAATAACATCCATTAAATAGTGGAGTAATACTGTATACCCGTGCGAAGCCGGAGCGGGCCGCTAGTTTTTTATAATTTGGAACATTTTTCTAGAAATTACAAAAAATAGAAAGCAAAATTAGTTATTACGCCAAAACAAAAAAATAAGCACAAACAAGTCTGTGCGTGGCCAAATAAACGACAGCGAGTGCATCCCGGGAATCCTTCGAAATTTAAATTTTTTTGGAAGGTTTCGGAAAACGGGACAATTTAGCGTCCCGGCGCTATGCTTGGGGACAACGGGACAGGTGACCGAAAAAAGGGGCAGTCCCGTTCAAAACGGGACGTATGGTCAGTTTAATTATAACCCTAGGTATCATGCCCAAACTAATCAGGCGGAACGAGCTATTCGTAATGTTGTTCAAGCGATCTCATGTTATGTGAAATCACAACACAAGTCATGGGATTCGTTCTTGGTTGAGATACAGTGCGCTTTAAACACTGCAGTTAACGAAGCAACTCGTTTCACCCCTTACTTTTTGGTACATGGTAGGGAGTTTATTGGGAGAAGGAATGCTATACAGGCAGACAGATATTGCGTGCCACCCTGCTTCAGTCTCTGTAGACGATCCATCAGCCTTCGGTGTCAAGCTGAGAGAAATACAACGCATATACGACCAGGTGAGGAAACATTTGAATGTTGCCCACCAGCGTAATGAAAAGTATTACAACCTCAGAAAAAGGCATGTGGAGCTGAAAGTGGGACAGATAGTTTACAAACGCACATTCTACCTGTCAAACAAGGCCAAGAACTTTACTTCTAAGCTAGCCCCTAAGTTCCTTAAATGTGTGGTGACTGCTAAACGATCCCCTTTTGTATATAGGCTGTCAGATCTGGACGGTAGGGATCTTGGGGAGTACCATATCAAGGACATCCTGAAGTATCAGGAGGAGCCGTCTCCAATACCCAACGTCAGCAATGCTGTAACTACATAGCACTGTTTCTCTAGTTTATTAAACCAGTGCTATGTGATCATTATGTAAGACTATTTAAATCTTTTGTTTGTATTTCTATGTGTGTACGTGACTTCAAATTGTCACGTTGTAGTTTCTTCTATGCACCGCACCGAGCGTTTTTCTCTCATTCGCTCCTCAGTACTCTACAATATCCTGAGAGCTTGGGTAGTGTTAGGGTATCGGCAGTGAGTAAAGAGAGCATTCGTTTTCTATGAAGGGCATTAGACTCTAGTTTGTAGTTTCTTCTATGCACCGCACCGAGCGTTTTTCTCTCATTCGCTCCTCAGTACTCTACAATATCCTGAGAGCTTGGGTAGTGTTAGGGTATCGGCAGTGAGTAAAGGGAGCATTCGTTTTTTATGAAGGGCATTAGACTCTAGTTACTTAGCCTATCCGGTACACGAGTCAGTGTCTAGTTAGGTACATAGGAGGATCTTTCTTTGGTATTGTAATGGTCGTTGTCAGCTGGTGTTTGAAGGACCTAGCTGGTTGTCTTAGTTTATTAGTCAGTAATTTTCTGTTTTCTTTATTGTGTAGTTCCAGCGTGTCGAATCCGCAGGAAATACTATTAAGAGGGGGGGTGGTTGTAGCATTTGTTTTCTTTAGATGCAGCATTGAGCGTGTAAAGCCGCCCTTAATCAATTCATCGCTGGTTTTTTTTATCTGTGGTTTTCCTTTGACACAAGTGACAGGTTTTGTCTACGGCACCCGATGATTTTGCATTTAAAGGAACAGGTTTTGTTAAGATTTTTCGCGAAGACTGACTTTGACCGAAGACCTGCTTTGGGGTAGTTGGAGGTCCTTTGGCTTTTTGCTCTGAGTCTGTGCCGCGAATCAGTTTTCGCTCAAGCGCGATTATTTCTTACCTCGCATAACCTCTAGCAGGCTGTGATTGGGTTGCTGCATTACTTCTTGCTACATTTTACCCAGAAAACTGGTGAGTCACTTCTTCTTTTGCAAACCATTTCAATCTTCGTCTGTCACGTGGTCAGCAACTTATTTAGTTGTGTGTTTCGTGACAGGGTCGCTTATTAGGGGCTGGAAGCTGCCACTGTATAGTGAGAGGAGCCACACCCCAATCATACGTGGACTGCGCGAGCAGGGTGCATGTGTGAGAAGCTCGCCGTCTACACCCGGCATTTACAACCTACGGAGTCGCTCTCACCCACAACGAAGGCCAGTATATATGTGTAGTCTGGCCGCCTGAGTTGCTTCCTCACGCTGATTTAGTGTAGTGCTGTACTATTAGTACCTAAACCCGTAATCTTCTTATGTATGTCTGTGCTTTCTGTATCTATGTAATCTCATTGTCTCTGTAGTGTACTGTGTACTATATAAATATATGTGTGTACACCCTATTGGCTGTTTTCGTCAGAGCCCTGGCCTCCCTTGCGCACCCACTAGAAACTTTGTAGTAAGGCGCCCTGGGAAAGAGTTCTCTGCAACTTCCCTCTGAGCAAGTTGGTGAGTAACATCATTGTGTTATAAACTATGAAAATTATTTTTATTATAATTAAAACTTTTTTTAACAAGCTTTTATTTAACTTGCTATGTATGTGTGTAGGTATGTAGGGTACAAATTTTGCAAGTAAGATTTGACCCACTGCCCTACTTAAGCTAAAATAGGGTTAACCCCAACAAGTTGATTTTGAGATATCATCAAAAAACATGCGAATTGATGTCTCTCAAAAACTATGGCAGTTTATGTAAGATTTCTTAGATGTATCTGTAGCTTATATTGAAGGCTTGTAAATGATGTTATTTATATCTAAAATAATTGTAATTTTTATTACTAAAAAGCTTATTTTTTCTTTTAGCTAAGCAGCTTAGTTTTAAAGTTGGACAAGTTACGCTACTAAAACAGAGTTAACCATACCCTAACCTATTTTTAGCGCAGTAATTTCGTATAGCTGTTATCTATACATATAATAAAACTGTAGAGGGTCGAGAGTCTGTACATGGAAGATATTTTGAAAATTTTGATTGGAAGGCGTTCTTTAATCGATACTGAAGCCGAAAATATAATTTAAACTTTTCATGTCTGTCTGTCTGTCTGTCTGTCTGTCTGTCTGTCTGTCTGTATCCCGAATAAGTATCACGCCGAAACTACAGAACAGATTTGAATGATACTTGGTACATTCCGAGCTTATAGTCCGAGGAAGGTTCTAGGATACTTTTAATCCCGAAGTTTTGCGCGGTTCCTGCGGGAGAGGGGATGGAAGATAAAATGGGTTTTCAGTTGTAATTTCTCAACGCGTGATGCGATTTCAATTATTCTTTAAGCTCTTTTATGATTAAGCAAACAGGGCCGTTTAACACAGTGCTTGATGAGTCTGATGAAGAAGTGCCTTTCCTTTCGCGAACCTTATGTGACGTAAACGAAGTTGCGAGGGTCAGCTAGTTATTTATAAATTGCTTTAAAGTTTTTTAGCAATACTTGTCTTTAAACGCGCTAAGCTGCTTTACTGCTGTATAACGAAGTATTCAGTATAAAAATGCGGTTTACAGTCATAAGTAAGATTCTGGCTAAGGAATTTTAACGTTTATTTATCTAAGCATTATGACTTTTTTGGAAATATAGAATGAATTTAATAGAATTTTACTTAGCTAAAAATAAGTTACCAAATTCTCAATCACTGTTATCGTTGTTATAGCTAAGCAAAGGTGAACGATAAACTGAGAAAAAAATGTGTATAAAAATAAATTTTCATGATAATTAAACAAAATAACAATGTCCACTTAATCAAAAACTCGTCTTTAAATTATTAAAGTAAAACATATGTCAATATTAAAATTATTTGTTGTCAAACAGGAATGAAAATGAGATCAAGTTTCATAAAATCGAGGAACAAAAAATATTACGATATGAACAATAATATTGATAAAGGAAGGGGATACAAAGATCAGGTCTTTTCCTTACGATGCCTAGCTGAAGAGGTTTTGGCAAAAGTTGTTTTGCATCTTCGTAGACTTGGAAAAACCTATGACAAAGTAGTGAGGAATGATATCAAAACTGTCCATGAAGTGAACAACAACTTGATACGACCATTGACATCTCGCTATGAGGGTTCTGGTGCTTGTGTCAGAATCTAAAAGGCTTGCACAAACTCTTTTCCGATCGAAAAAGGTAACGGTACTTCGGTAACGCTACACAGCCTTGTCTCACACCGTGGTTGTTTGAACTGTCAAATTTCTCCTATACGCTGATATAAGGTAGTACTAGCATCATTGGGGAAGGAGTTGCGGTTGGTGGGTAGTATTACTTATTAATATGAATGTGAATGTAAACAAGAGGCAAGTAACGGTTTTTGAAAGAGAGAAATGTATGATAAATTGCGCGATATTTATGAAAAGAAAAGGTGTGGAATACGTGAAAGAGTTTTTATACATGGATTCAAAACTGGTGAGAGATGGAAAGTGTGACTATGTTATTGAATGAAGAGTTTTGGCAGGAAATCAAGTGAATGATTCACACCTTTATGAGCCATTTACACCTTAAGGAGCAGGAGAAAGGATCAGTTGCTGTCAAAACGTGTCTAAAAAGTGAAGGATAACTTTACAAGAGGAGTGTTTGTCCCTAAGCTAATGAATTGAGTACAATTCAATATAATAAAAAACTTACAGTAGTAAGTTGAGTGTGGCAGAAGATACATAAAAGTTAATTTAATGCAGTGAATGAGAAGCTGGCGAAGTGTAGCTGGAGTGATATCGATAGATACAGAAAGAAGTAGTGTAATCTGGAAACATTAACAGAAGATGTTGTGACTAAGATAGAGAAGGTGATGCTTAATTGGTTCGGACATGTGGAGAGAATGGAAGGAAAATCGACAGACTGCCGTAAAAGATTTTATGAGGCGAGAGTGAATGAACAAACTAGTACGGGTCGACTCCGGGGTAGTCATATTGATCAAATCGATAATATTTTGAGAAAAGGTCTGGGCAAGAGTACCCTTAACCGAGATCATGTTTAAAGATACTTTTGAAAGCAGAAGAAGCGAAAGTGGTTTCCCATGATCGCAGCGTAGATCGTAGAGAGTAAAGTGTCCCCGACTGAGTAGACAGGGACTACCCTATCTACCCCGTCGGGGGACACTATTGATGTTTTGTACGTATATTTTAATACGTAAGAATTAACGAACATTATGCAGAAGCGAAGTGTGTTTCTGATACCGAAGTGAGCTATTGTTGTGAAACTTTTTACTGTAGTTATTTAAGTTAAGAGCTGAAGCTGAACAAGCTGAACAAACAATGTCAAATTTTATTTAAGTCGTGGGTAACTAAAACGCCAAATAAACTTATTTTTATAAAAACCCGGCTACGAAAAAGTTACTGAAATAACATCGGACAAGTGCGAGTCTAGGTGGACTAGCCCAACTAGGGTTTAGTACGTACATTCGTCCGTCCGTCCATCCGTTCGTTCGTCTGTCTGAGAGTCAAGACCCTTTATCTCGTAATTGCGAAGAGAAGAGGTATTAAAAAATAATTACTACAAGGAAAAACTAGCAAAGAATAAGAAAAATAGTAAGGAGACATGGAAAATTGTAAAAGAATTATGTAATCTCGAACCGAAAAAGAATAAAGCACACCAGCTTCTGGAAATTGATAAAACACCTGTCGAATCACTGAACACAGTCAATAAATACTTTACATCTATTGGAGGAAACCTAGCATCCTTAATGCTGAGCAAAATGGAGGTATCCAAGCAGGAATTGGCTTCAACAGCAGGTAAAGTTAACACCCCGAGAGACTCCCTGTCTTTTTACTTGACAGACACCGTTGAGGTGACGAGTGTTGTACACAGCCTGAGGACGAACAGTGCTCCGGGTGTGGACAACTTCATATCTCATTCATGTAGATTACATTTATGTAGATTAAATACTAAGTTTACCTACTTTTAACAAGTTTATCCCTGGTAAATTTCGCTTGCTTTTTAAGTTTCTTTTTAAATACTTACGCAGTTGTTAAACAAACTATTATATTATACATGTTGTAATAATTAGACGAAGACACTGGTCCCTGAGATACAGTTTACACTAGTTCAGGGGCCAGGGGATTCACATATAATGTAAATTCATCATTTTGTGGAAATAAAGTATTTATTATTATTATTATGTCTCTCTTTCACACGGGTATCTTCTTTTTTTTTCTTACGAAGACACCCGGACTTTTGGTAGGCTTACACGGGGACACAGGTCCAACATGCAGAGGCCCTTTGAGACTTTTAATCTAAAGGGAAATGGGACCCCCACTGCAAACAATCCGCATCCGTCTTATGTAGAAGAACGGTAATGGACCATCTGCAATGGGAGCTAACTATTGTAAAATATGCTAACTACGTAATGGGCTATTGTGATGGGTGTTAGATGGTCTGGTTAAGTTAGGCTATGGATGAAGACGGCGTCTGCCATTTCAATATACCTATTATTATATTATTAAAACTTTGGCAGACGGTGACTCGCCAACTCACTAGATGGGCCCCCTATACAATCGCCAAAGGTTAAGTTAAAGTGTTAAGTTCAAGTTAATAATATATTATTATTATTATTAACTTGAACTTAACACTATACAGGATTACAGGAAAAGTCGTGCTAGATCCGTTAAGGGCGTGGAGTACCCATTATTTCTGACTAATTTCACTATGAAACACCCTACCCTAAACTTAACCCTGTTCGATATATTGGACTTTTAATATGTTTATTGAAAATTGCCGATTTTTAGGTTACAAAATTTTTTATTTTTATTTTGGGCGCCTTATTTATTATTTTTGTTGCATTTTGACATGTGTAATAAGATGCTCTAAAACGTCAATCATTGAAATAGTGCATAAATTAATTGAACATGTCGTAGAAGACAAGTGAAAGTTAAGAAAATAAAAAAAATAGTAACAAGTTTATTTTTCTCTAAGGGATATGTAAAACTCTCTCGCTCGAGACCATGGTGGAAGCCATGCTCTCCAGCGGGAGTGAGTGGGACTGCGCCGCCTCCTTCTGCGAGCAGGTCATGCTCGTGAAGGAGGCGGCGGGACGGGTACGGGAGAGAACTCTCCCACCCGAGTTCCGCAGTCGACGTGTCTTCGCCGAGGACTATCGGCCACCATGACCGGGGGCCTGAGGACGGTGACAGGGCGGCTCACCGTCCTTACAGAAGTAGGCCCATGACGGCAGCGTGACGTGAGTGAGACAATTCACGCACGGCCCCCCTTAGAAGCGGGATCACACCCGAAACCCCCCAAAGACGCGGGATATCACCCGAACCACCCCCTGGGCGAGGCCGCAGTAGCGGCCGTGGGTCTGTTGGGAGTCCTGGGACATCCTTCCGAGGGTTTACCCGGGGCTCCCAACCATAGACTGTTGGGCGTGACGTGAGGTTTTTTAGTCGGTAGGAGTCCGGCATAACATCCATGAGGATTTTCCCTCACGTTAAACAAAAAAAAAAAAGGGATATGTAAAAAAAATATTACGGCAGTTGAAAAGCTGAAGGCTTTCAGGAAGAAGAGAGAAATGAGAAGAGTTGACGTTTAAAATTTAAAAGTAATAATTTATTGAAAAAAAAGGAAAGAACTCGGGGTCGTGGTATTTTCAGGCAGCAAGAAGGTTTCCGAAGGCCTTCGCAGGGTTCCGACTTATCTAGGGTCTGGCCTTCCTGAAGGATGCTGCAGTTGCTGATGTAGCCGTGCCGTCCACAACGTAGAACCGCACGGTGTTCTCAACCCGGAGAGCAAATCCAGAGGGTGAGCTTCTCTCAACCCGGATGGTGAACGTTACTTCTTGTAACCCGTAGGGTGAACCGTACTTCTTGGAACCCGTAGGGTGAATGTTTCTGTAGAACCCGGAGGGTGGACCCTGGATTGTTCCAGATTAGGCGTTAGTTTGACCCCTTTTTCCCCGCATATTCCCAAAGACAGCCGGCTCCCGCTAACCATTGCAGGAGTCGGAGGTCTTACAACATCTGCTTACAGAACTAATTTTACAAAGTGTTTTTTGACACCCCTTTAACTACACCCTTATAACAGGGTGGACCAACAGCCGTTAATTTTCACAGTTTAAAAATTAGATTACGTTATACACAATTTAACTCACCCAAGGATGGGGTACTCGTCGTTTGCAGCTAGACAATTATTCACCTAGGGAGAATTTCGCTCCCTATACACTGATGAATTATATTTAATGCATTATATTTAATTTTAATGATCTTTACTGATGTACTGATACTTTCGCGATTGTATATTTTAAATTTGTGATGTGTTCGCCGAAACTGCGCGTGCACTCCTATTTATAGAATTGAACAGCGCCTCTGGCGGCGAGGATCGTCCCTACGTCCTACGTCATTTACCTACTTGGCGAGTTAACCCGCGCTACTCTTAATGTGACTATTTGTCGACAGATGGCGCTTTCAACAACTTCCATTATAAAATAGTTTTTAAGATATTTAAACTAATTGAAATAGATTTTTTATACGTTGCTTCACAACGTTACACAGTCGTTCGGCAGATGTTTTTTAAAATATCTACATTTCATCAGCTATCTAACGACGTATAGCAATGTAGAGTTGTATTTAAATTCATTGAAAAAAACTTAGTTTCAAAAGCGACAGTGGAGAAGAAAATTTTTACTTGGCCCTAAAAAGTAAAATAAAACAATAGTAAAAGATGAAATGTCATTTATTAAACAAGGTTTTTACACAACTTTTTCATACTCTACAGTTCATGTTCAACATGGCCGCCTCGGTTATGAATACATTTTCGCATCCTTCTACGGAGACCAGTCTTTACTACTCCAGTGGTCAATGTTGTCCTCATTTGATTGGCTGCGTCCACAATCCTTTCTCTTAATTCTTCCACAGACGAAACTGGATTTGGCTCGCTGTACACAAGACTTTTCATAACCCCCACACATGAAAATCCATGGGGGTTAAGTCCGGACTTCTTGCTGGCCATGGCAACGGCCCACCTCGTCCTATCCATTTATTTGGGTAAGTTGTGTCCAGCCAGTCTCGGACACTTCTTCTGAAATGGGCAGGGCAGCCATCATGCTGGAACCACATGTCCCTGATTAAGTTTAGTGGCAGATCATCCAGCAGATCATTTAAGTCTCCTCTTAAAATTCTTAGTGACGCGTCAGCTTACTCAGTTGCTGCTGTACTGACACAAACTCACGATGGTGTTGAGCACCCTATCGCCTACTGTAGCCGTTCTCTCAACAAGAACGAGGTGAACTACAGCACAACTGAGTGAGAACTTTTGGCCGTGATTTTCGTTTTGGAACAATTTCGACAGTACGTCAAAGGCCAAAAATGTACGGTCGTCACAGATCATTCATCTCTTCTGTGGTTCCATAAGCTAAAAAATCCCACGGGTCGTCTAGCACGTTGGAGCATGAGGCTCAGTCAATTTGATTTTGACATAGAGCATCGAAAAGGTAAAGACCACGTTGTACCTGATGCTCTGTCATGTATCAAGATTGATTCCCTCGATGCAGTACCCACTAAAGACCCGTGGTATGACCACACCATGAATAGTGTTCGGTAGAACCCTAGAAAGTCTCCGAATTATGACATTCGTGACAACCTTTTATATAGGTTAACTAAAAATAAATATTCTTTGACTTCAGACTTTGACTGGAAGCTGGTGGTACCTCAGGAGGATCGCTTGCCCCTGCTCTCTAAGTACCACGATGACACACTTAGTGCCCATGGTGGCGTTTAGAAGACGCATAAAAGGTTAGCCGTAAATTATTACTGGCCCAAGATGTACGAGGACGTCAAAGAATATGTTGGGAATTGTGAAATATGCAAGCAGTACAAACCCGTAAACACGTCTCGTCCCGGCCTAATGGGTAGCCCGAAGCGGGTTTCGAAGCCATTCGAAGCTATCTCTGTCGATCTGCTTGGTCCCTTTCCCACTTCGAGCAATAGAAACGTACACCTGATCGTGGTCTCCGACTACTTTAGCAAATACGTCATGTTGTGCCCTGTTCGGGTTGCCACAGGCGCTGTAGTCGCGAGATTCATAGAGAAGAGTGTGTTTCTCGTGCACGGAGTCTGCAAGACTATTTACATGGATAATGGCCCTCAGTTTGTGAGTAAGCCATTTAAAGATCTGTTAGCTAAATACAATGTACCTAATATATATTATAACTAAACTGACCATTTATTTTTGAGCTCAAAACGGGACTTAAATTTTTATACCAGTTAGCAGGTTGACAATGAAAATAAACACATCTTTTTGTTTAGAAAAGTGTAATTTAATGCAATTAGTTTTCACGAATACCACTTTACTTACTTTTAATTCTTAAGTCCTCTGTTTTTTTAAGTTGGTTTTTTAAATAAAAGGGAGGACTTACCTAATATACTAATAACTTTTGATTGGGAGAATCAATATTTTTTTAATTTAAAGGTGATGTTTCCTACCTATTTGGTCCTAATATAAGGAAACCAGGATCCAATGATGGCATCCTAGAGAAATCGAGGCAAACCTTCAAAAATTGTAGGGGCAACCAATGAAATTTTAAATTTTTGCATTAAATTTGTCAGAACAAAAATTAGCTTTATTAAAGGTTTATTTTGACGCGGGGAATGTGTTTGGGCAACGTCATCCCAAGGTGTGTGGGGCTCACCGGCCCCAAAAAATGGGACTGTAATACCCTTTAAACTCCGCGACGGATATGAAGAATTCGTTACAACGTCGACCCGGGAAGGGGTGCCCCGTAGAGTTGAGGCTCTCTTTGGGAATTAGATAGTCGGCTCCCCCAGAGCACATTAAGGAGCTGACAAAAAAACGAGCCCGCTTTGCACCGCTGCCGAGCGCCCCTCTGTAAGCGGGCGGGTACTGAAGGCACCTCCGCGACATGGGGAGGTGCCTTCCGCCAAATTATCATCGGTGGAGGAAACCCCCCAACCTCCGTCCACTGTTACGACACTAGTCGGGGGCGCGCATGAAACCTGCCATGCGGCGCCCCCAAACTGGACGGGGCGGGAGCGTCTGACTACAGGTCAGACGCTCCCGCACCCGCAACTTTGGACGTTTGTTGATCGCCATCACCTCTTTAGCAAAAGCGGTGATGGCGACCATTATTTTTAAATTACGAACACTACATGAAAGATCTGTTTCTTAGCAACATTGTTTTCACAAAGGGGTTCGAGGTCGAGAAACCTCCATATTGGCGGGTATGGGTTCCTATTACTTCGGCCTATTATACGCTGAGGGGAGTGGAAACCGAATTTCGCTGGTGCACCCTGAAACATTGGCTTACGGGTGCGGCGCTGGCGTGCTGCCCCCGTTAGTCGACGTGCCAATATCCCGCCAAGCTGACCCTATGGCGAGGGAGTCGCAGTTGCGTGGGCTTGCTAGGCCCGCGGTGTTACAACACAGTTCAATACAGTGGTGGACGCCCCGACGCAACGCTCCCAGCATTCTGGCCGATAGAAGCGTTGGGAGCTGTTTCAGCCGTCATTTTGACCTCAAGGCCGTCATTTTGAGTCAAGTTGACCCCATTTTAAGAGGGGGTCGCAGTATGGCGGGCTTCCAAGGCTCACGGTGTTGCAGGCAGCCGTGACTAGCAATTCGGCCGGCAGCAGCAGTATTGGGCCCCGTCCGCGTCGCCTCGTTTGCTGGCGAGGCGGCAAAGCGGGAGCTCGAGCACGCCTACCAAATATATATATTAGCTGTGGGCGTAAGGTGTTCCTCCCCGTGTTCCGGGGAGTGCCCATTAGCGCACACTGGCATCAGTTGCCCTCTGCCTCGCTGTGCGGACGTGGTTTTCAGATTCTTTGAGAACTGAGGAAAACCGCCCATCTGGCTCCCCGAGGAAATCCCCAAATTAACGGAGTGCTCCTAGCTGGGTCGATGTGAATAATCCTCTTGATATTCTTCCACACAATACAGCTGATAAATAGTTACTACGTAAGTTACAGTGCGAGGAGGAACACCGCGAGGAGGAACACCGCGAGGTTTAGTGGGTAGAACGGTCCCTTTCTGAGACATGGAGTTCCACACGCCGCGCCGTCCCCAGCTACCACCGCTGGCTGGGACGACGGCGACGGCGCGTAAAGGTGTTTCCGTAAAAAAAATGGTCTTTATGATGATAAAATTCCGTTGCAGCTTAAATTTTCGACTTAGTCAGACCTTGAATACAGCTCGGAGAAAACTTGCTGACTGATCGTATACAGAATTCTGTTGTAGGATCATCAATAAAACATTTTTATATCATTATCATTACATAGTATAAAACAAAGTCGCTTTTTCTGTCCCTATGTCCCTTTGTATGCTTAAATCTTTAAAACTACGCAACGGATTTTGATGCGGTTTTTTTTAATAGATAGAGTGATTCAAGAGGAAGGTTTATATGTATAATAACATCCATTAAATAGTGGAGTAATACTGTATACCCGTGCGAAGCCGGAGCGGGCCGCTAGTTTTTTATAATTTGGAACATTTTTCTAGAAATTACAAAAAATAGAAAGCAAAATTAGTTATTACGCCAAAACAAAAAAATAAGCACAAACAAGTCTGTGCGTGGCCAAATAAACGACAGCGAGTGCATCCCGGGAATCCTTCGAAATTTAAATTTTTTTGGAAGGTTTCGGAAAACGGGACAATTTAGCGTCCCGGCGCTATGCTTGGGGACAACGGGACAGGTGACCGAAAAAAGGGGCAGTCCCGTTCAAAACGGGACGTATGGTCAGTTTAATTATAACCCTAGGTATCATGCCCAAACTAATCAGGCGGAACGAGCTATTCGTAATGTTGTTCAAGCGATCTCATGTTATGTGAAATCACAACACAAGTCATGGGATTCGTTCTTGGTTGAGATACAGTGCGCTTTAAACACTGCAGTTAACGAAGCAACTCGTTTCACCCCTTACTTTTTGGTACATGGTAGGGAGTTTATTGGGAGAAGGAATGCTATACAGGCAGACAGATATTGCGTGCCACCCTGCTTCAGTCTCTGTAGACGATCCATCAGCCTTCGGTGTCAAGCTGAGAGAAATACAACGCATATACGACCAGGTGAGGAAACATTTGAATGTTGCCCACCAGCGTAATGAAAAGTATTACAACCTCAGAAAAAGGCATGTGGAGCTGAAAGTGGGACAGATAGTTTACAAACGCACATTCTACCTGTCAAACAAGGCCAAGAACTTTACTTCTAAGCTAGCCCCTAAGTTCCTTAAATGTGTGGTGACTGCTAAACGATCCCCTTTTGTATATAGGCTGTCAGATCTGGACGGTAGGGATCTTGGGGAGTACCATATCAAGGACATCCTGAAGTATCAGGAGGAGCCGTCTCCAATACCCAACGTCAGCAATGCTGTAACTACATAGCACTGTTTCTCTAGTTTATTAAACCAGTGCTATGTGATCATTATGTAAGACTATTTAAATCTTTTGTTTGTATTTCTATGTGTGTACGTGACTTCAAATTGTCACGTTGTAGTTTCTTCTATGCACCGCACCGAGCGTTTTTCTCTCATTCGCTCCTCAGTACTCTACAATATCCTGAGAGCTTGGGTAGTGTTAGGGTATCGGCAGTGAGTAAAGAGAGCATTCGTTTTCTATGAAGGGCATTAGACTCTAGTTTGTAGTTTCTTCTATGCACCGCACCGAGCGTTTTTCTCTCATTCGCTCCTCAGTACTCTACAATATCCTGAGAGCTTGGGTAGTGTTAGGGTATCGGCAGTGAGTAAAGGGAGCATTCGTTTTTTATGAAGGGCATTAGACTCTAGTTACTTAGCCTATCCGGTACACGAGTCAGTGTCTAGTTAGGTACATAGGAGGATCTTTCTTTGGTATTGTAATGGTCGTTGTCAGCTGGTGTTTGAAGGACCTAGCTGGTTGTCTTAGTTTATTAGTCAGTAATTTTCTGTTTTCTTTATTGTGTAGTTCCAGCGTGTCGAATCCGCAGGAAATACTATTAAGAGGGGGGGTGGTTGTAGCATTTGTTTTCTTTAGATGCAGCATTGAGCGTGTAAAGCCGCCCTTAATCAATTCATCGCTGGTTTTTTTTATCTGTGGTTTTCCTTTGACACAAGTGACAGGTTTTGTCTACGGCACCCGATGATTTTGCATTTAAAGGAACAGGTTTTGTTAAGATTTTTCGCGAAGACTGACTTTGACCGAAGACCTGCTTTGGGGTAGTTGGAGGTCCTTTGGCTTTTTGCTCTGAGTCTGTGCCGCGAATCAGTTTTCGCTCAAGCGCGATTATTTCTTACCTCGCATAACCTCTAGCAGGCTGTGATTGGGTTGCTGCATTACTTCTTGCTACATTTTACCCAGAAAACTGGTGAGTCACTTCTTCTTTTGCAAACCATTTCAATCTTCGTCTGTCACGTGGTCAGCAACTTATTTAGTTGTGTGTTTCGTGACAGGGTCGCTTATTAGGGGCTGGAAGCTGCCACTGTATAGTGAGAGGAGCCACACCCCAATCATACGTGGACTGCGCGAGCAGGGTGCATGTGTGAGAAGCTCGCCGTCTACACCCGGCATTTACAACCTACGGAGTCGCTCTCACCCACAACGAAGGCCAGTATATATGTGTAGTCTGGCCGCCTGAGTTGCTTCCTCACGCTGATTTAGTGTAGTGCTGTACTATTAGTACCTAAACCCGTAATCTTCTTATGTATGTCTGTGCTTTCTGTATCTATGTAATCTCATTGTCTCTGTAGTGTACTGTGTACTATATAAATATATGTGTGTACACCCTATTGGCTGTTTTCGTCAGAGCCCTGGCCTCCCTTGCGCACCCACTAGAAACTTTGTAGTAAGGCGCCCTGGGAAAGAGTTCTCTGCAACTTCCCTCTGAGCAAGTTGGTGAGTAACATCATTGTGTTATAAACTATGAAAATTATTTTTATTATAATTAAAACTTTTTTTAACAAGCTTTTATTTAACTTGCTATGTATGTGTGTAGGTATGTAGGGTACAAATTTTGCAAGTAAGATTTGACCCACTGCCCTACTTAAGCTAAAATAGGGTTAACCCCAACAAGTTGATTTTGAGATATCATCAAAAAACATGCGAATTGATGTCTCTCAAAAACTATGGCAGTTTATGTAAGATTTCTTAGATGTATCTGTAGCTTATATTGAAGGCTTGTAAATGATGTTATTTATATCTAAAATAATTGTAATTTTTATTACTAAAAAGCTTATTTTTTCTTTTAGCTAAGCAGCTTAGTTTTAAAGTTGGACAAGTTACGCTACTAAAACAGAGTTAACCATACCCTAACCTATTTTTAGCGCAGTAATTTCGTATAGCTGTTATCTATACATATAATAAAACTGTAGAGGGTCGAGAGTCTGTACATGGAAGATATTTTGAAAATTTTGATTGGAAGGCGTTCTTTAATCGATACTGAAGCCGAAAATATAATTTAAACTTTTCATGTCTGTCTGTCTGTCTGTCTGTCTGTCTGTCTGTCTGTCTGTATCCCGAATAAGTATCACGCCGAAACTACAGAACAGATTTGAATGATACTTGGTACATTCCGAGCTTATAGTCCGAGGAAGGTTCTAGGATACTTTTAATCCCGAAGTTTTGCGCGGTTCCTGCGGGAGAGGGGATGGAAGATAAAATGGGTTTTCAGTTGTAATTTCTCAACGCGTGATGCGATTTCAATTATTCTTTAAGCTCTTTTATGATTAAGCAAACAGGGCCGTTTAACACAGTGCTTGATGAGTCTGATGAAGAAGTGCCTTTCCTTTCGCGAACCTTATGTGACGTAAACGAAGTTGCGAGGGTCAGCTAGTTATTTATAAATTGCTTTAAAGTTTTTTAGCAATACTTGTCTTTAAACGCGCTAAGCTGCTTTACTGCTGTATAACGAAGTATTCAGTATAAAAATGCGGTTTACAGTCATAAGTAAGATTCTGGCTAAGGAATTTTAACGTTTATTTATCTAAGCATTATGACTTTTTTGGAAATATAGAATGAATTTAATAGAATTTTACTTAGCTAAAAATAAGTTACCAAATTCTCAATCACTGTTATCGTTGTTATAGCTAAGCAAAGGTGAACGATAAACTGAGAAAAAAATGTGTATAAAAATAAATTTTCATGATAATTAAACAAAATAACAATGTCCACTTAATCAAAAACTCGTCTTTAAATTATTAAAGTAAAACATATGTCAATATTAAAATTATTTGTTGTCAAACAGGAATGAAAATGAGATCAAGTTTCATAAAATCGAGGAACAAAATTATTACGATATGAACAATAATATTGATAAAGGAAGGGGATACAAAGATCAGGTCTTTTCCTTACGATGCCTAGCTGAAGAGGTTTTGGCAAAAGTTGTTTTGCATCTTCGTAGACTTGGAAAAACCTATGACAAAGTAGTGAGGAATGATATCAAAACTGTCCATGAAGTGAACAACAACTTGATACGACCATTGACATCTCGCTATGAGGGTTCTGGTGCTTGTGTCAGAATCTAAAAGGCTTGCACAAACTCTTTTCCGATCGAAAAAGGTAACGGTACTTCGGTAACGCTACACAGCCTTGTCTCACACCGTGGTTGTTTGAACTGTCAAATTTCTCCTATACGCTGATATAAGGTAGTACTAGCATCATTGGGGAAGGAGTTGCGGTTGGTGGGTAGTATTACTTATTAATATGAATGTGAATGTAAACAAGAGGCAAGTAACGGTTTTTGAAAGAGAGAAATGTATGATAAATTGCGCGATATTTATGAAAAGAAAAGGTGTGGAATACGTGAAAGAGTTTTTATACATGGATTCAAAACTGGTGAGAGATGGAAAGTGTGACTATGATATTGAATGAAGAGTTTTGGCAGGAAATCAAGTGAATGATTCACACCTTTATGAGCCATTTACACCTTAAGGAGCAGGAGAAAGGATCAGTTGCTGTCAAAACGTGTCTAAAAAGTGAAGGATAACTTTACAAGAGGAGTGTTTGTCCCTAAGCTAATGAATTGAGTACAATTCAATATAATAAAAAACTTACAGTAGTAAGTTGAGTGTGGCAGAAGATACATAAAAGTTAATTTAATGCAGTGAATGAGAAGCTGGCGAAGTGTAGCTGGAGTGATATCGATAGATACAGAAAGAAGTAGTGTAATCTGGAAACATTAACAGAAGATGTTGTGACTAAGATAGAGAAGGTGATGCTTAATTGGTTCGGACATGTGGAGAGAATGGAAGGAAAATCGACAGACTGCCGTAAAAGATTTTATGAGGCGAGAGTGAATGAACAAACTAGTACGGGTCGACTCCGGGGTAGTCATATTGATCAAATCGATAATATTTTGAGAAAAGGTCTGGGCAAGAGTACCCTTAACCGAGATCATGTTTAAAGATACTTTTGAAAGCAGAAGAAGCGAAAGTGGTTTCCCATGATCGCAGCGTAGATCGTAGAGAGTAAAGTGTCCCCGACTGAGTAGACAGGGACTACCCTATCTACCCCGTCGGGGGACACTATTGATGTTTTGTACGTATATTTTAATACGTAAGAATTAACGAACATTATGCAGAAGCGAAGTGTGTTTCTGATACCGAAGTGAGCTATTGTTGTGAAACTTTTTACTGTAGTTATTTAAGTTAAGAGCTGAAGCTGAACAAGCTGAACAAACAATGTCAAATTTTATTTAAGTCGTGGGTAACTAAAACGCCAAATAAACTTATTTTTATAAAAACCCGGCTACGAAAAAGTTACTGAAATAACATCGGACAAGTGCGAGTCTAGGTGGACTAGCCCAACTAGGGTTTAGTACGTACATTCGTCCGTCCGTCCATCCGTTCGTTCGTCTGTCTGAGAGTCAAGACCCTTTATCTCGTAATTGCGAAGAGAAGAGGTATTAAAAAATAATTACTACAAGGAAAAACTAGCAAAGAATAAGAAAAATAGTAAGGAGACATGGAAAATTGTAAAAGAATTATGTAATCTCGAACCGAAAAAGAATAAAGCACACCAGCTTCTGGAAATTGATAAAACACCTGTCGAATCACTGAACACAGTCAATAAATACTTTACATCTATTGGAGGAAACCTAGCATCCTTAATGCTGAGCAAAATGGAGGTATCCAAGCAGGAATTGGCTTCAACAGCAGGTAAAGTTAACACCCCGAGAGACTCCCTGTCTTTTTACTTGACAGACACCGTTGAGGTGACGAGTGTTGTACACAGCCTGAGGACGAACAGTGCTCCGGGTGTGGACAACTTCATATCTCATTCATGTAGATTACATTTATGTAGATTAAATACTAAGTTTACCTACTTTTAACAAGTTTATCCCTGGTAAATTTCGCTTGCTTTTTAAGTTTCTTTTTAAATACTTACGCAGTTGTTAAACAAACTATTATATTATACATGTTGTAATAATTAGACGAAGACACTGGTCCCTGAGATACAGTTTACACTAGTTCAGGGGCCAGGGGATTCACATATAATGTAAATTCATCATTTTGTGGAAATAAAGTATTTATTATTATTATTATGTCTCTCTTTCACACGGGTATCTTCTTTTTTTTTCTTACGAAGACACCCGGACTTTTGGTAGGCTTACACGGGGACACAGGTCCAACATGCAGAGGCCCTTTGAGACTTTTAATCTAAAGGGAAATGGGACCCCCACTGCAAACAATCCGCATCCGTCTTATGTAGAAGAACGGTAATGGACCATCTGCAATGGGAGCTAACTATTGTAAAATATGCTAACTACGTAATGGGCTATTGTGATGGGTGTTAGATGGTCTGGTTAAGTTAGGCTATGGATGAAGACGGCGTCTGCCATTTCAATATACCTATTATTATATTATTAAAACTTTGGCAGACGGTGACTCGCCAACTCACTAGATGGGCCCCCTATACAATCGCCAAAGGTTAAGTTAAAGTGTTAAGTTCAAGTTAATAATATATTATTATTATTATTAACTTGAACTTAACACTATACAGGATTACAGGAAAAGTCGTGCTAGATCCGTTAAGGGCGTGGAGTACCCATTATTTCTGACTAATTTCACTATGAAACACCCTACCCTAAACTTAACCCTGTTCGAGATATTCGACTTTTAATATGTTTATTGAAAATTGCCGATTTTTAGGTTACAAAATTTTTTATTTTTATTTTGGGCGCCTTATTTATTATTTTTGTTGCATTTTGACATGTGTAATAAGATGCTCTAAAACGTCAATCATTGAAATAGTGCATAAATTAATTGAACATGTCGTAGAAGACAAGTGAAAGTTAAGAAAATAAAAAAAATAGTAACAAGTTTATTTTTCTCTAAGGGATATGTAAAACTCTCTCGCTCGAGACCATGGTGGAAGCCATGCTCTCCAGCGGGAGTGAGTGGGACTGCGCCGCCTCCTTCTGCGAGCAGGTCATGCTCGTGAAGGAGGCGGCGGGACGGGTACGGGAGAGAACTCTCCCACCCGAGTTCCGCAGTCGACGTGTCTTCGCCGAGGACTATCGGCCACCATGACCGGGGGCCTGAGGACGGTGACAGGGCGGCTCACCGTCCTTACAGAAGTAGGCCCATGACGGCAGCGTGACGTGAGTGAGACAATTCACGCACGGCCCCCCTTAGAAGCGGGATCACACCCGAAACCCCCCAAAGACGCGGGATATCACCCGAACCACCCCCTGGGCGAGGCCGCAGTAGCGGCCGTGGGTCTGTTGGGAGTCCTGGGACATCCTTCCGAGGGTTTACCCGGGGCTCCCAACCATAGACTGTTGGGCGTGACGTGAGGTTTTTTAGTCGGTAGGAGTCCGGCATAACATCCATGAGGATTTTCCCTCACGTTAAACAAAAAAAAAAAGGGATATGTAAAAAAAATATTACGGCAGTTGAAAAGCTGAAGGCTTTCAGGAAGAAGAGAGAAATGAGAAGAGTTGACGTTTAAAATTTAAAAGTAATAATTTATTGAAAAAAAAGGAAAGAACTCGGGGTCGTGGTATTTTCAGGCAGCAAGAAGGTTTCCGAAGGCCTTCGCAGGGTTCCGACTTATCTAGGGTCTGGCCTTCCTGAAGGATGCTGCAGTTGCTGATGTAGCCGTGCCGTCCACAACGTAGAACCGCACGGTGTTCTCAACCCGGAGAGCAAATCCAGAGGGTGAGCTTCTCTCAACCCGGATGGTGAACGTTACTTCTTGTAACCCGTAGGGTGAACCGTACTTCTTGGAACCCGTAGGGTGAATGTTTCTGTAGAACCCGGAGGGTGGACCCTGGATTGTTCCAGATTAGGCGTTAGTTTGACCCCTTTTTCCCCGCATATTCCCAAAGACAGCCGGCTCCCGCTAACCATTGCAGGAGTCGGAGGTCTTACAACATCTGCTTACAGAACTAATTTTACAAAGTGTTTTTTGACACCCCTTTAACTACACCCTTATAACAGGGTGGACCAACAGCCGTTAATTTTCACAGTTTAAAAATTAGATTACGTTATACACAATTTAACTCACCCAAGGATGGGGTACTCGTCGTTTGCAGCTAGACAATTATTCACCTAGGGAGAATTTCGCTCCCTATACACTGATGAATTATATTTAATGCATTATATTTAATTTTAATGATCTTTACTGATGTACTGATACTTTCGCGATTGTATATTTTAAATTTGTGATGTGTTCGCCGAAACTGCGCGTGCACTCCTATTTATAGAATTGAACAGCGCCTCTGGCGGCGAGGATCGTCCCTACGTCCTACGTCATTTACCTACTTGGCGAGTTAACCCGCGCTACTCTTAATGTGACTATTTGTCGACAGATGGCGCTTTCAACAACTTCCATTATAAAATAGTTTTTAAGATATTTAAACTAATTGAAATAGATTTTTTATACGTTGCTTCACAACGTTACACAGTCGTTCGGCAGATGTTTTTTAAAATATCTACATTTCATCAGCTATCTAACGACGTATAGCAATGTAGAGTTGTATTTAAATTCATTGAAAAAAACTTAGTTTCAAAAGCGACAGTGGAGAAGAAAATTTTTACTTGGCCCTAAAAAGTAAAATAAAACAATAGTAAAAGATGAAATGTCATTTATTAAACAAGGTTTTTACACAACTTTTTCATACTCTACAGTTCATGTTCAACATGGCCGCCTCGGTTATGAATACATTTTCGCATCCTTCTACGGAGACCAGTCTTTACTACTCCAGTGGTCAATGTTGTCCTCATTTGATTGGCTGCGTCCACAATCCTTTCTCTTAATTCTTCCACAGACGAAACTGGATTTGGCTCGCTGTACACAAGACTTTTCATAACCCCCACACATGAAAATCCATGGGGGTTAAGTCCGGACTTCTTGCTGGCCATGGCAACGGCCCACCTCGTCCTATCCATTTATTTGGGTAAGTTGTGTCCAGCCAGTCTCGGACACTTCTTCTGAAATGGGCAGGGCAGCCATCATGCTGGAACCACATGTCCCTGATTAAGTTTAGTGGCAGATCATCCAGCAGATCATTTAAGTCTCCTCTTAAAAAGTTTTCGTATGTTTCCCCATTTAAAGTGTCCGGGAGAAATAAGGTCCAATTAAATAATTGGAGAAAATGCCCATCCACACATTCACGCTGAATCGACGCTGGGACCCCGCCACTCTTTTCTTATTGGGATTCTTCAGTGCTTTTGGGGCCCAGTAATGTGCGTTGTGATAATTTGTTATTCCATCTTTATCAAATTTGGATTCATCTATCCACCAGATGTTTTTTTAAAAAATTTGGGTCTTCTATGTCAGCATTCAGCATAAATCTGCAGAAATCTATCCTCCTCGCCGGGTCTCCCTCTTCAACAACGTGTACCGGAGTGTAATGGTACGGGTATAGGCCAGCAGTATGCACTGTAAACCACACTCTCCATTGCGAAAGTCCCAGATCACGGGCAACAATATTAGTGGAAGTAGTTGGATCCGCTCGAAAGCGGTGCACTATCTCATTGTCCTGTTCTTCGTCGCTATTAATTCGTGGTCTTCCCAAATCCGTACTTCGCCTCAAAATAGAGCCAGTTTCTCGAAGTCTTCGATAAACTCTGTCAAAAACGGCCACATCTGGCACTCGAGGCACTTGTGGAGGCAGCCAATCAAATGAGGACAACATTGACCACTGGAGTAGTAAAGACTGGTCTCCGTAGAAGGATGCAAAAATGTATTCATAACCGAGGCGGCCATGTTGAACATGAACTGTAGAGTATGAAAAAGTTGTGTAAAAACCTTGTATAATAAATGACATTTCATCTTTTCCTATTGTTTTATTTTACTTTTTAGGGCTAAGTATTAATTTTCTTCTCCACTGTCGCTTTTGAAACTAAGTTTTTTTCAATGAATTTAAATACAACCCTACATTGCTATACGTCGTTAGATAGCTGATGAAATGTAGATATTTTAAAAAAACATCTGCCGAACGACTGCCGTAATATTTTTTTTACATATCCCTTAGAGAAAAATAAACTTCTTACTATTTTTTTTATTTTCTTAACTTTCACTTGTCTTCTACGACATGTTCAATTAATTTATGCACTATTTCAATGATTGACGTTTTAGAGCATCTTATTACACATGTCAAAATGCAACAAAAATAATAAATAAGGCGCCCAAAATAAAAATAAAAAATTTTGTAACCTAAAAATCGGCAATTTTCAATAAAAATATTAAAAGTCGAATATCTCGAACAGGGTTAAGTTTAGGGTAGGGTGTTTCATAGTGAAATTAGTCAAAAATAATGGGTACTCCACGCCCTTAACGGATCTAGCACGACTTTTTCTGTAATCCTGTATAATGGTGTCAAGTTCAAGTCTATGAGTTCCTTGAAACTGTAAGAACGTCAAACTTTGAAGTTAATTCGGAAAAGTCAAGGTTGTTTATGTCGCAAAAAAACGTATATTTCAACAGTATTATGAGAATCAAAATTTTTAATGTAGGTAGCTACTTCCCGTTGACCTAGAACTAGAGAATTTCGTGACTAATGTCTTCATATACGTAGTATATTTCGATTGCTAAACTCTGTGAGGCACAATTAATTGCAAAATTCGATTTTCCTGAACTTCTTGTTAGTACAGAAATCAAGTCTAAATACACTAGCCAGATGCCCGGTGATGAAATGTGAATACCAGATAACTTCATTCTAGTCTAGTATAATAATGAGGTTTAACCCCAATTTGCTGATTTTTATTATGTTTAAAATTATTTGTTTTAATTGACTTAAAAAGGGGTTAAAGCATCATAACTGTTTTTTTTATAAAATTTTTGATGATAACCCTTTTATAATTTAGCTTCGTTGTAAGATTAGTTGAAACGTTGCTAGTCTTTAGCTGAGTTATAGGATGTTAACTGGACATAAGACTAGCATTATTGAATAACTTTATTTTAGCCAAGAAAATTAAACATAAAATATTTAGATTTCCTGAAGTTATGATACTTTACCCCTGTTGTAATCTAGTCTTGTGGGTTAGCTAATTTTTAACTAAGCAAACTGTAAAAAATGTGTCACTTAACGGTTGGCTGACACTCTGTATCTCCGTAATAAATAATGATACAGGTATGTTTCTTAGAGGGAAATGTAGAGAATTTTGCGCTGTGTCACTTTGTATTATTAACTCAAAAATGACAAAATGTGGGTTAACCCTTTTTTGCTTAAGTAGGGCAGCCCACTCCTCATGCTCCGAATGAACTGAAATTTAAAATACATCTGTAGTTTCGGGGAGAGTACAATATGATGGTATTTTAGACCTGGTGTAAAGGCGAACCCTAAAGGTCGCCATAGTACCAACTTCTCAACGAAACAAGATAATTAGCGTTTTGCCGTTTAGACAGGTATATTTGTGTACTTGGCAAATAAATCATAAGGGATGGTGAACCAAGTCTGATGATGAAGTTCAGTTCTGGTGAAGGTCGCCATACTAATTAAAAAAGATAAACCCATAGCGTTTGGGCTTTTGAATGGTCTACAGTTTGTCTATAAAGTCGTGAAATGAATGTTTGAGGAACTAAAAATAGTTATGTGTGTGGCAACACTGGCAACAAGAAACATAAGTACGTCAGTTGTCAATGCTATCGTCGTATTTCGTTTACTCTCTCACGTACTGCTCGTTCGCTCTAACTTTGCCGTTCGGCTTCATACTAAAGTCGAATTTTTATTTAGACGAAGTAAATTGACAGCAACTAATGTCACTTCTTCATACAATGTTGCTTATTTTCTATGACAAAGTGACATTAGCTACTGTCAATTTACTTCGTTCGTCTAATTAACAATTCGGGTATATGCCTCTACGCCAGCGGCAAAGTTAGAGCGAACGGGTAGTAACTTTAATGTTTGGATTAAACTGCAACAAATTGAGACCAAACTACGCATAAAGGTTTGAGAAATGAGTAAAGAAAATCGGAGTGGTGCGCAGGAAGTGATTTTTAAAGTTTTCCAGTGATGTGTCGCGGAGTACCAATCTGGACAATTGTTGTGGGATTTTGACATATTTTTAGGTTAGAATCTTAAACTTACAATCTACCTATAATGTAAGTCAGTGGTTAGAACAACATGGTTATTTTATAGTACGACCTACATTTTTGATACTCAGTTCAATCTGGTTTTCTACCAATTTTCATTTTAAATTAATTGCTTCATGTCAATAGTTTGTTTCCAATATGTAATTAATTTTATTTTTTTACTCTTTTCAGGAAAATCAGAGAGTACAGTTAGGCGAATAGTTAACGAAGGTTTTAATAATGAAGGAAAGTTTGAAACTCCTGGTAAACACAGAAAAGGTCGGCAAAGAAAGAAATAAACGATTTTAATATTTGAGCACTGCGCCAAAAAATCCTTGTCAGATGGGGGAAAGTTACAGATAAAACATGTAATTACATGATTGTGGCAAAGCAATTGGGACTGCTAGGCACCTGCTGGTGGGTTGTAAGACGCTGTTAGACCGGGGCTTCTGGATCTGGTTCAATAACTTTATTCTGGATCTGATTCAATAAAACAGAAACAAAATTAAAAATGTATAATGTGTTTTATTTATTAACTCACTAGCTGATGCCCGCAGCTTCGCCCGTGTCGAATTTGTTCTCGTTCCCGCTTCCCGTAGGAACTTATTCCTGGGATGAAAAGTAGCCTATGTGTTATTCCAGACTATAATGTATCCCTGTACCAAATTTCAGCCAGATCAGTTCAACTGTTCGAGCGTGAAAGAGTCTCACATCCACACTCATAAGCTTTCGCATTTATAATATTTGTATTGTTCCCGTTCCCGCTTCCTGTAAGAACTTATTCCCGGAATAAAAAGTAGCCATAGTTATTCCAGATTATAATGTATCCCTGTACCAAATTTCAGCCAGATCCCTTTAACCGTTCGAGCGTGTAAGAGTAATAAACATCCACACTCACAAACTGTCGCATTTATAATATTAGTAAGATTTTACTCGGAACGAACTCCTCGTATCAAAATCATTTTGGTCGTACTATATAGGGTTGCATACATGCATTCAGCAGCGCCCTCATTTAATTTCACGACTTTATAGACAAACTGTAGATGCGTACATGGTAAAAAGATCATGGAGGATAGTAAACCAAGTGTGATGATGGAGCCAAGTCAAAGTGAAGGTCATGAAAATAACTAAATATATAGACATATAAGTGTTTGGGCTCTATAGAATGGTCTTGATGCGTACATGGCAAAAACATCATATTTAGTGAACCAAGTTCAATGATGAAGCCAAGTCCTGGTGAAGTTCACCATACTAATTATAAAAATAAATCCGCAGTGTTTGGGCTCTTTAGAATCGTGTTGATGCGTACAAGGCAAACATATAAAATTTGGTAAACCAAGTCTGATGATGGTGCCAAGTCCTGATGAAGGTCACAATAGTAATTAAAAAAGATAAGCGGTATTTGGGCTTTAGAATGGTCGTACGGAACGGTACCCCCTGTGCGCGGGTCCGACTCACACTTAGCCGGTTTTATTTTTTTTAAATATTACTAAAATGGCAGACACGCATATAGATGGAGCGGAAATTTTACAGGTGAAGGTTGATAGGTGACGGATGATCATATGATGGGTCATCTTATGGGTGACGGGTGATGGGTAATGGACGATGGCTCATGGATTAAGAGTTAAGAGTTTTTCGTATGCTGAGTACCAATTACGAACATAATAATTTGTAATCCAATATGGCCGCCGCGCTGTAATTACAAAATTTCATGATGGGCATCGTTTTAAGGGTTTTTTAGTGTGCTGAGTACAAATTACATGACAATTTTGTAATCCAATATGGCTGCCGCACTGTAATTACAAAATTTCATGATAGGTATGGTTTAAAGGGTTTTTTAGTATGCTGAGTACGAATAACGTGATAATTTGGCAGTCCAATATGGCCGCCGCGCCGTAATATATAAAATCATAATGGGTATCGTTTAAGGGGTTTTTTCGTATGCTGAGTACGAATTACATAATAGTTTTGCTATTCAAAAGTAGCCGACGCGCCGTAATTACAAAATTTCATGATGGGTATCGTTTAAGGCCGCTATATTCGAACAGTGGCCCGTGGGCCATTTCTGGCCTTTGATAGTGGCCCATCTTAATATTGGCGTAAATCGGAACGCAGCATGTAACGACTGCTTCAGAGGGCTTATTCTCCGAATAGCTTTATCGTTGGAAGTCTTCTATGACGGTTGGGTTTAGTGGTCGCCCCTCCCAAATCTGAGACTTTGTGCTTTTACTGACATTGGAAGAGCCACATAATAGATCCAGCATACAAGTAGGGGGCACTAGTATCGGTATCGAGCCCTTGATGAAGTATCTGGGGCTCGTACTTATTAGCGGATGGAATTTCGGACACTATTACCAAAATGTGATCTAAAAACTGAAAGGGGGGGGGGGGTCGAAAAGCGGCATTCTCGTATTAGGTTCCCAAGTAAGGGGAACGAGGAGCCGTCAGAGTAATAAGAGGATACTGCATGGAATATCTCCAAGTTGGGACCCCTCCTTGAAACCTAAAAGCGAGGCCTCTCGACTCATTGTTTAAATGTCGCATGGAGGCGCTGGAAACCTGCGTCTCGAAAAATCGAGGTCCCACCAAGGTGGGAAAAAGTTTCAATCAGGCCATCACCCACCCAAACTCCACAGTCTGCGATGAAGGCGCCGTAGACTTCTCTGCGCCCAAGACTATCGGCCTTCATGACCGGGGGCCTTAGGACGGCGAGGGGGCTGCTCACCGTCCACCACCGCTCACCTTCTGCTTACAAAAGCAGGTTCAATAAAGCAGCGTGACGTGAAAGTTTTACGCGCGCCGATCGTCCCAAGAAGCGAGATAACACCGGAACAACCCCTAAAGATATAAAATAATAATATAAAATATAAATAAATAAATATAAATATTCACGGACATTTCACACAATGCTATCTGATCCCAAAGTAAGCTAGAAATAACCTGCTTGTGTTATGGGTACCAGACCACGGATGGGATGCGGGGTCCTACTAACATCTTAAGGACCCCAATGGGTCGGATCCTCCTCGTGGTGCATCCTGGGCAACGGAGTAGCGACCACTCCACTGCCTCTGTGGGGGAGTTGTGCTACTCTAGCTAATTCCGGCCGAGGCGGGAGTAACCCACTTGTGGGCTGCGCGATGGTGTGTGTTACTGCCGGCCGTGCCGTTATTCACGGCCGGCAGCAGCAATGCTAGGTCGCCGTCGCTTCGCCACCTTTGCTGGCGAGACGATGGCGGCGAAGTGGGAGGGGCACTGCGTGAGGGGCGGGAGTTTGGGTAAATGCTCCCGCCCTGCCATGCAGTTCGGGCTGCCGGCCGTGAATAACGGCGCGACCGGCGGCAACAGTACTGGGCCGCTGTCACCTCGCCAGTTGGCGAGGTGATGACGGCAAGCGGGAGGTGCACTGTGCGGGGGAGCGGGAGTAACGGATAATGCTCCCGCTCTGCCGTGCAGTTCGGGGGCGCTGCGGTGAGGAGTTACTGCGCGCCCCTGATTGTTTCTTGACCGTGGGCGTAAGGTCGGGGGACCCCGCCCACCAACGGTCACATGGCGGTGGGCACCTTTCCCGTGTTCCGGGGGTGCCTATTAGCGAACGCCTGCGCCAGCCGCTCTCTGTCTCCTCTATTACAGAGGGGCGCTCGAGAGCGGTGCAGGCGTGGTCTTCAGCTCCTTAGGGAGCTTTGGGGAGCCGCCCATCTGGCTCCCCCGAGGAGAGCCCCGAATAGACGGCGCGCCCCTAGCCGGGTCGACGTGAATAATCTTTTGATATCCCTCGGCCCGGCTAAAGGGTGAGGAGGAACACCGCCGGGTTTAGTGGGTAGGACGGTCCATTCATGACCGGGCCGGGAGTCCCACACACCATCCCAGCTGCCCCCGAAGCTGGGATAAAGGCGCGTGAATGCGTGTTCCCCGCGTCAACGAAAAAAAAAATTATTACTTAATACTTTTTAAATGCATGCATATTATACATAGAAACAGCCAGACTCTTAAGACAAACATTTATGGGTCACACAAATATTTGTCTCCGGTGGGAATCTAACCCACGACCTCCAGCACCGCAGGCGGGATCACTACCGACTGCGCCACAGAGGCAGTCAAAGGAAAAGACTCTAACTCCTTAGGAGAGGCTGCAATGGTAGTCAAGGGAAATCCTGGCAAATCCTTTTGAGGGCCTACCCATGGTTTCTGACCGTGCAGTGTTCGGGCACGTGGGGTTTTAGTGAGTAAGTGCTTATTATTCACCAGAGATTTCAAAAAGTGTTCAAATGTACCAAAAATCGCATTTAAACATAAAATTCTTTGTAACTACTTTTTTTTTCACAAACTTGATAAGTAGGTAAGTTAAAGGTTCTGAACTTACTGACGTAACATATCAAACAACTTAAATTAAAAATACTTTTGTTTTTTTTTTTATATTTAACTCGCCAAATTGACGTCGCCACTAGCCTGATGGAAAGCCGTGGCGCATCTAGCGATTAAGGGCCACTTCTGACAGTGGTCCTCAAGTTAGCGGCCTTGTGATGAGCCTCTTCATGCTCCTCTTACAGAACCCGGGGTTGTAAGATGAGGGAAACGCGTGTACGGGCAGGTAGTTCCAGGTTTTTATAATTCGGCATAAGAACGATCTTTTGAAACGCTCTGTTCTGGCGAAGATTCTCTCCACTGTGTATGAGTGGCATCTCTGCCCGGCACGCGTTGTTCGGGATCGGAAAGGAGAGGGTGGGATCAGGTTGAAGAGCTACACAGAACATTCGCCGTGATACATTCGTTAGAAGGCAGCCAAGGACGCTATGGTTCTTCGCTGCGCCAACGGTTCTAGGCCTCCCGTCACCTCAGGACAACCAGTTATTCGGATAACACGTCTCTGCATAGCGTCAAGGGCGTCCAGCAAGTACCTCGCAGAGTCATCCCAAAGGTGAAAACAGTACTCGACGCAGGGACGAATCTACGTCTTGTACACTAGACATCTCTGATGTGGCGTGAAGTACCATCTACCCTAATTTAGGACTCCTAGTTTCCGCGTAGCCAGCCCAATACAACGCTCTATGGATTATTGGGTGATTGAGCTCACGCTCGTGCGCTCGTGGCCTCGCGGACTCAGTGTTCTGTAAACGATCACCGCAGTAAGCAACTTTCACTATGGCCGGTCCATGGATGGGTGACCATCCATGTGATCACTTTGTGACATTTATTTGAGCGTTTCCGTGCTTCGGAAGGCACGTTAAGCCGTTGGTCCCGGTTGCCAGTAAAATGGCAGTCGTTAAGTCAAGTTGAAGACTTTATTTCACAACAGGCAGTCACAACCTGCGCCTGTCCATTTAAACACGGCAATACGGCTCACCACCTATTACGTGGGACAAATTATAAAAAAAGGTGAAATGTGGGCATATAATATGCCTCTGCCTACCCCTTCGGGGATAAAGGCGTGACCATATGTATGTATGTATGAGCTCACGCTGGACGTCTATACCAAGGATCTCCAGGTTGTCCTTTAGTGGAACCGTAATGTTCTGAAGAGAGGGTAGGGGTGGGAATTGGGACTTCTTAGCTGTAAACGCACACGCCTGTGCTTTTCCGGCATTGAACTCGACCAGGTTGTCTGAACCCCATTGGGCAATGTGACCCACTAAACCCAACCATCATAGAAGACTTCCAACGATAAAGCTATTCGGAGAATAAGCCCTCTGAAGCAGTCGTTAGATGCTGCGTTCCGATTTACGCCAATATTAAGATGGGCCACTATCAAAGGCCAGATGTGGCCCACGGGCCACTGTTCGAATATAGCGGCCTTAAACGATACCCATCATGAAAATTTGTAATTACGGCGCGTCGGCTACTTTTGAACAGCAAAACTATATGTAATTCGTACTCAGCATACGAAAAATCCCCTTAAACGATACCCATTATTATTTTTTTATATTACGGCGCGGCGGCCATATTGGATCGCTAAATTACCATTGAATTTGTAATTAGCATACCAAAAAAAACCCCTTAAACGATACCCATCATGAAATTTTGTGATTACGGCGAAGCGTCCATATTGGATTGCAAAATTGACAAGTGATTCGTACACAGCATACCAAAAAACCCCTTAAACGATACCCATCATGAAGTTTGTGATTACGGCGCAGCGGCCATATTGGACTGCAAAATTATCATTTAATTCGTACTCAGCATACTAGAAAACGCTTTAAACCATACCTATCATGAAATTTTGTAATTACAGTGCGGCGGCCATATTGGATTACAAAATTGTCATGTAATTCGTACTCAGCATTCTAAAAAACCCCTAAAACGATATGCATCATGAAATTTTGTTATTACTGCGCGACGGCCATATTGGATTGCAATTTTGTAATGTAAATTTGTACTCAGCACACGAAAAAACCCTTTTAACCATATCCATTATGTAATTTTGTAATTAGAGAGCGGCGGCCATATTGGATTACAAAATTGTCATGTAATTCGTACTCAGCATACTAAAAAACCCCTAAAACGATATGCATCATGAAATTTTGTTATTACGGCGCGGCGGCCATATTGGATCGCTAAATTACCATTTAATTTGTAATAAGCATACCAAAAAACCCCTTACAGGATACCTGTCATGAAATTTTGTGATTACGGCGCAGTGGCCATATTGGATTGCAAAATTGACTTGTCATTCGTACACGGCATACCAAAAAACCCCTTAAACGATACCCATCATGTAGTTTTTTGATTACGGCGCAGAGGCCATATTGTATTGCAAAATTGACACGTGATTCCTACACAGCATGCCAAAAAACCCCTTAAACGATACCCATCATGAAGTTTTGTGATTACGGCGCAGCGGCCATATTGGACTGCAAAATTATCATGTAATTCGTACTCAGCATACTAAAAAACCCTTTTAACCATACCTATCATGAAATTTTGTAATTACAGTGCGGCGGCCATATTGGATTACAAAATTGTCATGTAATTCGTACTCAGCATACTAAAAACCCCCTAAAACGATACGCATCATGAAATTTTGTTATTACGGCTTGACTGCCATATTGGATTGCAATTTTATAATGTAATTCGTACTCAGCATACGAAAACACCCCTTAAGCGATACCCATCATGAAATTTTGTAATTACAGCCCGGTGGCCATATTGTCTTGATAAATTATCATGTAATTCGTACTCAGCGTACTAAAAAACCCCTAAAACGATACCCATCATGAAATTTTGTATTTACAGCCCGGCGGCCATATTGTAATGCTAAATTATCATGTAATTCGTACTCAGCGTACTAAAAGAACCCTAAAAATAGTTTTAGGGTTCTTTTCCATCATGAAATTTTGTAATTACAGCGCTTCAGCCATATTGGATTGCCGAATTTTCATGTAATTCGTACTCAATATACGGAAAAACCCCTTACAGGCTTGAACTTTTTTTTTGTTGAGAAGTTGATACTACGACGACCTTGAGATTTTACCTTCACAGCAGGTCCAGCATACCATCTTATAGTAATGTCATTGCAGTTGAATAAGTATTCCAAGTTTAAGCTCAATCGGAGCATGAGAAGTGGTTTAGATCTAACTTGAGTTCCGTTCCAAAAAACGTCAAAAATGTTTGCTGTTTTGGAGATCGGAAACCTTAAATATTAATATAAATAATCTATTTTTAGTATTTTTTATTGTTTAGTGCCAAAAGAAACACATAATCTGTAAAAAAAATCCGCACTCTAGCTATCTACGTTCATGAGATACAGCCTCGTGATGGACAGACAGACAGATGGACGGCGAAGTCTCTTAAATAGCGTTAAACATCGATTAAAACGTTGAAATTCCTATAACCAATCGATTCCTATCAAAACATTTTCGGGTCTAAATAACCAAGCCACGAAACAACTAAAAAAAAAGTGCTGGCAAAACGTGCGATTCTTTTGCAGCAGTGTGCGCACCCATACTTGCGTTTGCGATGCGGCACGGCAAACGGATCGGAACGCATCGGATCGCAAAGCAGTGGGCGCTCGCCCATATTCAGTGTTTACGATTTTTTAATACCAGTCATCGGCACTATATAACAAAGATCGAAAGTATCTACTGTAGTTATAATTAATACAGTAGTTACTTTCTCGCGCCTATCTTTTTACTTGCTTGTCCTTACTAAAATATCTTATCTGTATGACAATATCACACCATCTCTAAATTATGACACATTAAAAACTCCTATCTGTACATAAATAACACATAGGATATTTTATAGACCAAGTTTTAGTGAGCTGTCACATAGGAGATTTTGAATTTCATAAATAAAACACTTAGACCATATATCACGGGACTAGCCTTTGCGAACCACCGCATACAAAACTACATACATATGGTCACGCCTTTATCCCCGAAGGGGTAGGCAGAGGCATATTAGGTAATTGCCCACATTTCACCTTTTCGTATAATTTGTCCCAAGTAATACGTGGTGAGCCGTATTGCCGTGTTTAAATGGACAGGCGCAGGTTGTGACTGCCTGCTGTTGAAATAAAGCCTTCAACTTAGCTTAACGACTGCCATTTTACTGGCAACCGGGACCAACGGCTTAACGTGCCTTCCGAAGCACGGAAACGCTGAAATAAATGTCACAAAGTGATCACATGGATGGTCACCCATCCATGGACCGGCCATAGTGAAAGTTGCTTACTGCAGTGATCGTTTACAGAACACTGAGTCCGCGGGGCCACGAGCGCAAATACAAAAATATTCTGCTAGTTTTCATAGCGGGTGAAGGGGGAAACACAAAGACATTTAAAATTTCATTATATTTAAAAATGTATTAATCGACAAACGCGTAATGGCTGTTGTGTGTTAATTTTTATTGTACAGTCAACTACAATGAAATGTACTAGTTTAATCATATAAAATGATGTACTGATGTACAGTGCTTTTTATAAAGCCAAAAGACCAAATGGTCTATTGGCTTATTGGTTAAATGATCTAAGATAAAACATGATTAAAACGTCATAGGGACATGAGAGTCTTAGCATATGCTGCGCCTTTAAATTCTAAGTCGACTGGTATTAAAAAGTCGATTTCACTAAAATTGACACGGGAGGTTTTAAAGTCGCAACGACGATATGTGGTTCTATATATGTAATGTCTATTGGTACTAACACTTGGAGATAATAATTTAATGTCCTAACGGTACCTACAGAGTCGAAGTAGATTCCTGGACTTTCTGTAATCGGTTCCAAGGTGTCCGATGCCACGAGAAATGGGTTTGATGAAATTATCCTGGAATTACAAGACGGAGAAGAGTGAACGAGAGTAAATATACTAACTATAGCTAAAAATACTGGTAGCGATTAACCTATAACTATTATTTAATTACTACTACTAGGTACTATTACCATTAGCATTAGCAAACTTTAATTCGTAGAAATGATATTTCACGTGTCGACGATTTATCAAAATGGTTAACGTATTGTTGCCATTAATTTTTAGAACCTTATAAGGCCCTTTCCAAATTGGCGATAGTGCCTTACGGAGCCCAAGGTGATTCTTAACATATACCACATCGCCTACCTTATAGGTAAAGGTGGGCGATGTGGTTTATGGTAATAGGGCGAGTATGTTGGTCATAATAATTTTTGGGCCTTGTCTTTGAGATACGCAAGTTTTCAACAGCTTTTTCTTTGGAATGACGCAGTCTTTGTTGTAACATCCGTACATAGCTACTATAAGTAGGTTCGATGGCTGTATCATACACTGAAATCGGTATAATAGGTTTGTGACCGAAAACTAACTCATATGGAGTAAAGTGAGTAGTGGAATGTACATTGGTATTTTATGTAAACATGGCTGTAAAGACATATCTTGACCAGTTACTGTGGGTTTCGTCTACAATGGATTTTAAATATTCTTGGGTAGAGTGACTTCGTTCTAAAGGACCCTGAGTCTGTGGATGGTAAGGGCTAGACCATAACTGTTTTATTTTTAAAAAGCTGCACGTTTGTTTAAATAATTCCGCTATAAAATTTGTTCCTTGGTCTGTCAGTACAGTTTTGGGTATACCGAATAAAGTTATGAAGTGTAACATGCATTCAGCATTCTCTTCTGCTGAAGCGTTAGGGATAGGATACTCGATCGAGTATTTTGTTAGATCGTCTTGTAAGGTTAGTATATACTTATGATTAGTGGTCCCACTTTCAGGGAGTGGACCAACAATATCTAAGGCAACTCTGGTTGAGGTTATTTGCATAGGTGCCCTGTTAATTCTTCGCAATGCTTTATTTGTTTGACATTGCTCACACCTCTGAACATAGCTTTCTTCATCACTGCGCATATTACGCCAGTAATAGCGTTCTTTAATTCTATTGAGCATCCTATTGGAGCCTAGATGACCGGCAATTGGAATGTCATGATTTTCTCTAAGTATCCTATTTATTTCCTCACCAGAAGGGTAAATTATTAAATTCTTAATATTTATTTTCATTGCAGTTTCATGAAATATGTAGGAGAGCATATTAAATATCTTTAAGAAATTGTGAGCATCAAAGGGGTTGCGGAAATCTGAGATACTTAATTCATTATGGTTATTGTTAATTAATTCGGATTTTATATTTTTTAAGCTTTCGAAGATATCTTCGTAGTTACAATTATTAAATTATATACTTTTATAAACAGAAGGTAGTATTTTAATCTGTTATTTTCAAAAGACAGAAATGAATATAAACTCCTTTCTCAGGCAAGAATTTCTTCAGAATTTAATCCTACTAATATTATAAATGTGAAAGTTTGTGAAGATGTTTGGATGTTTGTTACTCAATCACGCTCTAACGACTGAATGGATCTGGCTGAAATTTGGTACAGGGATAGAGTATAGTCCGGAATAACACATAGGCAACTTTTTTTCCCGGGAAAATGTTCCCACGAGAAGCGGGAACGGGGACCAAATTTCACGCGGGCGAAGCCGCGCGCATCAACTAGTTCAAAATAATTGTAAGAAATAATAGCTGTAAGTTTTCCAAATCATAAATAAATAAATTCAGAATTAGTAAGATTTCCGATAATTTCGGTTAGGTACCTATGTAATGATTCGATTCATCAAGATCGATTGAGGTATAGTAAGTTCAACTCATCTTTGCGCGCGGCCCGATGTGTGTGTAAACCACGTATAAACACAGTGACTTCGTGTGCGTGACAAGAGGTACAGTGAAGTACAAAATACAAAAACACTTGTTTAACTAAAATAAAAACTTAATGGGTGTAATGTATGTTAAACATATTAATATGTATCGTTGCTAGAAGAATAAAATTGATGATGAATTAAATTTTAAGATTCGCTGCTCTCTACAAGGTTAATTATAAATTCAGATTCCATATCAAAATGTCCATAGTATTCTTCTACTTTGTATTACGCCCCATTTCATCAATTTGACCTTAACGTTCGTTTATTAATTTCATTATTCCCATCACATTTTGTTCGATGCTATGCGAGGCATTATATATTTTTTTATTTCCTCCTACATTTTCGATTGGGTTTAGTTCAGAATGATACGGATCCGCGGTGGTAACCAAAGAACTTTTAAGCCATGTGGCTGAAGAATGTCATCAATCTTATAACAAACTAGCTGACCCTTACAACTATAGGTACATCTATTGTTTTTAATTTTGTTTTAAGCAAAAGTTGATTATATTCGTTAATCTGAGTATCAAATTGAATAGATTTATTTTGAACTAGCTGACCCTCGCAACTTCGTTTACGTCACATAAGGTTTGCAAAAGGAGAGGTACTTCTTCATCAGACTCATCAAGCAGCGTGTGAAACGGCCCTGTTTGGTTAATCATATTTTACAGAATTATTGGCATATTTGTTGTTTTCGTAAGATACTGCCATTAGTTTGAGGTGCCACTTTGGGCAGTGACAGGTTGACATTTGACGTTGACACGTCAAACGTCAAAATATTGTAGAGCGGACTGAATGTATGTCGGGCTTCCGAGTAAAGCGGCAGTCTGAGGCGGACGCGATTTGTGACAACATTAAGGTCAGTAAAACTTTGTTTGTGAGTTTCTGTTGAGGAGTAAATTAGTAGTGAGGTTAAATAATTTTTGTTAAAATATTGTGATTCGTTTGATTTATCTTTCTTCTGCGATGTCTTTAACATCTCAGAAGTGGGATATCTCGTAATAAAACAATATTTTGTTATAATCCACCCCACGAGCACGGTGGCCATCATTGATAAATGAAGTGAAAGAAACTATTTTTATTTAAAAATACAGTGTTCTATAAATAAAGTAGCCTCATTGACATAGTAAAACACATTTCTTGTGAAGATTTTTATCGCGGTTTGATGGATGGAAAAGGATTTTATTCGGATTCACCTACTTGACCTCAGTAGAATCTAATAAATAAAACTTTTGTGATGTTGAGTTATATGAAAAATATGCATAATTTTAATATTTACATATTTAACAAGTCGGGAATATAAAAATAAATTATAATTTTTGCCCGAATTAGTCAAGCAAGATGCAAATGGATTTATATTTTTAGTCTACCCTATTTTTTTCTCCTCGATTTCATAATACGGTGTTTCTTAACTTGTGATAAAACAGTTATCAGATTATAGTGACGCATACGAGATAAAATCTAATACTTTGTTAATTTTCGAGCTTTCAGAGAATGAGCGACCAAGATTCTGCAACGAACTCTCCTGAACAACGGGTACATTTGCGACGAAGTTTGAGTGGCACCCGTCGCCAAGTTTACACTCCTTCAAGACTACGATCTTATTTGTAGTAAGTATGCGTTGAAAAGAGTGATGAGCGGGAACGAGCTTTCTGTAATTGAAAATACACCTTTTCTATAACAGCGATCATGGTGACTGAGTACATGCGTGAGTTTAATCGATCGATTTAAGGCCGCGTGGGTCAGATTTTGAGTTTTTTGAAACAATCCTAGTCAAAAAGTAAAGGGTTTTTAAATCTGAAAAATATATATATAATAGTTAAGGATATAAGCTAAACATATTCCGAGCCCGTTACACGATCCAATAAATTTGACTAGATAGAAAAAAATCCCAAAGTTGACTCTCTCAGAAAGTTTTTTCAATACTGTGGCTAAACTAATAACATTTAATATATTTTTTTTGCACTCAATTAAAGGTATTAAGATTTTATACACATTTTCCGAGCGTTTTTCTATAAACAACTATGTACATAGTTATCATGTACGAATATCTACCAATAGAGATGGGTAACGACCCGGGTTAAAACCCACCGGTGGGTAAAAACCCAGTTATCACCCGTTTCAATCCACCCACTGGGTGGTTTGGCCGGGTGAAAACAAAATATTGCCGATAAAACTTGCAACGCGCTGCGATCGCTTTGTGGGGTGGTAGGTAGAGATGGGTAACGACCTGGGTTAAAACTAACTTTTTGAAACGGGTGATAGTGGGTTAAAACCTAGTTATCACCCGTTTCAATCCACTCACTGGGTGGTTTGGCCGGGTGAAAACAAAATATTGCCGATAAAACTTGCAGCGCGCTGCGATCGGTTTGCGGGGTGGAAAAACTGTGCAGGAGGGGGGGGGGGTTTGATCCGCGCCCCGCCCGTGCTCAAACTCACTCTCTCTCTCTTTACTCTCTAGTGTACTTCGCTACGCCAGTTAGAGTGGGCGCGTTTTATGTGAATTTGTTGTTGTTTTTATTCACGACTCTGCATTATTATTGTGATCTGATCCAGTTTTTACCTGAATGACCTTGACTTTGAACACCTTGACTACGAATTGCTTATGAAATTTGATTCTGTCGACCCGGCTCTTGCCAGCTCGGGTAAGTTATTCGCTGTGGCTGGCACTCTCGGAAAGATAGGCCCCGACAATTCGACGGAGGTAGGGAGGCACTCCATGATAAATATGTGCCTCCCTAATGCAGCTTCAGGGCAAGATGTTGAATGCGTTGGCGATGTCAAGAGACACTGCCATCACCACTTCGCCCTGTGATATCGCTTCCTCCGCCAGTCCTCTAATACGCATGATCGCGTCCACGGTGGAGCGCCCCTGACGGAATCGTAACTGGTTATCCGCCAGATCTGGCCCCACGCTTGTGAGGTGCCCGACGAGGCGCTGTGCAATAATACGCTCAAAGAGCTAGCACACCTCGTCGAGCAACACGACCGGCCGGTACTCAGATGGGGAGTAAGCCCCCCCCCCGCCTTTCGGATCAGAACCAGTTTCCCTGTCTTCCAGACTTTGGAAAACTGGCCTTTTTCAAGGCATGCGCTAAAGAACCCTATAAGCCGCCCAAGTACCTCCAAAGCCAGTACCTACGCTCGGCCTGGTATGCCGTCGGGACCAGGGGCAGTGTTCCTGCGGGATTTAAGCCGCAGTACAGCCGCCCCTAACTGACCCTCCGTGACTTCAGGTACATCGTTCTCGCTGTTATCCGCGCCGGGCGCCTGAGACGAAGCCTGTTCCTCCGCCCTTGATGAGAACAAGGAACCCAGGACCCTCCAGCTGGAGACTCTGGGTCAGTGAGGGTGCCTTAGGGCCTAGTTTGCCTCTTGCATAAGGAACGGGCGCCCCTATGGGTTCCGCTCCAGGATCTCAGGCAATCTTTTGGACCGCTTAATGGCTGCTTGAGGGGCCCACTTGGCCACCCTCTGCCCCTCATAGAGCTCTATCTCTCGAGCTGCTGCATTGTCTGGGCGGCGACGCCTCAGGCGGAATCTGGAGTGGCGTACTGATGGCGCGCGATAATGCACGCTGCACGCAGCTGTGCGATTTCCGTCATCCACCAATATACTTAGTCTTAGTGGGGTGGCTCTTCTGAACCACCCCACTAAGGCATCATCATCGGCAGGCTTGTTTGCAGTCGAATCCAGGCCTGCCCGATGGCCGCCTCTAAGAGAGCCTCCCGATCCAGGCGATTGAGTGCCCAACGCGCTTCCGTGGGATTTGCGATAACCGGCGGTTGGTTAGGTGGAGGGGAGGCGTCGAAAGGGATATATCGGTGGTCTGATGACGACTCATTCTCCTTCACTACACGCTATCCTTGGACACAGCGGGCGAGATCAGGGGTCGCAAACGATACATCTACGACCGAACTAAGCACCTGCCGCGTCCTCCGTATTAGGATTACTAGGCCACGTGTAGTGACCCAGTCCTCCAGTTTATGGACCACTGCGCGATGCTCTGGTACAGAAGATTCTGAGCAGCAGAGAAGTGGTTTAGGCTCACCTGCAGGATCCGGATATGGGTGTTCATTAATGGACGTCCATCTATGTACCCTACCGCGAAAGTGGACGCTCTTGAGCGGTACCCTCGCTCCCCCGAACGGACGGACGGGGCTTTAACTTGGAGGCGGCGCAGGCCTTGGTGCCCACCCAGTGGTCAGCCGCCTTGCCCTCCACGACACAAAACAGAGTTGCGGAGCGTCACAAGCAAGGGCCGTGAGACCGGACTAACCACAGCGGAAGCACCGGTCTCCCACGGTGACTTCCGCTGTGCACTGCACCCCCACATGACTCCACCTGGATTCGAGGTGATGTAGAAGATGCACCTGCGCCTTGAGGAAGCCCACATTGAGAAGGCTCCGTCAGTCTGCCACTTTCTGAGCCACCGCGACAGGGCAGCTCGCTACTGCCGACCCGTGACCAGAGGTACTAAAGCGAATTTCGCTAGATCTTATTTTCGCGACGGCAGCCGCTCGCTTCCATGACGGCGGAGATTATCTTCTCTGTCATGGCCGCGTCATCTAGACCCGTAATGCGCAGACCGGCGCATTTATTGGGTCTGGTGACGCTGACGCGTGTGAAATCCCCCGTGTCGGTGTCTCCCTCAGCTTAGCCGCTATAGGGCCTCAGCCTTGGGACCGCTGGTGGCGCCGGAGATCTCGAGGAGGAGTGCTACAGTGCGCGTCACCTTGCATCGGAGCCTCCTCCTGTGTCGAGATCCTTTAGGTCCACTGAGGCTTTCGCCTGCCTCAGGACCTCAGCGTATCCCACGCCCCTTGCCATGCCCTCTGTCGTCACCGTAAGGACGACGGCGGTGACGTGGGAGCACGGAGCCTCTTTGGCGCCTTCGCCGCGGCGGCCCTTGCCGTCTTTTTGGCAACTTTAGCTGCCTTCTTTTTCGCTCCCGCTACCTTCCGGATCCTCTCTCTGGAGGGGTTCTGGGGTGCAGCGGAAGCGCTAGCTGTGCTGGGGAAAGCGGGGTTGCCACTCTCCCTATGCGCAATCTTCTTGGGGGCGGGGGAGGGGGCATTGGCCTTTCGCTGGGGACCGGGAGCCCAACTGGATGCAACCGTCGCCACATACGATGTGACGACGAGCGCCGCTAGTGGTGGGTGGTTTGCCCCGTCTTCGAGGACGCCGAGGCGTCTCTCGCTGGCCTCCAGTAGCTGAATCATGCTCGGTGTCACTTTGGCTGCACGAGCAGGGGCCTTTTGTGGAGCGGGGGTTGTCACACCCCAAGCCAGCTGCGTTAGCTATGCGATTTCCTCCTGCATCAGCTGTTGCTGTTTGCGGGAATCGGCAAGCTTAGTCTCCAGGTTCGCAACCCGAGCCCAGAGTTTTCCCTCCTCGTTGGAGATGCTCCTATCGAGGTGCTCATCCAACGCCTTCGTGGCGCCTGTGACGGCTTCCGCCACAATCTTCTTGGTTCTGTAGAGGTTGGCTTTCCGACCTCTACCCGCAGTGGTAGCGTCGATTTATTGAATAAACTGCCTACTAATTAGTTCTGTTTTTAAAATATATATCTGTTTTAAGGGTAAGGAGTTTATTTTTGATTTGCTAGACTACTGAACACTACTTCCCACTTCTTACTAGTTTACGAAACCTATTATCACCCTCCCACTTCTTACTAGTTTACGAAACTTATTATCACCCTGCAAAATGGGTGATTATGGGTTTTAATTGGGTTAAAACCCAAATCACCCAATTTTAACCCAAATGGGTAGATTGGGTTATAACCCGCTATCCATCTCTATCTACCAAACGCAATAGAATTGCGCCGCTGACGGCCGATCAGTCTCGCCCTGGCGCTTGTGGAGGCAGGACCTGTGTCAGTTTTTTTCGCAACTATTTCGTAATTATTATGCCAAATTACGTTGAAATCGCGCCACAGTATAAAAATATCAGTAATGGGCAAAATGTAATTAGATTAACCGTTACAAATACATACGCGACTCATGGTAAAAATGTGGTGATCTTTTACTTTTTAAGTGTTTTCACGACATGGTAACCAGCTACCTAATGCATTAAAATGTCTACGAATTACATGATAATTTCGCAATCCAACATGGCGGCCACGCCGTAATCACAAAATTTCATGATGGGTATCGTTTAAGGGGTTTTTTGGTATGCTGAGTACCAAAAAACCCCTTTTAAACGATACCCATCATGAAATTTTGTGATTACACCGAGGCGGCCATTTTGGATTGCGAAATTATCACGTGATTCGTACTCAGCATACCAAGAAACCCTTTAAACGATACCCATCATAAAATTTTGTGATTACGGCGCGGCGCCCATATTGGATTGCAAAATTATCATGTGATTCGTACTCAGCCTACCAAAAAACCCCTTAAACGATACCCATCATGAAATTTTGTGATCACACCGCGGTGGCCATTTTGGATTGCACAATGATCCCGTGATTCATACTTAGCATACCAACTTTAGAAAACTTTAGAAATTTTTATGACCGGCTATTATGTAATTTACATTTTTTACGCAACTGTAGCAAACGAACGCAACGGAAACTCTCAAAAGAAATGTAATATCCTAGTTGTCGAAAAATGTTTCGTTGCTGCTAAGCTCTTATTCGCCTTAGTGTGATGTTATATATTTTGGTATTTTTCAAAAATGGACATTCTGTTAAGAAACTCTTGAAATTCAACTAGCAGTCTCTTAGACTCTAGAGTTAGAACAACTAAACAAACAAACAAACTCTTTAGCTTGAAAATAATAGTAAAATATACATAATTTATTTACGATTAACTCATTTATTTATATTTACGAAACTAATAAATCACTACACTTAATAAAGTTAGATGCATTTACTACGTCAAACAAAGTTAGCATGCTGTTTCTTTCCAATATACTGTATACTGTGGCATGAGAGTTGACTGCCGCTGCCGGCGCGCGGTGTGTCTTGCGCCCGGGGCGAGGGGAGCGCCAAATGCCTACTTGTGCGCAATAACCGCCCCTTAAGAGATAAAGAACATTGATTCGTTAATTTGAACCTGTTAAGTGTGTCGTTAAGCGATTTCCGACTTGTGGTTCCATAACCATTATCAATATGATACGCCTCCTTGAGGTAGGTATGTCATGGCAACAGACGGGTGTATTGTGGGCGCTTTGAGGAAGACTCATCGTCGACCTTCTTTAGGAGCCATTTTCGAAATACGTGATCCTTGATCAAAATGATTTTGAATTATAATATTATAATTAAAGCGTAGGTCGGGGTTAGCTTCTAACTTTTTCTCTAAAGTAAGGAACTGGCGTTTTGCGGTGGGACCCGAGGTGAATCAGTGTGATCAGAGTGGCGATCGATGTCATTTCGAGTAAGAGTTGAAATAAAAATGTGTCACAGACTTCGTAATGTTTGTTAATAGGGACACTTTCGAGTTATCAAAAGCGTTGCGCAAGCGTTTCAAGCGAAGGAGTTAGTTGCGTTAAGCAAAATTAAGTTTTGTTGTGAGAAGCGAATGTTTTTATTTTGAGCGTGCATCGTGTGTGATTGTTGCGAGCGAGTGTTTGATAGTTGCGCGGGCGAGAGTAGGTATTGTGAGAGATGTATGCGAGGACGAAAATGATACCGCGGTACATTGCTGTGCGTGGATTGATTATGAGCGATGTGAGATCAAGGCGAGTGATTTCGTTCCTATGTTGTGTATTGGCAATTGTCAATTTTTAATCTTGGTAAGACAAATCCTGTATTACAGAACTGTTCTGGGAAGAAATCTACTGATTTTATTCAACGTTCAAAGTCTTTATTGCATACATAAAATGTGAAATCTCCAGTGTAAATTTGATTCTAGAGGTTAACAAATTAAATAAGGTTACAGTACACAAAAGGCCGACGGGTCCTACTCATTGTGACCACCGAGCCCCACTATCGCGCCACTATACCGAGGACATTCCGGACATTGACCAGAGCGAGGTGAGGGCGGCTCTCGGGCAACTAAAAAACAACAAGTCCCCTGGGGAGGACGGAATTACAACTGAACTACTGAAGGCGGGGGGAGCTCCGGTCCTCAACGAGCTGACGAGTTTGTTTAATTTCGTCCTCCAACAGGGACAAACACCTGAAGCGTGGAGCGGGAGTGCGGTGACTCTGTTCTTCAAGAAAGGTGATAAGACCTTGCTGAGGAATTACAGACCCATCTCACTCCTGAGCCAAGTTGTTCTCGAGAGTAGTCACAAACCGCCTCGCCCTTAGGCTCGACGAGTTTCAGCCAAAGGAGCAAGCCGGGTTTCGAAAAGGCTTCAGCACCGTGGACCACATCCATACTGTACGGCAGATCGTACAGAAAACAAACGAGTATAATCAGCCGCTGTGTATGGCTTTTGTGGACTACGAGAAGGCCTTTGACTCTGTCGAAACCTGGGCAGTCCTGGACGCTCTGCAGCGATGTCGTGTAGATTGGCGATATATCGAGGTGTTGAGATGTCTCTACGACAACGCTACCATGACCATCCAGCTAGATAATCAAAAAACCAGTCCCATTGAACTGCGTAGAGGTGTAAGACAGGGTGATGTGATATCCCCGAAACTCTTCACCAATGCGCTTGAGGACATCGTTAAGACACTGGACTGGGAAGGGTGGGGCGTGAACATCAACGGCACGCAAATCTCGCACCTTCGGTTTGCCGATGACATCGTAATTGTGGCGGAGACGCTGGAACAGCTAAGCGGAATGCTGCATAGCCTGAACGGAGCGTCTCGACGTGTTGGACTCGGCATGAACTTGGAAATAACCAAGGTTATGTTTAATAACCACGTTGCGCCGGGGCCAATATACGTCGAGGGATCGAGGCTAGAGGTCGTCCAGGAATATACTTACCTTGGGCAGGTTATTACACTGGGGAAAGGGAACCTGGACAAGGAAATCGCCAGAAGGATACGGTTGGGCTGGGCAGCTTTCGTAAACTGCGTCGAGTCTTCAATTCGCCTTTACCGCAATGCCTGAAGACCAAAGTCTACAACCAGTGCGTTCTACCTGTTATGACATACGGTGCCGAGACGTGGACACTTACAGAGAGGTTGGTCAAAGCTCTAAAGGTTGCGCAGCGGGCTATGGAAAGGGCTATGCTTGGGGTGTCTCTGAGGGATAGACTCCGAAATGAGACTATCCGGCAAAGAACTAAAGTGGTCGACATAGCTCGCAGAATAAGTACATTGAAGTGGCAGTGGGCCGGCCATATCTGCAGAAGAACCGACGGCCGTTGGAGCAAACGAGTTCTAGAGTGGAGACCGCGTCTCGGCAAACGTGGGGTAGGACGTCCACCCGCTAGATGGACCGACGACCTGGTAAAGGTCGCAGGCTGGGACTGGATGCGTAAGGCGCAGGACCGTGGATTGTGGCGTAAATTAGGAGAGGCCTACGTCCAGCAGTGGACTGCGATAGGCTCATTTGATTGATTGATTGACAGTACACAATGATTTGACGTTTTTTTAAGAATTAATTGATGTATTTAATTTAGGTCGTTAAAATTATAATTATAATGAGGTAGGTACTGCGTTGAAAATGATATATTTATTTTATTTATTTAACAATTTATGTACACACATAATATATTACAGAGATACATAGTTAGGAAAAAAGAGTACAATGGCACTGCTTATTTCTATAAGAAATCTCTTCCAGCAGGCCAGCGAGAGGAGAACATGATATTGAATAATTCAGAGAGGTAGAAGTGTGTGAGATAACTAGGTAGAATCAACTTTCATTATTTCTTTAATTTCAACTTTCATTCATTACCATCACTCATGGTAATAAAAGAAAAAGTTTCACGAAAGAATTATTTTGTTACTTCAATCTTACAATGTCTGAAGTTTAAACTAGCTCAAATCAGAATAAAATAAAATAAAGAAACCCTATGTTACTTAACTTATTTCTTCTATGTCCGTCGTCCATCAATGCCTCAGCACAACCAACAAGATGGACGCGTTTTTGGTTTTCTAGCATTTACAAAACCAACTCATATTTACCGTGTTGGTAGCACCGACCTTACCTATTTGGAGGATATAGTTTCTAGCCAATGATAGAGAACGGCCACGAATGTAGTTGGTTTTGTAAATACTTTACAACATAAATTAATGTGCTAGAATACAAATAGATGTTGAATTAAATTTTACTTAATAAATGGCAATTACTCACGCTTTGTAAGTATTTTCATAACTACATTAGCAAAAGCATCATTAAAGTAAAAGTACACAAAATGATAATCATGACCGTACTTATAAATCAATTTACTCATTAATAAAAACATGAACTAAGTATCTGATTCACGTTATTATTCCAGATATATTGTGCTGATAATTTTAGATATCAATAAAACGCTCATTAATTAATACAATGCAATTACAAACATCTGTATCAGTTTTCTAATAGTAATAGTGGTCGTAAGACAAAATGTTTTAAAACCTTTAGCCAATAAACACCCCCTTGGAAGATCGGCACACGACGCAATTGTTAACGAAAGTTCTAATACAAGAGTTCATTTTATCGAACCAATAAGAGTCTTGTATTTTCTTTAAATTCTTTTCCCAGCCTGGATGTTTTAAGGAGCTGTGGTAAGTGTTAATAAGACTCCACTGAAAAGCTCTTGGTACAACTATCAATCTCTGTAGACCAAAAACTGGATTACACAATTCCTTTTTAGGGTATTGTGTTCAAAAGAATACCCGTCCACCACGTGTTAGGGAATCGATAATGGGGCGAAGAGTACCATCTCGATGTTGCTCTACTTTTAACCAATCTATGTCACGTGTCATGACATTTACTTGTAAAGTAGCGGGATTACGGCTAAAGAAATCGGCATGTTGAATATGTTCACCCTTTCTGTACTCCACTTCAAAATCGTAATTTTGTAGAAAGGCCCACCAGCGGTATACCCTCGGAAGCAGTTCCTTTTTGTGTTTCGAAGCTTTTAAGTCTGTGTGAATTGCAGTCTGTTATAACTTTAAACTTACGACCGTAGAGGTACTGTTTGAAATGTTTGATTGCTCTCACCACTGCCAGGGTCTCGAGTTCATAGGAATGGTAGCGGCTCTCCGCGTCAGTTGTTCGCATACTCATGTAAGCTATTGCATGACGACGGCCCTCTATGACTTGCATAAGTACAGCTCCGTATCCCATACTGCTTGCGTCCGTGTACAGCTCCGTTGGTGCATTTTCTTGAAATAGAGAAAGAACAGGGGAGGAAGTTAACTGTTCAATAATAATATTACGAGCTATGTTATGCCGGTCGTTCCATTCCCATTTTGCGTTCTTTTTAGTCAGTTCATACAATGGTATCATTACACGCGAAAAATTGGGAATGAAACGTCGGAAATATCCTGCCAATCCATTGAATTGGCGGACCTGTTTTACGGTTTGAGGTACAGGTGATTTAAGAGCGTTAATTCGGTTTTCAAATTTCTTTACGATCGTAAGAAATCAGCGCGGCGCGGCGCATATAGCCGTATAGTGCCAATTGTTGCTACCAACAAGTTTGATACTTTTGTTTTCCTTGATGTATTACCGGTGTCATATTCTTAGTCTAAGCGTTCAATCTTTTAATTTAATTTTTATGTTAGTAATATTAGTTAATAATTATTGATTATTTTTATACAAAACGGGATCTCGCGTGGCACTATTTTATTATTAATTAAAGGTTTCGGTACCTTCACTTTCCTCGACGTTTCGACAGGGTTACACCTATCGTGGTCCCGAGGTCGCCTCGGAAAGTGAAGGTACCGAAACCTTTAATTAATAATAAAATAGTGCCACGCGAAATCCCGTTTTGTATAAAAATATGTGTTCAACGCGTGTTAGTTTAAAACAAATATTGATTACTTTATTGCAAATTTATTGATATTTAGTAGTGTGTGTGTGTGTCGAGACCCTAGGTTCATGGGCATAAAGTTTTTTTTTAAATTTTGAAGAAGCGCCTTGTGGAGTCAACTCGTGACCTAAAGGCTGGCAGTTATTTATCCCAACGAATAAGCATCGCCGTTCAAAAGGGGAATGCTGCCAGTTTTTTGGGCACAATGCCACCGGGGCCCTATTTAGATTTAGTTTAGTTTTATTCATATTGTAAATAGTTATTGTGCTTTATTGTAACATTTGTCTCAATAAATAAAAGAAATATTTCGACTCTAGTAGTGATAGATACTGACATCAATAAAATTAATAAAGTTGACATTTATTTACCTAACTAATATCAATATTGAAATTACAAATACACACATACATGAAAACGGTTTCATAAGTTTATTTTTAAAGTATCTAAATATACGAAAATTGTAGAAAGTAATGGACAATATTCTATTATACACTATAAATATATAAATTTGACAATACACATGGTTAAAAACAAATAATATTTACGTAGCAATGCGCAGGCGCTTGGCATGGTCCGATGTTTTGCTGCCTACTACAGATTCAGTGCTGGCAGGAACATTAAAATATTTTTGATAAATAATTCATAAATATTGTTGGATATTCTTACACAACATCATCTAGCCCAAACTAAGCTATAAGCTTGAGCTATGGGATCTAACTCTAATCTTAATATTGATAGTAGGTGTTTTTTATTTACAATAACCAAATATTTATTAAGAGGCATGTGCATAACAATGCACACCGCCAAGAAAAATGCTAATTAATTAGCCCTTCCGTATCGGCATTGATCGATTATTAGATACCTACTAAGATGAATTTTGGGAGGGACCGAACTGAGTTTCTTGGAGTGTTCTTCTCAGTCTGTAGCATTTCCGAACCCCCAGTAGAGTCACAAAAATGTTGACAAACCTATTTTTTTTAAATTTCAATGGGAATAAATTTAATTTTATTTTATTTTATCGACTCTTTCTGGGGTTAATCATTTTGGGCAACAGACATTTCATTTAGACATCCCGTCTGGGCCAAGTTGTCTTTTTTCACTTCATAATAAAATATTATGAAAAAGTTAGCAAACTAATTGCTTTAAATATTAAAAATCAACAGACATTTGTCGTAAAAATTTAACAATTTAGGTTCCATCCTTGTAGTCCAGTACTCGTCGTCTTTCGAAATATTTACTGTGCTTATGGGCAAATTAGTGTTCAGTCAAGCCAGCAAATCGATAAATGTTGGCTTGACTGAAAGTAATTTTAATACAATTCATTAAAAATATTTATTATATACACAAGATCACTAGAAGATAAAATAAACGCAGCTTCTCACTTGAATTGAAGTCGGCCTTGGATTTTAAAATACCAGTCATGCTTTGTATTAACAGATCCGTATTTTCTCCATAATTTAATTTTACCATCTGCTTTGGCTTGTTCCACATCCATGTATATAGGGACAGTTCTAGGTTAAATTGATTGATTGATTGGTTATTAGGTCGTCCACAACAAGGTTTTTTAGCAGTGGTGAGACCCCGCCCCCTTCTGGACAACCTTTGGCCATGGCTGCGCACTGGTTTCTGCTTGTCTGTAGCTTTAAAATGAGTTATTTAGCATGTTATCTATCTATTCACTGACATCGTGTATACTCGGTGTTTTGCCAGTGCCGTGGTTATGATTCTTTTTTTTAAAAGCTCCCTCTATGTTCATGAAAGTGCCGAGGCACATTGATTGATTGATTCTGGATGACCTCTTCTATTTTGTGCACCACTGCATGTAGTGCTGAGTCTGTTGACTTGCCGGGGGCAATATGCGCGTTGGTTGGAATGCAGTGTCTTATTTTGAAGGGCCGTCTCTCGATTGTCTCTGTCACACAATCTTTCCAGAGTTTTTAGCAGGAAAGACGAAGGGCTTATCGGTCTGTATAACCAGAGGTCCGAATCACAAATATAAACCCTTTACCGGGTTTTGGTATAAAGATCACTTAGACCTCTCTCCACAGTCAGGGTCACAGTTCCATTCATTGTCTGGCGTACAGATACTATGTAGATGACAATATCAACTTGTGTCCTCCTCCATTTTATCACTGCAGGGAAGACTTTATCCTGTCCTGGAGATTTGAAGGACTTGAAGTTGTTAATTACCCATTCAGATTTTTGTAAGTTGACAGAATAGATTAGAACAGGTCTTGCGAGCTCCCACTGGACTTCTTTTGTGGATACGTATTCCACCAGCCACATGAGTGTCTGCAGCAATTGGCATCCTGGGAAGTGCGTTTAAATCAAAATACTCTCGTCTTCTTTTCATGATAGTTTACGTTAGTAGAATGATGTAGTGGTAATTTATATGTTATTAATTTATTGTTTTCGAGTAATTAAGTGATGTAGTGGTCATTATATAATGTTAATTTGCCTTTGAAAATTGCCGAAAGGCGAAACCAGTCAGGTGTAAAATAAATAAATGTTGTGGAACAGTACAAGTGCCGTTAATGAATATGTGCAGCAGGTTCCACCAAGTGCCATCCATCAACAGTATAAATAATTCTTTTCATGGGTTGGTCAGGCCGCCGCGCCGTCAGGTTTCTTTATAGATACGGACAGTTCTGTCTTTTGTTTGGCCAGTATTAGTCTGACTCTAGCAGAAGTTTCTCCAAGACTTGGTACTGTATCTCAGTCGCTACTTGTATTTTGCTTTAGTGGCTTTATAGCCGTCCCAATCCTGGTCTGGTTCCTCACAGGTGTTCCATAATGACCACTTATGAAATGGGGTGTTAATATGTTATTATCAATACCACACGAATAGTGACTACCTGCCTTGCGTACAATACCTACACTACGCTGTTATAACTTGGTCAGTTTTCGTTAGATTCATTTAATTTTTTTTATACAGTATTTTGAAGCGAAACTCTAGTCGGGGTGTCTGAGCTTTGCACTATACAAAAGTTCACGTTGTATATCGACCATAAATATTTATATCCTACTAATATTATAAATGTGAAAGTTTGTGAAGATGTTTGGATGTTAGGATGTTTGGATATTTGTTACTCAATCACGCTCTTACGGCTGAATGGATCCAGCTGAAATTTGGTATAGGGATAGAGTATAGTCTGGAATAACACATAGGCTACTTCTTATCCCAGAAAATTGTTTTCACGGGAAGCTGGAACGGGAACCAAAATTCACGCGGGCGAAGCCGCGCGCATCAGCTAGTATATTATATTATACGTCACAAAGTACTAAGATTGTTTGGTCACGCTAGAATTAGACTATTTTTGTTAATTTTTTCGTATTCAAAAATGGAACATCGAGCGACATGACCACTCTCTGAGAGCCTCTCGGCGGTACTAAATCGTATTTGTTCGCGTATCTGCATTTATAGGGGTTCACAAAATACTTTGTAAAAAAAAATCTGTATCTAGTTACTTATAAAGAAATATTTTTATTGTCAGAGTAGAAGTTCTGACATAATATTACATAATTATCATAATGATTTAAACTACAGAAGCTGGTGAAAAGACTACTTTATTGTGGTGAAAATTCTCAGTATTTGAGCAAACTTGACAGTCATTTTTCTCCAAAAAAAGGAACCTACCTGATATCAGGTTATTCTACAAACAGATAGCCTAGGCCTTTTGCAATTGCTTCGTATCCCTTGTTCATTAAATTTATCAGTTATTTGATATGAATTTAAGCATCGAAATCGATGCAAATCGTATGAATTGAAAAACCTTGTTCACTTTCGTTGATATTAACCATATGTAATCTGTTGTTAGGTAAAATATGTTTTATAAAACGTTTAGAGCGCTAAATTTACTAAGTATGTTAGTGAATACCATGTTTGTACGATAAATATTTAATGACTTTAAACGCAATGAAAAGTATGGTTTCTGAGCAAAACGTGGGGCGAAATATGTTAGCCCTCTTAAGCAATGCCTCAATCTAACGAGGGCTCGGACTCACTCATACAAAGCGTATAAAGCGTATCGCGTTTACTCATATAAAGCGTCTGGGGTCACAAACGCAGTCTTTTCTATTGAGTTTTCTGAAATACGTATCTGGTGAAACCCCGCTGCCATATCAAAAGAATTATAATAGTACCCATTTACCATCTGATCAATTTGGTCTGAGATTATTGGTAACGGGTAATGATCCCTAACGGTATTAGCGTTTAATTCGCGATAGTCCACGCATAATCTATCTTCACCATTTTTCTTCTTAACAAGAATAATAGGACTGGAGAACGGCGACTTGCTTTCCCGAATGATGTTATTTTTTAATAGTTCATGAATTATTTTTCTAACTTTTTCACGTTCGATCGGACTTAAACGATACGGTCTACGCTCAACGCACTTATCAGGGTTTTTCAAACGTATTTCTAGTTCACCAGTGTTCACTCTAGATTTTGGAAAACCACGAATAAAAAGGTGTTCATATTTATTTAATAGTATGCGCAGCTGACTGATCTCGGAATCTTCTTTAAGATCACAATCAAGTGTATCAAATATTGCGCTATTTAACCTAATATGTTGAATCGATTGTTGTTGAATCAACTTTGCGCCTTTGAACGGGACTAAAACGCTTAGTGACGAATTATCAATTAGATCCACGCCAATTAATACATTTGTAGTCATTTCGGAATCGGGAATAACACAAAAAATTATTTCGATATTAATATCGTCTATTCTGCACGTAGTTTTAAATTTTTGAATTGAAATAACTGGGACACTACCGATTCCCCGCAAATAGCTAACACAATGAGTCCTTTTACCTGGTAATTTTGCTGCGATAGATTCACGCATGACCGAACATTCTGCACCACTGTCGAAGGTTGCCATGATAGAATAATCAGCAATTTTTACAACCATTGATGTTTTCATTTTACCTACACAGTTAACATTTGACACAATGGATCGATCTCGTTTATAACACTTTTCAAAAGTATGTCCAGCTTTCGTACAAAAAGTGCATACTGGTTTACTATTCTTTAAATTACTACTAGGATCCGTAACTTTATTTTGCAACGGTTCATTGCTATTAAAAGAATCATTTTCCTTTCTAAAACGACCATCGCGAGTGTAATGATTATTTTTCTTACAAATTCGACACTGCTGTGCTTGATCATTCAACCGAATACGTTTACTTGCAATTTGAAACAGGTTCTCACCATTTTTCTTCTTAACAAGAATAATAGGACTGGAGAACGGCGACTTGCTTTCCCGAATGATGTTATTTTTTAATAGTTCATCAATTATTTTTCTAACTTTTTCACGTTCGATCGGACTTAAACGATACGGTCTACGCTCAACGCACTTATTACAAAAAGTGCATACTGGTTTACTATTCTTTAAATTACTACTAGGATCCGTAACTTTATTTTGCAACGGTTCATTGCTATTAAAAGAATCATTTTCCTTTCTAAAACGACCATCGCGAGTGTAATGATTATTTTTCTTACAAATTCGACACTGCTGTGCTTGATCATTCAACCGAATACGTTTACTTGCAATTTGAGACAGGTTCTCACCATTTTTCTTCTTAACAAGAATAATAGGACTGGAGAACGGCGACTTGCTTTCCCGAATGATGTTATTTTTGAATAGTTCATCAATTATTTTTCTAACTTTTTCACGTTCGATCGGACTTAAACGATACGGTCTACGCTCAACGCACTTATCAGGGTTTTTCAAACGTATTTCTAGTTCACCAGTGTTCACTCTAGATTTTGGAAAACCACGAATAAAAAGGTGTTCATATTTATTTAATAGTATGCGCAGCTGACTGATCTCGGAATCTTCTTTAAGATCACAATCAAGTGTATCAAATATTGCGCTATTTAACCTAATATGTTGAATCGATTGTTGTTGAATCAACTTTGCGCCTTTGAACGGGACTAAAACGCTTAGTGACGAATTATCAATTAGATCCACGCCAATTAATACATTTGTAGTCATTTCGGAATCGGGAATAACACAAAAAATTATTTCGATATTAATATCGTCTATTCTGCACGTAGTTTTAAATTTTTGAATTGAAATAACTGGGACACTACCGATTCCCCGCAAATAGCTAACACAATGAGTCCTTTTACCTGGTAATTTTGCTGCGATAGATTCACGCATGACCGAACATTCTGCACCACTGTCGAAGGTTGCCATGATAGAATAATCAGCAATTTTTACAACCATTGATGTTTTCATTTTACCTACACAGTTAACATTTGACACAATGGATCGATCTCGTTTATAACACTTTTCAAAAGTATTTCGTACAAAAAGTGCATACTGGTTTACTATTCTTTAAATTACTACTAGGATCCGTAACTTTATTTTGCAACGGTTCATTGCTATTAAAAGAATCATTTTCCTTTCTAAAACGACCATCGCGAGTGTAATGATTATTTTTCTTACAAATTCGACACTGCTGTGCTTGATCATTCAACCGAATACGTTTACTTGCAATTTGAGACAGGTTCGTACTGGAATGACTTTGCTTTGATCGTATTGAAGATGCGACCGATATCAACACCGGCACCGACGATGCATGAGCGTTCATGAGGTCGATTCTAAGGCGTTCGTCATTAACACAGCCAATCACGGCTTCGACAGCGTCGTCATTTCCTAACTTATCTTTTGTTATACGCTTCCATAAGACCCAAGCTTATGTTCACGAAATCTTACGACGTCACGCGAATACCTATTCTCAGGCTCAAAAGTCAGAATTATACTATCGCGCAGTTCTTGCCATGAGCGTGTCGTAACAATCCAATTATCTACCCATAATTTAGCACGACCTTTTAAAAGACTACCAATCCTCATACGGATTTCCTAGTCTTTCAAATTATAGATATGGATTGCATTATCAATATGTTCATACCATTCCCTGACGTTGACATTGAAATCGGGGTCAAAAGAAGGCAAAAATATGTCAGTTATTTTAACTTTGTCTCTCTGTTGCGCAGATAAACTATCAGACATTGTCTTCATTGTTTTCATCATTTGCGTGAAAAATTCTACAGATAAGTTACTTGTATTTAATTGATTGACTGTATCAGGAGGTCCAGCAGAAGGAGGACTGCATCCCACTTCTGATGACAGAAGAGGCAGAGCAGGATTCTCTGAAGGATGAATGACTAATAAATTAACATAATGTCAGAAAACGGTTTTTTCTTCGAGAGGGAATTGATCCACTGTGGCACATGTATGGGTTACCTTGAATCGGGGTTTGAGTTACAGTGGATCATAAGGGGTAGTATGAATAGCCGGTGGAACTTCGGATACCTCTTCCGAAGTTTGATCCCAAAACTGAGGGGGGCATCAGCCGCACTCTCGCGACTGATGCCCGACATCAGGAGACCCACCCAACGCTCCCTACAGAAGACAGTACCTCGGGATCGTGCGGAGCATGGCCCTATACGGGGCCCCCGCATTGGTAAAGACCCTGACGGCCAGCAATGCGGCTAGATTACTTAGCCCGCAGAGGGCGATGGCCTTAAGGGTGATAAGGAGATACCGCACGATCTCAGGTGAGGCGGCATTCCATGGGACCTGGAAGCGAGAGCCCTTGCACCACTATTTGAATGGCGCAACCGCGCAATGAGGCGCTGAAGCGGGGCCACGGGCCTGCGTCTCGCGAAATCAAAGCTCGGTGGTCCCAGCTCCACCAGGAAAACGAGAAAACGTGGAAGATGTGACTTGAGCAACCAATGGGGGGATTCGCCACAATTGCGGCGGTCAGACCTGTCATGTACTAGTGGCTGGAGAGGAGACATGGTGCTTTCTTCTACCGGTTGTCACAGATACTTACCGGGCATGGGAACTTCGATAAGTACTGTGGTTCGGTAACAGCGCCAGGTCCTTGTGGCAGGTTTGGACGCGGAGCATGTCCCTGTACGGGGCCCTCGCATTGGTGAAGACCCTAACGGCCAGCAATGCGGCTAGATTACTCCGCAGAGGGCGATGGCCTTCAGGGTGATAAGGGGATATCGCACGATCTTAGGTGAGGCGGCATGACACCTAGCCGGGACCCTTCCATGGGACCTGGAAGCGAGAGCCCTTGCGTCACTATTTGAATGGCGCAACTGCGCAAGGAGGCGCTGGAGTGGGGCCACAGGACTGCGCCTCGCGAAATCGAATCTCGGCGGTCCCAACTCCACCAGGAAACCGTGGAGACGTGGAAGGTGTGACTTGAGCAAACAAAGGGGGATTCGCCACGATTGCGGCGGTCAGACCTGTCATGGACTAGTGGCTGAGAGAAGATATGGTGCTTTCTTCTACCGGTTGTCACAGATACTAACCGGGCACGGGAGCTTCGATAAGTACTGTGGTTCAGTCTGGACGTGGACACTCTTTCGCTGGAGACTATGGTGCGAGCAATGATCTCCAGCGGGAGTAGGTAAGTGGGACTGAGCTGCCTCTTTTTTGCGAGCCGGTGATGCTTGTGAAAGAGGCAGCGGGTAGGGAGCAGAAAAGAACTCTCCCACCTAAGTGCCGCAGTTGGCGGCTAGGGCGCCGCCGACGTGTCTTCGCCCCAGACTATCGGCCTCCATGACCGAGGGCCTGAGAACGGTGAGGGGGCTGCCCACCGTTCTTATATACAGAGGCATAGTGGTGGTCATGTAGGACCACATGGATGCTATGCCGGCCTCCTACAGACTAAAAAACACACGTATCCCACGTAACACGGTTGGGAGCCTCCCCCGGGTAAGCCCTCGGAAGGATACACCAGGACACCCAACAGACCTATTACGACTACCACTGCAGCCTCACCTAGAGGTGGGGGGGGGGTTCAGGTGCTATCCCACTTCTTAGGGGGGCATCATGGCTCGCACCATGGTCTCCAGCGAGAGAATGTCCTGCCACGAGGACCTGGCGCTGTTGTCCTCGCTGCGCTCTCCGCAGTGCTAGCACTTGGCCGACGTTTCCCGGTGTATTCGCCACAGATACTTACCGAAGCTCCCGTGCCCAGAAAGCATCTGTGACAACCGGTAGGAGAGAGAATCGTGGCTCCTCTCCAGCCACCCGTCCATGACCGGTCTGACCGCCGCGATCGTGGCGAATTCTCCCGTTGGTTGCTCAAGTCTCACCTTCCAGGTCTCCACGGTTTCCTGGTGGAGCTGGGACCGCCTTGCTGTGTTTTTTTTTACTATTACGGGGCAAATTGACCCGTAAAAAAGGATCATATAAAATTCGAATCCCTTCGGGTAACAGTGGATCACGATCCGATGAACCCCATTGGAGTATGATTCACTGTAACCTTAGATCATCTAACCACAGGATGCGCCTTACTTAAGCATTGTTTTCTGCCATTGCACATGACCATTTGGTCTTTTGGCTTTATGAAAAGCCTGTACATCAGTACATCATTTTATATGATTAAACTAGTACATTACATTGTAGTTGACTGTACAATAACAATTAACACACAACAGCCATTACGCGTTTGTCGATTAATACATTTTTAAATGCAATGAAATTTTATATGTCTTTGTGTTTCCCCCTTCACTTGTATGAAAACTGGCAGAATATTTTTGTATGCGGTGGTTCGCAAAGGCTAGTCCCGTGTTATATGGTCTAAGACTGTAACCCATTTACCAATAACAGAAATAATATTTTTATTTAAATATAATGAGCTTTTACAGCACAGTATAATAAAGTTTTAGATACTCAGACACACACACTAAAATAAAATATACAAAGACATTGAAATACATATCTAAAAAACCTGGCAGCAAAACTATTTCCAATAATACGTAAATATTATTTTTCGTACGTGCGTACGGACCGATGCGCTGTCGCGCGGCCTTCCATTGTGACTCTGTGGCGGTGACTAGTCAGTAGAGGTTTGCACCGGAGCAGTGAGTACCGGAGAAGCTCCGGTGAAGTACCGGTAAAAGTACTCGATTACAAGTACCGGAGTTCAATTGATTACTCTCCGGTTCATTATTGTTACACTGTGTAGGTATGTAGGTACCGGTAAAAATATTCGATTGATTAATCCTCGCTGAAATATTCTAACATGTGTTATGTATTCAATATTATTTAAATAATATTATACCTATATTAGACGACCTGTTTGGTGGGGAGGCAAAGATACTGTCTATTAATCAAGAGTCGCGGTTTCGATTCCCGCGCAAGACAAATATTTGTGTGCAAGAACATGTTTATTTGTCTTGTTGTGAGTGTTTCTATTGTATCATCAATCAATCAATCAATATCAATACATATAATAAAATCGTAAGTGTGTGTTTGTCTGTACGTTTGTGCACGCTAATCTCAGCAACCGCTCAATCAATTGAAATGCGGTTTTCTATAATGCGTTGTAGTCTGCTCCACGTAACATTTAGTGTTTGCTTCATGTCAATCGGTCCATAAATAAAAAAGTTATGTCAATCTAAAGAATTAAATATAAAATGCAGCGTACGAAGTCGCAGGCAACATCTAGTAATAAATACGTATTTACAAACACAAATGTATCTTTATCTGTTACTGTTTCCGATGAAAACGATAATTAGATGCCGCCATGTGTCTTTCTAATTTTAACTTTCACGCGGGCGAAGCCGCTGGTAGAAGCTACTCAGAAATTAATACGACCCGGTCTTGTTTTTATTATTTTTAATTTGAAAATAAAAAAGACTTAAATTTTATTTACTTTCCGTCAACGCAAGTACAAGTCGCCATTTAAGATTCCTTTCTTTAATGCATCGGCTTATACATATAAACGATAAACCTCAGAATAGACAAGATGGCCGATCGGAGCTCAATGCTTACCATGGGCTCTAGCCTGGTGCGCAGTTAATGAATGAGATCATCGCGCGCCCTAATATGCCAGCTCTTAATCTCTTTCGAAGACGGTTATTTGACATTTTGTCACACCAAAGAATTGGGCCGGTAGATTTCGGTCAGAACTGCGGCCTCTAGGTCCCACGACAGAAGCCTGTATGCCAGAAGAGGTACTAATGCTACGTTAACTAATATCTAGGTACGTGTGAACAAAAAAAATTTTGTGGCTCTTTAAATTTTTTGGCTCTTCTGACTAAAAAGGTTGCCGACCCCTGGTCTAAGGCACAGTAATAATGTCTAAGGTTTTGGGCTGGATGTTGATGGTTTTTTGATTTACATACTTAGGAGGTAGGTACAACTTTAAAAAATCCTGAAACGTGTTCATTTATTTTTAATTAGATGCAGGTACCTATACAAATTGTGAAGCAGTTTCCATTGAAAAAATGAAGAAATTCCCATACAAACTTACAACCCCTCGTTTACCTCCTTATTGATATAATTTAGCAAATCAAAGATATGTATGTCTATTTTTTTTATAACCAAAAACAGCTATACATAATTTCATGATGCTAACTTTAGTGACGAATTTCCATACAACTGTTTATACCTTATTTACCACCTTAATGGTGAAATTTCCCAAAATCCTTTCTTATAACTTACCTAGTTAATAAAAGGTACCTACTGTCCAAATTTCATCATTCTAGGTTCTGGGGTTTTTCTCTACGTTGATGAGTCAGTCGGTCAAAATCTCGCTTTATATTATTTATAGATTTTATATTAAACTATTAGATACTTTTTAAAATATAGTTCCTCATAAAACTCTACTGGATCACCTACATACAAATTCTCTGATTGTACATGTTTATTTAAATCAAGAATTGCAAATTAGAAGACAATATTTCAAGGCATCAAATCTATGTACACAAACGCGATGCTCCGGTTTTCACCGGAGAAAAACCGGAGCTCGCAAAAGTACCGGTGAATTTCACCGGAGCTCAAGATTCCGCTCCGGTGCAAACCACTACTAGTCAGGTAGTGCGGGGTGTAGGAGGATGTGCGCTGACCCGAAGTGTATATGTGTGGGTGCTATAGGCACAAAGTTATAACAAATGATCCACTGTTCCCCGTGATCCACTGATGCCCATGTTCCCCTACTTAATAAATGACAATTACTCACGCTTTGTAAGTATTTTCATAACTACAAAAGCATCATTAAAGTAAAAGTACACAAAATGATAATCATGACCGTACTTATAAATCAATTTACTCATTAATAAAAACATGAACTATCTGATTCACATTATTATTCCAGATATATTGTGCTGATAATTTTAGATATCAATAAAACGCTCATTAATTAATACAATGCAATTACAAACATCTGTATCAGTTTTCTAATAGTACCTAATTGTGGTCGTAAGACAAAATGTTTTAAAACCTTTAGCATGAAATCATGACAATACTATTTACAGTTTTCATAACTTACAAATAATTTCAGGATTCCGTAATAATATGATAAATCATTTTATGAATTATTGAGCTCGCGCTGACATATATATATACAGGGTGAATTTTTCAAAAGGGATTGGATGGCCAAATCCTAAACTATAAGGAATAGCGAAAAATGCTCTAAGGAGTCACGAGCCCGATTTTGATGAAACTGAAAACCTCATCATTAGATTTTTGAAAAACCAATAATCCTAGCTGGGAATCGAACCCATTGATTATGAAAAAAAAACACACCCTATATTATTTCACCATACGATAGTGTTGCTATTAAGGATCTTATTCTGGGAAGTAATGACATACGGCAAACTAAAGGAAAGTGCTCATCTTTAACAAAATACAATTTACTTTGCTTACGCTGACTGATTAATTGTTCAAAATGTAGACCATTGTTTTCAATACATAGCTGGATTCGAGACCTCAAAGATAGTACTGCATTCAATATTATTGATTCCGTTTAGAATATTCTCCAAATAATCATTCTGAGCATGATTTAAAACACGGTATAGTTACGATCTATTCTGGGATTTTGAACGAAACAAACTATGATACAAAATTTAGGTACATGAAATACGAATTCTATTAAAATTCCAAACTTTCCTTAAATTTGCCGTATATCATTACTTCGCAGAATTTGATCCTTATTAGTGACACTATCGTATGGTGTAATAATAAAGGGTGTATTTTTTTTTTCAAAATCAATGGGTTCGATTCTCAGCTAGGATTATTGGTTTTTCAAAAATGTAATGATGAGGTTTTAAGTTTTATCAAAATCGGGCTCGTGACTCCTTTGAGCATTTTTAGCTATTCCTTATAGTTTCGGAGTTGGTCATCCAAGCCCTTTTCAAAAATTCACCCTGTATATATATATATATATATATATATATATACGTGTGTGTATATACATTTTTATAAATAAAAAAAGGCATTATCTGTGTGGTAGAGAGATAGTATTCGCGGACTTTCTTCTTAAAATTCGCAACTGTGTTAACGTCTCTGATATCAGGTGGCAGGGAATTCCACAATCTAACCGCATGAACTGAAAAAGAGTAAGAATAGAAATCGGATTTATGGCGTGGGAGTTGAAGGATGGAACGAAGGTGTGTCCTGCAAGGAGCATCGTCAATGATTAAGTTTAGCAAGGTATAGTTAGCATTACATTTTAATAAACAATTTCTATTTTGTTAAAAAAAAAACCATATATATATCCGATAAACAAACTACATTTTTAATGTGAATTCGATAAAAAAAAAAGTCTCGTTTGTGTACTACTTAAGTTTTGAATTAGACATGTTTAGTTAATCAATTGGTTTTCACATAGCATTCAATTTTCTGATATGCAGTTGGTTGATTAGTGGAGTTACCCAGCCTACAGAAAGGTTATACAGATGTGCATAAAATATCACAATATACAGGTATTAACATAGTAATAAAGTTTTCTATTGAAAATGCAACAAACACAAAATTCAACTGTTTATTCATACACACGAGTTATTAATACATGACAAAGTGGATTATAATAATAGGTACAGTCTTATATGCAACACATTGGTTCAAGCCGTTGTCACCTGTACTAGTGAAAATTCACTGTATCACAGGTGACATCGTATTTTACATTCGGAAACAAGTAAGCCTATGTAATTAATCACAATCCAAGCATTACATCAACAAAGATATACGTTAATTACTAACATTAATAATAATTATTATTATTATTATGAGTATGTGTGAAAATGACCTGTGAGAAAGAAATGTGTGCAAGTGGGCATGTTTGTTATTGTTAGTTAGTATTTGTTTTACATTAGTACATGTGCTGGTATGCTTATTTTAAGATGGTGTCTTTAAAAAATCTTCGGTCTGGTCATAGTCTAAAGCCTTTAGCCAGTCCGTTAAACTTTGTTTGAATTTCTTTTTATTGAAAGGATGGATGTAGATATTTTTATTAATACGGTTATATAGCCTAGGGCTGAAAAAATAATAGCTACGACCGGCAAAGGACGTTCGGTGAGCCTTATATTCGCAAATTCGGTCACGTCTACGTTTCCCGGATTTAACATATGGCATCTCCGCATGCTTACGTAGGGCAGTCTGGAGCACAAAGAGCTGTCACAAAAGATTGGTTTATTAGCAGTCAAAAACATTTATCAATAGCCACAGCAAAGGCGGGGTGTGGGGCAGGACAACCTCCACGTGGTACACCCTGGTAACGTGGACGACGACGTGCGTTTTATGCGAGGCGCACGTCGTCGCCCATGGCCAATAGTCCACCAAGGAGGGGGCCGTAAAGGCCACTTCGGGCTACTCCGCCTACGCTCTGTTGAGCAGAGCGTACTGAGCGGAGTAACCGCAGGGCGTGTAGGCCCTCTGCTCACGCAGGGACCTACAGGCATTCGTGCCAGCGTCGGAGTTGAGGAGGACCAGCCACCCTCCTCGCGTTCCGTAACTCCTAGGGGCATTGCAACCATCCAACTGGTGGCACCAGTTGGTACGCGGTGACCGTAGGGGCCGGAGGGCTTGCCTTAATTGGTCGGCCCGCGACAAGGATAGTCTGTAAAACCCGAGAGCAAAGTCGTAAGGCCTGTAGGGCACCTGGAGCACCCTACAGTATATATCCCGCTCCCCGGAATGAGCGTCACCCGGGGAGTGATCCCTTTCGTCTCTACTCGTGGGATCAAATATGGAAACAAATATTAATCACACAATCGGCGCGGAAAACGACAACAACGACGGCTTACTCAATCTGGACGCAGACTTGCCCAATGACTTGGAACGTACAAAACGGGAAGTAAGGTCGAGTACTTCGGTGCTTGGACCTACGAGGGAGGTGCGAGTGTCGCTACCGCGTCACAACACCACCCCACAAACTGAGGTAGAGGTTGCACCCCCCGATACTGACGCGGAGTCGATCCTGAGCATGGATACCGAGAACGAGGAGATTGGTATCCAGACTAGGAGGAAGAGGCCACGAACTACTGGAACCGGCCAAAGCCTGTTCCGACGGCCGGGAACGGTATCATCTAGCGAGGATGACCTACCGGCCAAGATACAAGCCACAACATCAGGGAGAGGTAAGGAACCCGAACTTGTGGGACGGGCAACAAAACCGCCTGGGCGTGTTCCACCACTATCTAGCGGCAGGAACAAAGACGTCCCTGAAGCACGTGAGCTCCTCGCAGCTCTTGCCCGGATTCTTGACGCTATGAAAGGCGCCAAGAACGTCGCGGGTAAGAAGAAGGTAGTGACGGAAGCCGTCACAGGTGCCACTAAAGCGTTGGAGGAGCTCCTCGAAAGGAGCGTCTCCAACGAGGAGGGGAAGCTCCGGGCTCGGGTTGCGAGCCTGGAGAAGGAGCTTGCCGATTCCCGCAAGCAGCAAGAGCTGATGCGGGAGGAGATCGGCAAGCTAACGCAGCTGGTCCAGGGGGCCGGGGAGGCTCGGGGTGTGAAAACCCCCGCTCCACGTGCACCACCTAAGGCGACACCAACGATGGTCCAGCTGCTGGAGACCATCGAACGACGCCTCGGCGTCCTCGAGGACCGGGCATACCGCCCGCCGCTGGCGGCACCCGTCGTCACGTCGTACGCGACGACGGCTGCACCCAGTGGGGCTCCCGGTCCTCGGCGGAAGGTCTCCGCCCCCTCCGCCCACAAGAAGACGGCGCCTGGTGGAGGTGACAACCCCACCTCCCTCAGCACAGCCAGCGCTCCCGCTGCACCCCTGACTCCCTCCAGAGAGGGGGCTTGGGAGGTGGCGGGAGCAAAGAAAAAGGCGGCTAAGGCCGCCAAAAAGGCGGCAAAAGTCGCCAAGAAGGCAGCAAAAGTCGCCGCAACAGCGGCAAAGGCCGCCGCGGCAAAGGCGCCAAAGAGGCTCCGCGCTCCTCGCTCCACTGCCGTCGTCATCACGGTGACGACAGAGGGCAAGGCGAAGGGCGTGGGGTACGCCGAGGTACTGAGGCAGGCGAAAGCCTCAGTCGACCTCAAGGCCCTCGAGATTGAGGGAGGTCTCCGGTGCAAGGTGACGCGCACCGGAGCACGCCTCCTAGAGGTCTCTGGCGCCACCAGCGGCCCCAAAGCTGATGCCCTAGCGGCAAAGCTGAGGGAGTCGCTGAACACGGGTGACGTCCGCGTCACCAGACCCAACAAATGCGCGAGTCTGCGCATTTCGGGTCTGGATGACGCGGCCACGACGGAGGAGATAATCTCTGCCGTCGTGGGGGCAAGCGGCTGCCCTCGTGATCAGGTGAGGTCAAACGAAATTCGCTTTGGCCCCACCGGTCACGGGTCGGCAGTCGTGAGCTGCCCCGTCGCGGCGGCTCAGAAAGTGGCGGACGGACGAAGCCTCCTAATTGGGGGCTTCCTGAGGGCGCAGGTGCATCTCCTGCAGCCCCGCGAAGCCAGGTGCTTTAGGTGCCTGGTCGTGGGGCATGTAGGAGTGCAGTGTACGGCGGAAGTCACCGTGGGAAACCGGTGCTTCCGCTGTAGCCAGCCCGGTCACACGGCCCTTGCCTGTGACGCTCCGCCACGCTGTTTTAAATGCGTGGCGGAGGGCAAGGAGGCCGACCACCGGGCGGGCAGCAAGGCTTGCGCTGCCTCAAGGCCGAAGCCCCGTCCGTCCGCACGGGGGGGTGAGGGTCCACGTTCGCGGCAGGGTGCGGAGATGGATGTTCATTAATGGACACCCATATCCGCATCCTGCAGGTGAACCTGAACCACTGCTCTGGTGCTCAGGACCTTCTGTACCAGAGCATCAGGCAGTGGTCCATCAATGTCGCCGTTGTCGCCGAGCCGTACTGGGTGCACCCGGGAAGCCCGGTGGATCTGGACGGCCTGGCGACTGTCTTTGGGGGTACCGGCGCGGACGACTCGCGCCTAGCGCTTATCGCTAGGGGCCCGGGTTGCGTCGCGGCGGATTATGAGGGTGTGGCTGTCGTGGCCGTTTACATCACGCCGAGCCTTGACCAGCATCAGTTTGAGCTATGGCTCCCTGAGCTGGACGTCGTTCTCGCTGCATGCCGGCCTCGCCCTGTCTTGGTCCTGGGAGACTTCAATGCCTGGTCGCAGGCTTGGGGCTCCCGGGAAACCAGAGATAGGGGGAGGATACTGGAGGACTGGGTCACTACACGTGGCCTAGTCATCCTGAATCGGGGGAATGTCGCAACCTGGACGCGGCGGGGGCTCAGCTCGGTCATAGACGTTTCGTTTGCGACCCCTGAGCTTGCCCGCCGTGTCCAGGGATGGCGTGTGGTGGAGGAGGAGGAGACGTCGTCAGATCACCGATATATTCGGTTCGACGTCTCCCCTCCACCAAACCTGCTACCAGCAATCGCGAATCCCCCGGAACCGCGTTGGGCACTCCATCGCCTTGATCGGGAGGCTCTCCTGGAGGCGGCTATCGTGCAGGCCTGGATTCCGACAGCGGACAGGCTTGCCGATGTTGATGCCGAAGTTGAGTGGTTCGGGAGAGCCATGTCGCACATCTGCGATGCGGCGATGCCCAGGGCTAGGCCCAGACCGGCGAGGAGGCAGGTGTACTGGTGGACGCCGGAAATAGCGCAGTTGCGTGCGGAGTGCGTTACCGCACGTCGCCGGTACACCAGGTTCCGCCGGAGGCGTCGCCGCCCAGACGATGCGGCAGCCCGAGAGACGGAGCTCTACGATGGGTACAGGGAGGCCAAGAGGGCCCTCCAGACGGCCATCAAGCGGTCCAAAAAGTTGGGCCGCGAAGAGCTGATGGAGACTCTGGAGCGGAACCCGTGGGGGCGCCCGTACCTTATGGTAAGGGGAAAATTACGGCCGAAGGAGCCCCCACTGACCCAGAGTCTCCAGCCGGAGCGGCTGGAAGGGGTCCTGGACTCCTTGTTCCCGTCGAGAGCGGAGGAACACATTCCTCCGCGCATGGCTCCGTCTCAGGCGCCCAACGCGGAAGGCAGCGAGAACGACGTGCCCGCAGTCACCGAGGGTGAGTTAGGGGCGGCTGCCCTGCGGCTTAAATCCCGCAGAAACACCGCCCCTGGACCCGACGGCATTCCAGGCCGAGCGTGGGTCCTGGCTCTCGAGGAGCTTGGGCCTCGACTTATAGGTCTTTTCAGCGCATGCCTCGAAAAAGGCCAGTTTCCCAAAGCCTGGAAGACAGGGAAACTGGTCTTGATTCGAAAGGCGGGGCGGCCGGCAAACTCCCCATCAGGGTACCGGCCGATCGTGTTGCTCGACGAGGTGTGCAAGCTCTTTGAGCGCATTATTGCACAACGCCTCGTCGGGCACCTAACACATGTGGGGCCTGATCTGGCGGATAGCCAGTTTGGCTTCCGTCAGGGGCGCTCCACTGTGGACGCGATCATGCGCATTAGAGGCCTGACGGAGGAAGCAGTCTCACGGGGTGAGGTGGTGATGGCGGTGTCTCTTGACATCGCCAACGCCTTCAACACCTTGCCCTGGAGCTGCGTTAGGGAGGCGCTTATTTACCATGGAGTGCCTCCCTACCTCCGTCAAATTGTCGGGGCCTATCTCTCCGAGAGGGCCATTACTTACCCGAGCTGGCTAGGGCCAGGTCGGCGTGATGTGTCGTGCGGTGTTCCACAGGGATCGGTACTAGGACCACTCCTGTGGAACATCGGTTACGATTGGGTGCTGCGGGGTCCGTTGCTTAGAGGGGTCAGCGTAACGTGTTACGCCGACGACACCCTCATTACGGCGCGGGGAGCAACGCACCGTGACGCAGCACTAAAGGCCACGGCAGGGGTTGCTCAAGTCGTGGGTCGGATTCGGCGGCTGGGTCTCGAGGTCGCACTTCATAAATCTGAGGCTCTGTGCTTCCACAGACCTCGGATGGGGCCACCTGCGGGATCCAGCCTACAGGTAGGGGGCGTTAGCATCGGCATCGAGCCCTCAATGAAGTATCTAGGGCTCGTACTCGATGGCCGGTGGAACTTCGGACATCACTTCCGAAGTTTGGTCCCAAAACTTAGGGGAGCATCAGCCGCACTCGCGCGGCTGATGCCCAACATAAGGGGACCCAACGCTCCCTACAGGAGACTGTACCTGGGGATCGTGCGAAGCATGGCCCTATACGGGGCACCCGTATGGGCGGAGACCCTGACGGCCAGCAATGTGGCTAAATTGCTGAGCCCGCAGAGAGCGATGGCCATCAGGGTGATAAGAGGATACCGCACGGTCTCCGGTGAGGCGGCATGTCTCCTAGCCGGAACCCCTCCATGGGACCTGGAAGCGAGAGCCCTTGCGTCACTGTTCAGATGGCGCAAGGAGGCGCTGGAGCGGGGCCAAAGGCCTGCGTCTCGAGAAATCGAGGCCCAGCGGTCCTTGCTCCACCAGGAAACCGTGGAGACATGGAAGGTGCGACTTGAGCAACCAAAGGGGGGATTCGCCACAATCGCGGCCGTCAGACCGGTCATGGACGAGTGGCTGGAGAGAAGACACGGTGCTCTCTCCTACCGGTTGTCGCAGATACTTACCGGGCACGGTAGCTTCGGTAGGTATCTGTGGCGAAGACACCGGGAAACCACGGCTGAATGTCAGCACTGCGAGGACCGCAGCGATGACACAGCGCTCCATACGCTAGTGGAGTGCACGGCGTGGGCGCAACAGCGCCAGGTCCTCGTAGTGGGTCTGGACGTGGACACTCTCTCGCTCGAGACCATGGTGCAAGCCATGCTCTCCAGCGGGAGTAAGTGGGACTGCGCCGCCTCTTTCTGCGAGCAGATCATGCTCGTGAAGGAGGCGGCGGGGCGGGTACGGGAGAGAACTCTCCCACCCGAGTTCCGCAGTCGGCGGCCTGGGCGCCGCCGACGTGTCTTCGCCGAGGACTATCGGCCTCCATGACCGGGGGTCTGGGGACGGTGAGAGGGTCGCTCACCGTCCTTACAGAAGCAGGCCCATGACGGCAGCGTGACGTGAGAAACTCACGCACGCCCCCCCCCCCTTAGAAGCGGGATCACACCCGAAATCCCCCAAAGACGCGGCTAGTACCCGAACCTCCCCCTGGGCGAGGCCGCAGTGGCGGCTGTAGGTCTGTTGGGAGTCCTGGGACATCCTCCCGAGGGCTTACCCGGGGCTCTCAACCATAGGCTGTTGGGCGTTACGTGAGGTTTTTTAGTCGGTAGGAGTCCGGCATAACATCCATGAGGATTTTCCCTCACGTAAAAAAAAAAAAAAAAAAAAAAAAAGCCACAGCAAAGGCGGCGCCACCGATCATATGTATCTATATTCCTAGTCCGTATAACTGCTCAACGCGCGCAAGGCTCCGACAGGCGTAGGGTACGGTCCTGAGCGGGCCACTATGCGAGTCTATTTATCGCAATCTCAAGAAACAAGTGGTGAGGTAACTTGTGTTGGTTGTGGTGGTGGATAAACAGAAGTCTTTTCCTACAGGCTCTACTTGGTTTACTGTTCAAATAAAACTTTTGGTAAATTAGTTTTAATAAATATGTAGTTCTATTAAATTTGTTAGATAGGGAGTGTTGAGTGCGCACTTAAGTAACTTGTCTTGGACAACTAGAAGACTATTAAGGTTGATTACTAGTACTGCTCCATACCGGGCTGGGCAAACGTAAGTAAAACCAGGTCATATGGTGCAATATAAAGTCAATTTAGTTTCACTAATAGGCAGGAATCCTCAATTGAGAATGGGAGTTAAAGCGTTCAATGCTGTAGTGCCCTCAGATTTTAATCTTATTGTATTATCACTCCAATTGAGCTTATGATCTAGCATAGTGCCCAAGCATCAAACAGAACGACTCCATTCGATCCCACTTCAGTCAAATTTGAGATTTCACCTAGGGAGCGACTTTGCCTTGAAAACAGAATCGCCTCCGTCTCAACAATTTTCAAACTGCATTCGCGACATTATGCGGTTAATAGCTCAAACGATAAATGTATGCGAAGTTAATCAATATCCAACAAAGATCTAAGAGATTCTGTGTCGTCCGCAAAGCTGTCATATGGTTGTATTGGTGTCATTAGGTAATATTTAGTGATCTAGTACGAAACTTGAACCCTAGCATCCTACTAATTTTCTAGAAGTGCCTTCCAAATGGTAGCGTAATTATTAGCAGTGAAAGGAATCTCTGAACACACTGTCAAAGCCTTGTTAGATTATTTACCCTCTAAGTACTGAACCTTCCCTGTGAAGAGGCGGGTGTGGTCATGAATGAGACTTTGTGAGGTTCTTGTAGAGAAATCACCATTCACTTGGAATAACGTCAAGAAATGTCAAGTTAAGTGGGGGGAGTTTTTGTTAGTAGACCAGGTTGTTTCCTTCTTCCTTCTGACCACGGAATAATAAAAAAATGACGACCTACTAAGTATGCTTGCATGACTCATCGGAAACATTAAGCACAGGTCATAAACATTTTGTGGCCATAAATGTTAGCGCAGGTCATTACTATATTCTACATAAAATAAACCGGCATTACTTTTTAAGATGTTTTTTTATAGGGACCGGACTGAGTTTCTTGGGGTGTTCTTCTCAGTCTGTAGTATTTCCGAACCCCCGGTAGAGTCACAAAAATTTAAACACTAAATAATTAAAAAAAAAAACTTCAAAGGGAATGAATTTGATTTCATTTTATTTTTATTTAAATACAGATTTTCTATTTGCGATAAATAGGGTACGCAATGGTGTTACATCATATGAATAAGATAATCCTTGCCTATTCAGCCATTGAAATAGCATGCAAGATTTTGTGTATAAACCGTCACATTTTCAGAAGTAAGTACATATGTCGTTAGCTAATTAATTTATTAGAGACTACAGAGATTAGTGTTATATTAAATAAGATTCTTTTTAAAAAAAAATCTCAACAATTACAATAAGAAATAAATACTATTTGAAGTCATTAAGACTAGAGTTTAAATCATTGAATACATAAAACCCATAAAAAAAAAATCATCCAGCTGATACTTTAACATTGGGTCAAATGTAATGGTAAATAATTGATACCTTTCATTAGTACATTTAGTATACTTAATAGACTTTCTTTTTGCGTTGAAAAGTTTAACTCCATCAGGGAATTTACGATCATCCATAGATTTAGGCATTCTGTTTGCAAAAGACTAAGTACTTTAAAATTTATTTCAATCGGCGCATAATTTGAAGAAAAAGAGGAGTCTGAAGATGCTCAGAAAAAAATAAAATAAAAAAAATTACCAGGATATTGCGATCGTTATAATAAGTCAATTTAAAATAAGAGAGTTAAAGCGTCGAATACGGCATAAAAATACACGTGAACGAGTTAATCTATACATAATGATAAAACTGTTGAGGGTCGAGAGCCTGTACATGGAAGATATTTTGAAAATTTTAATTGTAGGGCATTCTCTAATCGATACTGAAGCCGAAAATGTCATTAAAATTTTTCATGTCTGTCTGTCTGTCTGTATCCCGAATAAGTATCACGCCGAAACTACTGAATTGATTTGAATGAAACTTGGCACAATTAGAGCTTATAATCCGAGGAAGGTTCTAGGATACTTTTTATCCCGATATTTTGCGTGGTTCCTTTGGGAGAGGGGATGAAAGACAAAGCGGTTTTTCAGTTGTAACTTCTCAACGCGTGGTCCGATTTCGAATATTGTTTTAGTGTTGGAAAGGGAGTACTTAAAGAATCATTTCACTCAAGTTTCGATATTGAAGGTTTTGTAGTTCAGGAATTAGAGACATCTCAACTTTCGCAAAACCTAGAATTCAATGGTTCCTTTGAATGTAAGGGTTATTCTAAACGGGCCTGTTGGCTTATTCATAAAAAAGCTTAATGATTAAGGCAATTGTAAAATAATTCAGTTCGCGCCGAAGGCGGGGACTGAATTGTTTTAGAATAGACTTAATCTTTAAGCTCTTTTATGATTAAGCAAACAGGGCCGTTTCACACGCTGCTTGATGAGTCTCATGAAGAAGTGCCTCTCCTTTCGCGAACCTAATGTGACGTAAACGAAGTTGCGAGGGTCAGCCAGTACATATAATAAATCTGTAGAGGGTCGCGAGTCTGTACATGGAAGATATTTTGAAAATTTTAATTGGAGGGCGTTCTCTAATCGATACTGTGGGCCTAAAAAGGCCACATTGTACGTTTCTTTTATGGATCATATAGTGTTTCTCTTCACTAAATTGTTATTCACTAAATTGTCTTGAAGAATCTCATTGTAAATCATCTGAATTGACAGTTTTGTATGGAAATTCGTAAAATGGCCACATCCATGAATAATTATTTATTAATAATGTCAAATTCTATGTTCAAATTGGTGAATTATTAGATTGGTAAGGGGGGGACTAAGATTTCACGTTTAAATTTAGCATTTTTATTGTCATTTGTGTGTTTTTAAGTTCTTTTGGACAAAATTGCACACTTGGGACTCTATAGAAACTTTTTAAAGCGTACACGTCAAGATAAACTCGTATTTTCATTAATGAACAGTGTTACCTTTATACTTTTGATTGTTGGCACTTGATGGAACTTGTTATACCTACATTATGAAAACTCACTCACTTGTACTATTCCACAACTTTTATTATAATTTTAATAATACCTAACCGGTTTCGCTATTATAGCATTCTCAAAGGTCCTTTGAGACCTTTGAGAGCGTGGTAGCTTATGGGATGTGCTATGGGTCCGGAATGCATTAAGTTTTCATAACAGTGTAACCGTAGGTAGGTAACCCAGGTAGTTGAAAACGTTTTCAACACAAGTGATACAGTCGCTCTGCCGGCCCTGGAAAATGTCTAAAAGACATAACATAGAGTTAAGGAACATTGAGAAGTCTGACCCTGAGTTTATTGGTTGTTTTCATTACTTACCTTAGCCTTTGATTAGAATCAAAAGGCTAAGGTGACATTAGGTATATAATTATATACCTAAACCTAATAAATACTCTAAGATACTTATAATGTCACCTTAGCCTTTTAACATGATATAGTGGTCATCAAGTTATAACAACCTTACCTTTGAGAATGCCGAAAGGCGAAACCAGTCAGTTGTAAAGTAAATAAATGTTGTAGAACAGTATAAGTGGTGTTATTCATTATGAGCAGCAGGTTCCACCAAGTGTTATCAATCAACAGTATAAATAACCTTTTTGGGCTACCTACATGTCACAATGTTTCGGGGAGTGCCACGGGTCCTTCTAAGTTCACATGGCATCCGCAGTGGTAGCTTATGGGATGTGCTATGGGTCCGGAATGCATTAATTGTTGGATTTATAAGCCCCTTTGGGCTAGCAAAGAAGACCTACATATCGAGACAGAGATATCTTATTTGCACAAATCTTTCTCCAATATTTACATGGCACCTACAATGGTACCTCATGGGGTTGTGGCATGGGTTCGGAATCCTAGGGGTACCATGGACCCTCCTCCAAAAATTATATGACACCCCCAGGGATATCTTTTGGAGGGTACCATGAGTCCGGAATGTATTATTCCTGGATGTGGCACAATCCTTCTCATAAGTTAACATGGCACCCCCGGGGTATCCTATGGGTCCAGAATGCATTTCCAACAGTGTTAAAAGCACAAGCCAACCTGTCCAAGCCAAACTCACCTGTCAACTAGTACATCTGCTAATCTGCTGTCATTCCTTTAGACCTGAGGCTTCGATGTGAAAGGAGATTTTTTTGATACATACAGGTAAAGGTGAAATTAGAGATATAAAAATAAAATAAAAGCTTTGTACACTTAAGTATTGCTTAATTTATTTATTCATTCATAATAACAGTGCTCTAGCCATGGTAAAGAAATTGTACAATTCGCATACACAAAATCTTCAACATTCTATTGGTGTCGGTTAAATCTTTTTCTTTTGTATATGTCCTTCCAAACCGGTCATAATTAACATTGTGCATGTACATTCACATTCATTATTTGCTGCAACACATTGTTGACGTTAATGCAAGCCATGATGAAACTAGTCATGACTCCTCGAGAGCTCATCCAATAAATACTATTTGGAAAATTATCTTGCATCTGAAAATGAAACAGTTTTCAATTAGGTAAATGTGCATTTATGTTGCATAAAAGAACTTCTTGTATTATTTGAAGATTATTTATCAAGTTTTTATGTGATTCAGGCTCCTTCCTCTAGTTTAATGATTGCTATTTTGAAAACTGAACCCAATATCCTTTATTGATAATGATAACTTAGCAATTTGCACTAGGAGTTAGGAATTTGTTGCAAGATGCATTCGGTGGCATCGGTCATGAAGACCCTGTCTTTTAGCCTGATGACCTGTAGAAGTGACCCGTTGCATAACAAATGCATATGTAATACATTGTCAATGGTGTTAGATTACTGTCATGGAGCTCTCTCAACAATAGGAAATACCAAAGCATGTATGCAGTGCAGGTATAACAGATAATGCAAAACTAAACCCGGCCCTGATTCCCTGGTAGTAGCCGATTGACTGCAGAATAAAGGACACATCACATGCTCAAGCAAAAGCTTTGGTAAGCACGACCTAATTATAAGATAATTTGCAATCTAGTAATTAAGAACTATGAAATAAATATGTAACTAATTATTGAATTATAATTTTGTTTACCTTTTATTGATTTTTATTTTGATACAATAAGTACCTACATGTAATAAAGTTGAGCTTTGGGTCTTGCAAAGGACTTGAATGTGACGAATGTCCCTTGTTTATAAATCTTGATTGCCTCAGAGTGTAGGATAGCACGTTAGTAATCAATTATTTGAATTCAATCACAGAGAGAGAATATTGGGGCTCAGTTTTCCTTTAACTGCCGTCGAGTTGGGGGCTGGTAATTTTTTCACAGAAAGGTAACGTTAATATAAGCACACACGTAAAGTCACAACATGCGGAGATGCGTAGTTTTTGAGAAAAAAAATATTGAAATTTCATATTAATTGTAAACAAACAACGCCATTTTGAGTGCACCTGTCAAACTGTGATCGTATTATTGGTCGAAATAGTGCATAGATAAAAGACGTCAAGAAATTTGAAGCAAAAAAAAAAAAAACTATTGAAATCGCGTGTTGTTTGTTTTGCCGGGACGCCATTTTGTACGAGTATTTAATTTGCCACCACCAGTATTTAATTTGTTTTATTTTAACAGAACCTATTAGGGCAGATACAAATATGATGAATTAGGTCGACTTGGGTCAAAGAACCGAATTGATGTACCCCGACTCCACCTGGTACGAGTTTGGCCTAACCCTAGAGTGTTTTTATAGAACCGGAGGCGCGTAGGAGAGCAGCCTCCGCCCGCTGTAACAAATCACAGGCAGCAGACGAGCCGGAGCGGCTGAGGCTGGTCGCCGGAGGCGACCAGCAAGCCGAAGCTGCGGAGGTGAGGATAGATGCCTGTGATTTGTTACGCTAGGGCGTAGAGGCTGCTCGCCCCGCAGCGCCGGAGATGTGGCAGAGTCAACATATATACTTAAATTCATGTGAATCAGTCCCCCTATTTTTTTGATGAAGGGGGGGCTTACCCTCATTCCCTCCATGGGCATCTTTCCTTATTTTTTGCATCTACTATCGATTATATCGCTTAAAATTACGATTTTTTTTCAAATTTAAAATTGATATATCTCGAAAAGGGGGGGGTTCCGCAACTTTTCCTGTTAGGGGGGGGCAGTAGGCAACGCCCTCCCCCTCCCCCCACCCCTTCCCCCCCCAAAATCGACGGCAGTTAAAGGAAAGTCGTACCAATATTGGTGCCGTTGTTATCGTTGAAGTAGATTTACTCTATTCTCTGATACAATTTCTTGTTTTCTTTTTGGTGTTAAATTCAAGCTTGATGAAACTGATGCTTATGTCACAGAAACCAACAATATTATCTCTTTGAAACAATACATAAGTAGTAGGAATGTTCTTTTTTTTCTAGCTACAATTATTGATCAAATTGACAATGACATGACACCTATGACAGATGCAATATTGTCTGGCGTAAATTACGAGCGACCACAATAAAAAATAAAGTGCATTAATTATGTAATTTAATGCTTCATTTTTACTTATTTTATATTCTATAGATGAAAATCACGATATATAGTTAAACTATATATAAAAACTATCGTTTTACGTAGTAATATTGGCAAAATACTTTTAAAATTCGGCGTTTTCCTGTATTTTTTTAGAGCAGCAACATCGATTTCAAATATGTTGGGAGAATTGCAAAGGTTCATTTTTTAATGTTATCTCTAAAGCATTTCTTGTGCAACTCTGCAAATGAATCTGATATGAATGAAACGCGCTATGTTGCCTTTTTAGACCCGCCTGAAGCCTAAAATGTAATTTAAACTTTTCATGTCTGTCTGTCTGTCTGTCTGTACCCGAATAAGTATCACGCCGAAACTACTGAATCGATTGGAATGAAACTTGGTTCAATCAGAGCTTATAATCCGAGGAAGGTTCTAGGATACTTTTGATCCCGATATTTTGCGCGGTTTCTTTGAGAGAGGGGGATGAAAGAGAAAATGGTTTTTTCGTTGTAAGTTCCCAATGCGTGGTTCGATTTCAAAAATTTTTTCAGTGTCATATAGAGAATATTTTAAGAATAGTTTCATACAAGTTTCAATGTTGAGGGTTTTGTAGTTCAGGAGCAAGAGACATATCAACTTTCTCAAAACTTAGAATTCAAGGGTTCCTTTGAATGTGAGGGTAAATCTAAACGGGCGTGTTAGCTTAATCATAAAAGAGTTTAATGATTAAGGCTATTGTAAAATAATTCAGTCCGCGCCGAAGGCGGGGACTGAATTATTTTACATTTATACAGATAGTTACAGATTTAGGACGACAAACATTAATGATTGTAAAACGGAGTGAATGCATAATTTTAGTGATTTAAGTAAAGTGATGTATGTAGGCAGGATGTGAAAAATGATTGTAAATTATCGAGTACATACGTATGCGTGTGTATAAGTGATTGATGAGGGATTTAAATCATAAAATTGAATTGACCCTGAGTAATTTACTTATCATCTAATTTTGGCGAAGATACTGCTACTTGCTCTTCAACTGTAAACAGTGTCAATGAGTAATTGTAATTTGATGATATGAGATTGAATAGTTACAGATTTAGGACGACAAACATTAATGATTGTAAAACGGAGTGAACGCATAATTTTAGAGTGATTGAAATATAGTTATAGTGAAAGATTGGCGTAAACGAGCTCGCCGCCCACGATTGGTAAGAGACATCGCAGTTGTGTGTCGTTCTGGTGAAAGAAGTAACCTTTGCGGCATGCAGCTATACCATAGTAGTGACGGGTGTTCTCGAGCCAGGCAAGATTGGCGTAAACGACCTCGCCGCCCACGATTGGTAAGAGACATCGCAGTTGTGTGTAGTTCTGGTGAAAGAAGTAACCTTTGCGGCATGCAGCTATACCATAGTAGTGACGGGTGTTCTCGAGCCGGGCAAGATTGGCGTAAACGACCTCGCCGCCTACGATTGGTAAGAGACATCGCAGTTGTGTGTCGTTCTGGTGAAAGAAGTAACTTTTGCGGCATGCAGCTATACCATAGTAGTGAGGGGTGTTCTCGAGCCGGGCAAGATTGGCGTAACGACCTCGCCGCCCACGATTGGTAAGAGACATCGCAGTTGTGTGACTTACTGGTGAAGGAAGTAACCTTTAAGCCACGCAGCTATACCATAGTAGAAGGTTCTGTAGTAGTTTAAGTGTCGGTAATTATATACGTACAGTAAAAATCTTAATTTAGGTAATAATAAAAGTGATGCGAGTGATACATTCAATTTTATTATATAGTTAAATGCATAATGGAAATATAAATTATAGTTAATTAGAACGAAGAGACTCGTTCCCATAGGATGGCCGACTGTTACAGAATTATTGGCATATTTGTTGTTTTCGTAAGATACTGCCATTAGTTTGAGGTGCCACTTTGGACAGTGACAGGTTGACATTTGACGTTGACACGTCAAACGTCAAAATATTGTAGAGCGGACTGAATGTATGTCGGGCTTCCGAGTAAAGCGGCAGTCTGAGGCGGACGCGATTTGTGACAACACTAAGGTCAGTAAAACTTTGTTTGTGAGTTTCTGTTGACGAGTAAATTAGTAGTGAGGTTAAATAAATTTTGTTAAAATATTGTGATTCGTTTGGTTTATCTTCCTTCTGCGATGTCTTTAACACATAAAAGAGCTTAAAGATTATATCTATTCTAAAACAATTCAGACAGATTTCAGATTCGGACTGAATTATTTTACAATAACCTTAATCATTAAAGCTCTTTTATGATTAAGCCAACACGCCAGTTTAGATTTACCCTCACATTCAAAGGAATCCATGAATTCTAGGTGTTAACGATACTAATAAATAAATGGCTCGCCCGACTGTACGTTGCTGTAAAAATGTATAATTGTGTTAAAATTAGTACCTAACTAGATATAAGATTATATTTACATACTTAATCATAGAATAAAAGGTGTAATGCTTACCGTGCTTACCATATAATGTACACACAGTCATGTGTAATATTAATGAAATTAAAGATATAAGAGCGTGCCGTGGGAGACAGGTTGTATGTCGTCCTTTTGTTTATATCTCGCGAGCCGGCCGGCCGCACGCGCCTGGCAGCGTCCCGCCCGCCGCACTCTCGCCGACCGCCAGTGCACCGCTAACCGCATACGAGCAACATCGCGTCGACACATACAACTTTGTCTCCCGTCGACACTTTCCCTAGTTTTCGAAAAGTCTCTTTTTATTTTCTTCGATCCCGCATCGCCTACACTAGGTATTGCAAAAGTTGAGATGTCTCTAATTCCTGAACTACAAAATCCTCAACATTGAAACTTGTGTAAAGCAATCTTTATAGTACTTCCTTTATAACATTGAAAAAAATTTTGGAATCAGACCACACATTGAGAAGTTACAACTAAAAAACCGTTTTGTCTTTCATCCCCTCTCCCAAAGGAACTGCGCAAAATATCGGGATCAAAGGTATTTTAGAACCTTCCTCGGATTATAAGCTCTGATTGTACGAAGTTTCATTTAAATCGATTCAGTAGTTTCGGCGTGATACTTATTCGGAATACAGACAGACAGACAGACATGAAAATTTTAAATTACATTTTCGTCTTCAGTATCGATTAGAGAATGCCCTACAGTTAAAATTTTCTAAATATCTTCCATGTACAGACTCTCGACCCTCAACAGTTTTATTATATGTATAGATTGTTCTAAGAAATTTTGAATAAGAGTCATTAGGGTCGTCACTTAGAAGTGGCGCACGAGACGTTGATGGAAGGGGAGTTTCGGAAGGAGATGAAGCTGGATTTTCGGGAGGTGTTGGAATATCGAAGTTTTCAGGAAGTTCTTCCAAGTTATCGGGAATTTCAAGACATTCTGGTAATTCTAGAAACTCAGGTGAGTCGAGTATTCTACTGGGACTTTCTAAGTTAACAGGTCTTCCTTCTGGTTGGGCAACTACAGGTTGAGTCTCAGGATGCGCATTATCGCTGAGTACATTTATTGTGTTTGTATTTGGTGTGGTATCTATTGGGCAATGTGAAAGGGCATCTGCGTTGCTATTTATTTTGCCCTGTTTATATTCAATATTATAGTTACCACCAAATTCTTCTAATTTCAGCCTCCAACGGACTAGTTTGGACCCTGGGTCCTTACAATTAAAAAGCCACTTTAGTGATCTATGATCAGTCACTATGGTGAACTTATGTCCATAGATGTATAGACGAAATCACGCTTCAGGTAGTGTCCACTGTACATTAGAATAACACCGCAAGTTACGCTCAATCCTTACGACAAAGATTGTCAGCAGCCCTAAGCGACTGGTCATGGAAGGCATGAACTATATTCTATAGTGCTGACTGCATTCTGTCAGGACACAGACTCACAGTAAATCGCCTAGAACAGTCTTTCCCAAAGTGGGCGATAACGCCCCCTTGTGGGCGCTGCAGGTCTCAAGGCGGCGGCACATGCATTCTGGACGCGTTGAATTAAAGCCTCTGTTCGTTTTAAAAGACAAGGACCATACACAGTATCACAATAATTAAACCTAGAAAGAATAAGACTATCGACTAAGAGCCTACGCAGTGGCACACTCAAGTTTTGTCTTATATTATAGAGAACCTTAAGTCTATAAAAGCAGTTGCTAACGACTTTATTTATGTGAGCCTCAAAGCGTAGCTCCGAATCAATAGTTAGACCAAGATTGGTGGCTGTATCCACCCTCTCAATCCTGTCATTTCCTATCATGATCACGGGATCCTGATCAAGCACAGCCTGTACCTGAAGTTTTGAGCCCAGCACCATGTATTTAGTCTTAGATGGGTTCAATACAAGTGAATTCATTTCTGCCCACAGAACCACACTTTTCAAAGTATCATTTATAATTTTTACTGCAGATGTTGTATCAGTGGGCTTAAATGACCTGTAAAGCTGGACATCATCTGCATATATATGGAACTTACAGTCAGCCATAGAATGCACTATGTCTGCACTGTACAGTATATACAGCAGTGGACCCAAGATTGAGCCCTGAGGTACACCTCTAAGAACCCAGCGGGGAGGGGAGCGAACCCTGGTTCCATCTCCCTTCTGAATCTCCACACATTGTGATCTATTTTCAAGGTAGCTATGAAACCATTGTACAGTTTCTCTAGTAAATCCATAATAAATTAGCTTTGAGAGCAGCAGTGACTGGTCTATGGAGTCGAAAGCGCGCGAAAAGTCCAACAAAACGAGAATGGATGCTTCCCCCCCATCCTTCGCTTCAAGAATGTTTCCAACAACATCAGCTAGTGCAGTTTGGCCCTTTACTTGTACTTTGTATGTACTTTAAACGTGTCACAAAAGTCACAACAATACCATAAATGCACATTTCAAAGAATGTCTATCTATATTAGAACATGCTAGCTGGACAAAATTCATGTTGTAATTTCCAGAATATCTTAATCGTATAACGTAAACAACACCCCCAAACTCAAAATTCCTAGAATTATTTTTGCGTAACATTCCCGAGTGATGAGCCACGGGGGTCATAAGCCAGGTTATTAGTTATATGCAAGAATTTACGTCAATCAGTTGCAATTTAGCGACACTTCCGTGCACATCTTACAGTGGGTGATATTAATTTAATAATAATAATAATAATATATTCTTCATTGTACACCAAAGCTTATAAATATTAACAAATTATAGGAGGTATTCTACGGTACAATGGGCGGCCTTATTGCTAGAAGCAATTTCTGCCAGGCAACCTTTAAAGTACCTTTAGTGAAAGTATTTTGTAATGAATATTGTTTCTGATGGTAAGTTTAACATTTATATACATTATTAACTTTAAATTACCCTTTATTTAATATTTCAGTTAGCTTTAATAAATGCTCAATAAAAATGTAAAAGTTATAAAAAACTTTAAAAGTCCCACCTCTTTCCGCTCCAATTTTTATGTATATCATATTTACAACCATATTCTTTGTAAAAATATATATTTTAGCCAGCACACTTGAGTACAACTATGTTTTTTTTTCTCTTTCTTTCGGAACACGTTTACTCTATTTCAAGAGTAGCGTTTTTTGAAGTGTGGCTGAATCATGCGAAAGATGATAAGAACTCACGTTTATTTGAATTTATTACTTCAAAATTTCACTGTAGCGACTTAGTGAAGCCGCTACAGTGAAATTTGCATAGGTGCCCTGAACGAGGACAGCCATAAAGAAATAAAGTTAAAAATAGCCAGTTTTCTAACAAGATTGCTGCGAAATGGTTGTCTTCAGGAAAATCGAAGGAGCGTTTTTAAACAAAAATAAGACTTTGCTGGATGGAGAGAACATACAATTTACTATACTTTCTAATGAGCCACAACCTTCTACGTCATGTCAAGCTGAAACACTTGCGGGTAGGCTCCAAAAAAAACTTAAAGAATTATCTTTTGAGACGAAAACGCGTCGCCTCGCGGACCTCGTGAGTTCTAGAAGTGTAAATGAATTGGTGATAGCTGCTGAGATAGCTGTAAGTTCTACAGGGCAAAGATATATTGCCGAAAGAAATACAATACTTCCAAATGATAATGATGACTACACTGTAGAAGTGTAGAGGATTCATCGGAAGACTCCGATGATGATTAACAATGTTTATTTGTTTTTTTAAATATTTTTTTACTTTCCTTTATTCCATTTTTTGTGTTTAATCTTATTAAAGTGACAATTTAGGTTAAGTTGGTGTTGAATTCTTTGTTAGGTAGGTATACTTAATTTTTACAAATATAATTTTTTATTTTTTTCCATCCTGATTTTTTTACTACAAAATGATACAGAATAACAACGATAGTGTCCTAACATCACTAAATGTATGTAGAGGAACCCTTAAATAACCAAAAATAATTTTGTCCATTTAGCATGTTCTACACAGTTCACTGTGAGACTCACTAAGTCTTTGTAAAATACGGGAATGGCCTCTACGAAGACTATTCGACAAGTAAAAAGAGCCATTACAATTAACATAAACGTTTACCAGATGAAATTTACATTGTTATTACGTTATCAGGTCTTGGTTGGACCATCTGTATTAGGAGGACAAAGTCTACAGTAGTTCGGTTTGCCCATAGTCGTAACTTCGTAAGCTTACAATATGATTGGGACTACCTGAAGAAGGAACTAAGTTACGATGTCAATTGCTTAGAAGAGAAGTTGTGTCAAGTAGTAGTCTAGCCAATGAATTAAGAAATGTATTTAATAAATAAATTTCCTTAGCTTTATAATATGTAGGATTATGATTTTGTTAATCAAAAATCTATCTATCTAACTAATATTATAAATGCGAATGTTTGTGGGTGTGGATGTTTGTTACTCTTTCACGCTGTAACGGCTGAACGGATCTGGCTGAAACTTGGTACCTACAGAGATAGGTTATTGTCTAGGAACAAAATTTCACACAGGCGAAGCTGCGGGCATCAGCTAGTAAAATAATAATCACGTATGCGAAGGGTGTAAGGGGCCCCACTACCACCAAGACTCAGGGGCAAGAGACCTCACCTGCACGCGGTGCACCTGCTGAACAACGGACGAGGCTCCGCATATTTAGGTACTCACATGGTGGCCTAGGCTCCCATGTGGGTGCCAGGTGGTACAATGTGTTGGTCCGGGGGGGTACCACCGTGCAGCTGTGAAAAACCCCCCAAGTAACCCAACCCCGGTTGGTTTGCGTTCGGGGTTCAGCAGCTGCACAGCCGGGCTGTTTGATGCAGCAGGGGGGACCAGTGGGCGCTAAGCTGATTGTAGTGTGGCTGATGGGGGTCGACCCGCCGCCGCGCCGGCCAGGGAGACCCGTAGACACGGTTTTGCCGCTGGCCGCCCGCAGCATAGTACAAAGCTCAACTGGGACTAACTACCCTGGGAGACTGCCCCACCAGGCCACGCATAATCCCGATGTAGTTCGTCGTACCGGATGGTGACCGGACTGGGTCCCGGCAACCACACTCGGGGGGGTACGGGGGTCCTTCCGTCCATCGGGTCGGCCTTCGTCTCACCACACAGTCATAGATGAAGCTAGCCCCTACGCCTTGTCATTCACTGCTGCAGCAAATATCGCTCCGTCTTCAGGTCTCCCTTCAAATCCAATCATGGCAGCGCAAAATAGAAATAGAAGTTTCACATCGGCCGCTGCAACCATTCCCAGAAACACAATGTTCGAGGTGGAGTTCGCTAACTCTTTGGCATCCGCGGACTCTTTGGCAACCTCGACGCCGTCTATCACCATCTAGAGACGGCACGGCCAGCTGTGATGTTCCTAATGGAGACGCAAATACGCCGCCCTGCCGATCAGTCGTACCTTTGTTACCCCGGCTATATCATCGAGGAACTGATTCGATATAAAGACTTTATTTCGAAATAGTTCCTACCTCGAAATAGGTCGGACCATGAACGCGCCCTGCTGGACTTACTGTTGACGAGTTATCCAACACAGTACAGTTTGTCGGTTGGCGCCCCACTGGGTGATTCCGACTACTGTGTTGTGCGTGCCCGCCTGCAGGTGTCATCTCCTCCAAGGGCAGTAGAGGTGACGCGGCGATTGTGGCACTACTCGTCAGCAGACTGGGACGGACTACGAAAATGCAGCCGTCCCGTGGAGTCAGCGCTGCTTTGCAGGGAGGGCTGCATCGGAATGCGCCTCTGCGGTTGCTGGTGAGATTACATTAGGTATGGAATACTACATTCCGTACACTGATGTCGCCAGCATCCGCAAAATACCCGCCCCTGGTTCGGGCGTGAGTGCGCCGTAGCTGTTCAACGAAAACAGGCGGCGCAACGCGCCTGGTTCAGGGCTCGGGCTGTGCGCGACCCGCCTAAAGGCAGCGTAGAACAGAGCCACTAGGTCCAGTAAGAGGGCCTTAAAGAAAGCGGATGCCAAGCGCCTCCCACTATCGCCGACTGTGGAACCACGATGCCGGATATTGTAATCCGGCAGTGCGATGTGCGAGCGGTGCTACGGTCACTCGACACGCGGAAAGCCAGTGGTCCTGATGGCATTCCGTTGGTGGTGCTGAGGAAGTGTGCAGCTGAATTATCTCTAACGCTGACACGCCTGTATCGCCTTTCCTACTCGTCGGGGGATTGCCGGGGGCTTGGAAGAAGGCGAACGTCCAGCCGATCCCAAAGAAAGGGGATCGGTCGGATCCGGCCAACTATCGCCCCATAGCCGTAACCACCGTCATCTGCAAGGTGTTCGAGCTAATTATAAACAAACAGCTCATGCGCTACCTGGAGGATCACTCGCTAATTAACGATCGTCAATATGGCTTTATGCCGAAACGATCAACAGGTGACCTCCTAGCGTACATAACACACACCTGGCGTGAGGCTATGGAGAGGCACGGCGAATCTCTGGCTATTGGCCTAGACATCGCTAAAGCCTTTGATAGCGTATAAGATGCCGGCATACGGTCTATCGCCTCAGTTGTGCCGCTGGATGGCCAGCTTCCTGCACGGGCGACGTAAACGGGTTATTTTTGATGGTCAGGCTTCCTGCTTTTTGCAGGTAAATGCCGGAGTACCACAGGTATCGGTATTGTTCCAAACTCGCTTTTTTCTGCATATCGATGACATGCTGTTCCTTGGGTGCATTCATTGTTATGCGGATGATAGTACTCTGCATGGGAGCGGAGGGACAAGGCGACGTGGGTCGCATTGCCCAATGAGGTTCGGACAACCTGGTCGAGTTCAATGCCCGAAAAACACAGGCGTGTGCGTTTACGGCTAAGAAGTCCCCATTCCTACCCCTACTATTACCATATATTATACCATAACATTCCTAACCCCTAAAGGACAAGCTGGAGATCCTCGGTATAGACGTCCGGCGTGAGCTCAATCACAAAAACTACATAGAGAGCTGTATTGGGCTGGCCTCGCGGAAACTAGGAATCCTGAATAACGTGAGACGGTATTTCACGCAACATCAGAGATGTTTACTGTACAATGCAGATTCGTCCCTGCGTCCAATACTGTTCTCACCTTTGGGATGACTCCGTGAAGTACTTTCTAGACGCGCTTGACGCTATGCAGAGACGTGCTATCCGAATAATTGATTGTCCTGAGGTGACGGGAGGCCTCGAACCTTTAGCGCAACGAAGAACCATAGCGACCTTGGCTGCCTTCTACCGAATGTATCACGGTGAATGTTCTGAAGAGCTCTTCAACCTGATCCCACCCTCTCCTTTCCGATCCCGAACAACGCGTACCGGGCAGAGATGCCACTATAAACACAGTGGAGAGAATCTTGGCCAGAACTGAGCGTTTCAAAAGATCGTTCCTCTGTCGAACTAAAAAATCTTGGCACGACCTGCCCGCACTCGTGTTTCCCTCATCGTACAATCCCGGGTTCTTCAAGAGGAGCGTGAAGAGGCACATCAAGGTGAGTCTCATGAATAGGGTCCTGTTTTTAGGGTTCCGTAGCCGAATGGCAAAAACGGAACCCTTATAGATTCGTCATGTCTGTCTGTCTGTCTGTCCGTCCTTATGTCACAGCCATTTTTCTCCGAAACTATAAGGCCTATGCTATTGAAACTTGGTAAGTAGATGTATTCTGTGAACCGCATTAAGATTTTCATATAAAACTAGAAAAAAACAGTAAATTTTGAGGTATACTCAGAACTGAAACTGAAAAAAAAATTTTCATCAAACTCATACGTGTGGGGTATCTATAGATAGGTCTTCAAAAATGATATAGAGGTTTCTAACATCATTATTTTCTAAAGTAAATAGTTCGCGCAAGAGACACTTCCAAAGTGGAAAAATGTGTCCCCCCCCCCCCTCTGACTTCTAAACTAAGAGAATGATAAATCTAAAAAAAAATATATGATATACATTGCCATAAAAACTTCCAATGAAAATTGGTTTGAACGAGATCGAGTTGGTAGTTTTTTTTAATAAGTAGGTACGTCATAAACCGCAATTTTCGCCTAGAAAAATCACTACCACTGCGAACGTGTTAAAACATCAATGAAACTTACAACGAACTACAAGAACTTTTATATTATGTTACTTGCTGCTACGGCGGAGCGTATGGACGTATCATATATAATTCTACTATGGTATCATGGGCGAGTCTACGCACCTGGCCGGTTTTTACCCTTTGGGTACGGAAGGCGATTTTGGAGAAATGTCGCAACCGCGAACGTCGCATCCCGATCATCCCCTGAGAAACTTTAAATTAAATCTAGCAAGTACATACTAATGCACTTTTTGAATTCAGTTTTGTACCTAGGTAGGTGATTAACTGCCTCGGTGGCGTAGTCGGTAGTGTAACCGCCTGCCGCGCTTGAGGTCCTGGGTTCGATTCCCGGGTCGGGTCGGCCCAAATATTTGTGTGAACCACAGATGTTTGTTTCGGAGTTTGTATGTTTTCTATGTATAATATGTATGTGTTTAGAAATATATAAGTATGTCTATCAGTCATCTAGATCCCATAGCACAAGCTTATAGCTCTGTTTGGGCTAGTCCTAGATGATGTTGTGTGGGAATGTCCAAAAATATTTATTAATATAAATATTTATTAATAGCTCCCGTGTGTGGCAGCTTGCTATAATCTATACTAATATTATAAAGAGGAAAGATTTGATTGTTTGTTTGTTTGTTTGCATCGAATAGGCTCCGAAACTACTGGACCGATTTGAAAAATTCTTTCGATGTCGGGAAGCTAAGTTCACCGCGAAGAGTGTCTTCGCGGTGAACATAGGCTGTGTTTTATTCTCGTATTGCTACGGGAACGGGAACTACGCGAGTGTAACTGCGTGACGTCCGCTAGTATAATATACAACATGAACTTTTGTATAGTACAAACCTGAAAACACTTTGCTCAGAATCAGCAACATTATCCAATGGACCCGGTTTCAACCCATGTTAATTTTTTTCAAAACTTCACGAAAAAATTTAACATATTGAACACTCTAATATCGTAAAGTGTATAACATAGAAATTGAAAATAACATCACTAGGCGTGATTAAAACCGATCCGCCACCAGCCGATCCCGTGCCCTCGCTCAGCCACCCCCTCCCGCACCCTGCGCTGGCGCCACCGGGGCTGGCCAGTCAGTGACCGAAAACACGAGCGCGACGTCATACGTGTCGCCATACGTGTCGCCTTTCGCATCCCGTGTTGCTGTGCAAAATACGCGATCGTGTAATTACATGTCTTTAATTAAACTCTTTTATACTACTAATGTGACAGACAAGCTTACGGCATACTTGATCGTTGCTAAAACGGGTTGCGATACCATTATCGAAAGGTAAAAGGAATTAACGAAGGTGACAAAGTGCAACGGGTGAAATTTGTGTGAGTGTTAAGTGGTAGCTAAAAAAATAACAGTGTAAGTGTTTCGTGTAACGACACACGGACTGCGATACCAATATCGAAAGGCAGAAGGAATTAACAAAGGTGACAAAGTGCAACGGGTGAACTTTAGTGAGTGGTGGCTAAAAAAAAACAGTGTAAGTGTTTTGTGTACTTTTACGCGTAGAGGATTACACAATACTGATAGTCTGATAACGCAGCCTATTGGCGCCATACAAATCCTCATTTACCCCGTCAGAACTCTTTCCGACACCGCTTGTCCATAAATGTGTGGGCAGGCATTATGAATAGTCACGTAATCGTATTTACTTACGACTCGTAAATGCAAGTATGTACATACTTGCAGTTCGAGGGTTCCGTACTCAATAGGTAAGAGCAAGAAAGAAACATTTTTTTATTCAGCCCTTGAACACATACCTACTTAACTTAATAAGCTTTACAGCTGGACCCTTTTACTAAGACTCCGATGCTAGCGAACCTTAGCATCGGAGAGGTAAAAATGGGACCTTATTACTAAGACTCCACTGTCCCTCTGTCACCAAGCTGTATCTCACTAACCATTATTATAGCTAGGCAGTTGAAAATTGTACAGACAGTGTGTTCCTGTTGCCGCTATAATAATAAATACCGGTCCAGTGCGAAACGGACTCACGCACAGACGGTTCCGTGCTAAAAAAGCAGCAAAAATCGCGTTTGTTGTATGGGAGTCCCCTTTAATCTGATTTTAGTAACTGTAATAATTCAGCTCTAACATCACGGTTCCGATAGATTCTGGTGACGGACAGACAGACGGACAACGAAGTCTCATGAATAGGGTCCCGTTTTACCCTTTGGGTACAGAATCCTAAAAACAGATCAAAATAACATTTAAGTGGGCTCCCATACAATAAACGTGATTTTTGCCGTATTTTGCGCGAGTCCGACTCACACTTGACCGGTTTTTACTAAAACACTGTTTCATAATTACCACCTATGAAAATGGTTTGTTAATGTTATTATTAATACCACACGAATAGTGACCAATTGCCTTGTGTATAATTCGACTGCCTCTGTGGCGCAGTCGGTAGTGATACCGCCTGCAGCGCTGGAGGTCGTGGGTTCGATTCCCACCGGAGACAAATATTTGTGTGACCCATAACTGTTTGTATCAAGAGTCTGGGTGTTTCTATGTATAATATGTATGTATTTAAAAGTATTTAAGTATTAATATCCGTGGTCTGATACCCATAACACAAGCAGGTTATTCCTAGCTTACTTTGGGATCAGATAGCATTGTGTGGAGTGTCCGAGAATATTTATTTATTATTTATTAATACCTACACCTACGCTGTTCGCTGAAAAAATAGTGCAATTGTAAACAAAAGCTTATAACTTTGTCAGTTTTCGTTAGTTTCATTTAATTTTTTTTATACTGTATTTTGAAGCGAAACTCTAGTTGGGGTGTCTGAGCTTTGCACTATACAAAACTTCACGTTGTATAGCTACGTATTGGTGGCCTTCTGTCATATGACAGTAGATGCTCTACAAATATCGCATACAGATACAGAGACGCAGCTTTATTACCTACTAGCGGACGTCACGCGGTTTCACCCGCGTAGCTGTCGTTCCCGTGGGAATACGGGAATAAAATATAGACTATGTTCACCGGAAAGAGTTTAGCTTCCCAACAGTAAAGGAATTTTTCAAATCGGTCCAGTAGTTTCGGAGCCTATTCGATGCAAACAAACAAACAAATCCTTCCTCTTTATAATATTAGTATAGATAGACCATTGCTTCATCATCGCCATTCGAGCGCTAGTCCCGGTCCGGACGCATAATAACCCTAGCTTCGGAGGCCGTGGCCTGCTTCTACATTAAGTACTATTTATTATTGGTTATGATCTGTAAATTAAATCCATATATATAACTATTACCAATATATTATGAATCTCTATAAGCTATAGGTATGTACTCTTAGGTATGGATACCAAAGACTTCTATATAAACTGAGGTAGACGCGCCGTACTCTAACAAACGAGATTTCAAAAGCAATCCTCAAATACACACATTACTAAGACTACATTCACTTATAAATATTTTTTACGTAATTGTCACCACACACAATAGCAATATACGAATAGAAAAAGAGAAAAAGAGAAGGCGTATGGACTCCGCTTGCAAGTCGAGCACCTACTCTCGAAGTTTTGACTCACAACAGTGCGAGCAACGCTGCTAATTAGCGCAGTTTATAGGTTTCAAAAATTGGTGCGTAGGGCATGTCTACCTCAGTTTATATAGAAGTCTTTGATGGATACACGGTGAAGTCCGTTATGAACAATCACAATTCGGATAAGGGCCGCAGCCACATGACAACCGCCCGACGCCACGACCTCTCCTGTATGGGAATTCGTCAATCTTATTGCCTCTGAAAATATAAAATAGGCATGTGGGTAAGTATAAAACTTTTTTTTAAATATTCTGAATAATTATATCTATAGGTATTTCAGCATGGAAATAATGTAGACTAAACTTATGACTCGACGACTTGCTGCCATGCCGAAATATAAATTAGCAGGTTTACTTACGCAGGTCCGTAATTACAAACGACGTAGAACTCCTTCGAATTGCCTTTGTTATTTTGTGAAATTGCACAGCCGACAAAAATGCTGTCAGACCACACCATCTGAAATGATACAAACAGAAATAAGTCCGCTGGGTAACGGCACCTAACCAGCTAGGTTGCAGCTAGGCACGCCCCACTGTACGGGTCCAATTACTGGTGGTTGTTGTTTCATTCCGGGAATATGTTTCCACGGGAAGCGGGATCGGGTGCTGAATTTCACGCGGGCGAAGTCGCGAGCATCATCTAGTTCGTTATAAAAGTTAAAATCACCTCGCGAACGAAGTCGCGGGCAAAAGCTAGTAGGTATAAAATATAATGTCAAAAATATCAAGTTTGTTGTATGGGAGCCCCCTTTAAATATTATTATTCTTTTGTTTTTAGTAGGTACCTATTTGTTGTTATTGTGCCAATACAGCTGATTCTTTTCACAGTAATTCATTAATAAATAGTCTATCTCATAAACACTGTTTCGTTTCATTTTGATAGCTAATTTCACTTCAGAGAGGTATCAAACCTTAAGTGCGCACACTTGACCCACTGACTCGAACTTTATGCTTTACGAAAAGGACGTTGAAAGGATTTTGAAGCGCTCGTGGCCCCGCCGCTTGTGTTCTGTAAACGATCACTGCAATAAGCAATTTTCGCTATAAACGGTCCTTGGATGGGAAACCACCACATGACCACTTTGTGACATTTATTTGTGTTTCAGTGCTTCAGAAGGAAGGTCGTAGGTTCCGACTGTTGGTGAAATGACCATCGTTAAGCCAAGTTGAAGACCTTATAGGTCGGTATGAAAAAAATCAACAGTGGGTCGACCGTCACAAGCTGCGCCCTGTTGGCCGCGCGTGTGTGGCGCCTCTGGTGTTGCAAGTTGCAAACGTCCATAGGCTGCAGTAGCTAACCGTTAGGTGGGCCGTAAGATTGTCTGCAGAACACTAAGCAAGTCACATCAGCTTACCTAATTACTAAATAAATAGGTAGGTACTAACCTGAGTATAGTTTTCAAATACATTTTTCCTAGAGCCATCCAAATCACTGTCTTGAATGGGTCTATACATGTAGTTCTTATGTTCACTGAACCAAGCTGTAAGGACATCATCAGGATCTACATTATGATTTTGATCGGTGGTAGAGTAGAAATATGAGTTTTCACCCGTCATAAATCTGTTTGATGCTGAAAAAAAAACAATATATTGTAGGTAGGTAGGTATACTAACTACAGAGGAAAGATTTCATTGTCTGTTTGCATCGAATATTCTCCGAAACTACCAAACCGATTTGAAAAATAGTTTCACTATTGGAAAGCTACACTATCCGCGGGTGACATAGGTTATATATTATTCCCGTTTTCCCATGGGAAAGGGAACTACGCGGATGAAACCGCGTGACGTTCGCTATGAAGTAGGTAATTACAGTAAGTAGGTTCAGCGTCGGACTGGCCATACATTCAGGGTGGCATTTGGCAGCCGGGCCCCAGCATGCGCGGGCCCCCACGGGCCCCACGGGCCTAGCTTGCGTGGCGCCTATAAGATAGGAGTACTAAGTACCAGCTCTAGCGACCAAATGTTAACTATTATAGATCAGATAGTTCGTTCATACAATTGAGAGAAATGAAATAAAAAAATCGAAAAGTGGTTGAATATGGTAACATGTCACTCTTCCATCTACGGCCTGCTTCTGTAAGGACGGCGAGCAGCAAACCTGCCGTCCTCGGCCGGCTCATGGAGGCAGATAGTGTTGGGCGAAGACAAGCCTACGGCGCCCTCGCCGCAGACTGCGAAGCTTGGGTGCGAGAGTCATCTACCGCTCCCTCCCTGCCGCCTCTTCTATGAGAATGGACTGCTCGCTGAAAGACGCGGCTGCGTCTCATCAACTCCTGCTGATAATCATGGCTCGCACCATGGTCTCCAGCGAGAGAAAGTTCACCTCCAGACTTGCTACAAAAACATGGCACCTCTCCAGACACTCGTCCATTATTACTTCTGACAACTCGTCTGATCGCCCCGATTGTGGTGGTTTCCCTACCTTACCTCGTTGCTCAGGTAAAAAAAAAACTTATGACTCAACAAGTTTCTGGCGGAGCTGGGACCGCTGAGCTGATTTCTCTGCTCCAGCGCATCTTTGCGCCATTTAAACAATGGCGTGGGGGCCCTCGCTTCCAGTAGACATGCCACTTCAACGGAGATCGTGTGGTACGTGGTTAACATGTAAAAGGCTGTACTCCGCACGATCCCGAGGTACAATCTTCTGCAGGGAGTGTTAGTTCCCCTTATTTTGGGCAGTAATTGCGAGAGCTATTTGCCCAGCCCCCTTTGTGTTTTAGGTTCAAACTTCGGAAATGGTGTCAGAAGTTCCACCGGTTATCGAGTATGAGCCCCAGAAACTTCATCGAGGGGCTCGATGGCGTCGATGCTAACGCTCCCTACTTGTATGCTAAATTTCGTAGGCAACCCCTTCGCCTGGGATTTGTGAAGAGCAACCATCAGACCTAACCGCCGTATTCGACCCACGACAGCACACAATCGTAGCCCATGTGATGTTCCACAGTAGCGGTCCTAGGACCGCTCCCTGTGGAGCACACGACACCTCTTGCCGACCCAGCTGGGGTAAGATATGGTCGACAAACCGACGGAGGTAGGGAGGTACTTTATGATAATTTAGTGTCTCCCTAACGAAACTCCAGGGCAAAGTGTTCAAGTCGTTGGCGATGTCAAGAGGTACCGCTATCACCACCTCCTGCGCATGTATCGCCTCTCCTACTCTTCAGAGGAAGTGCCGGATGCTTGGAAGGTGGCGAACGTACAAACGATACCCAAGAAAGGGGATCGGTAGGATCCTGCCAACTATCGCCCCATAGCCGTCACTTCAAATATTTAACATAACATAACATATTTGAGCTGATCATCAACGCGCTACCTCGAGGATCACTCGCTGCTCAATGATCGACAATATGGCTTTAGGCTAAAACGATCTACGGGTGACCTCCTGGCGTACGTGACGCATGTTTGGGGTGAGGCTATGGAGAGGCACGGCGAGTCGTTGGCTATAAGCCTCGATATCGCTAAAGCCTTCGATAGAGTATGGCATGCGTCGCTTCTTTCCAAGCTTCCAGCATATGGATTATCGGCCCAATTGTGCAGCTGGATGGCCACTATAAGATAAGATAAATTAAGATAAATTATAACTAAGTATACAATTGGGTTGTGGATCGCTGGTGTCTGTGGTAGGTAATAAAAACCTGAATTACAGATCACCAGGTTTACACTATGGCCAGGTTCCTGCACGGACGACGGATATGGGCCCTCTGAGATATGGGTCAGTTAGTGTGGACGTGCCTCGGCCGAGGCACGTCCACACTAACTGACCTGCTTTGCGCGGCAATTGCCTCGCGAGGCTGCTCGCTCTGTGTGGACGCGCCTATTTACCTGCATAAAACAGGAAGCCTGCCCGTTACAGAGGACCCATATCCGTCGTCCGTGCAGGAACCTGGCCATAGTGTAAACCTGGTGATCTGTAATTCAGGTTTTTATTACCTACCACAGGCCCCGCGACGCGCGACCGAGCGCCTGAGCCATCGAGTGTCGGTTTTTTGTTTTGCTCAAAGGAGCCTCGGTCGTTTGCCGCGCGCACTCTGGACGCTAGCCATGATGTCTTAATTCTCAAGTAAACGAATGAACTAAATGGCTCGGGCTTGCTGCGCGTGGCAGCCTCGCGATGTTACCAAGGCTGCCGCGCTCGATCGAGGACAGTTTCCTCGCGCGGCAATTGCCTCACGAGGCTGCTCGCTCTGTGTGGACGCGCCGAATGCCGGTGTACCACAGGGGTCTGTGTTGTCCTCAACCCTCTTTCTTCTGCATATCAATGACATGCTGTCCCTCGGGAGGATACATTGCTATGCAGACGATAGCACTTTGCACGGAAGTTACTCGACCCGTCCAGCGGCCTCGAGAACTGACGTTGAGGAGAGGAGACGGCAACTTGTGGCTGATCTCGACGCGGACCTGGACCGCATTTCACAATGGGAATCCGAAAACCTGGTTGAATTCAATGCCCGTAAAACACAGGAGTGTGCGTTTACAGCTAAAAAATTCCCTTTCCTACCCTTAACCTCTCTTCAGAATACGACGATTTCTCTTGGGGACAATCTGGACATCCTTGGCCTATGACAAATCTATGCTCTAATATTTGTGATTGAGCTCGGGCCGTCTATACGTCCGGCTCGAGCTCAATCACAAATATTTTAATGAGCGATGTATTGGGCTAGTCTCGAGAAAACTAGGAGTAAATTTCAATTTCAATTTATTTATTTATTGTTTGTTACAGGTTTGTTACATAGATGTTATAAATTTAAATATATGATTCCTTCCGTAACATGCCTTACTGGCGTACAACAATATTTTGATTTGAATTACATTAAAATTATAATAATTTGAAAGATTTATAAAATGTCATATGTATACCACAGACGTACAATAAGTAGCAGACGAAACATTAATTATGTTTGTGTGCGTTGGTCTTTCCATTCCGCTCGCTCTAAGGGGTTAGTGAATGCTGCTATCTCGTTTCTACACGTATAGCAACACTATACGTATATATATAAAAAAAAAAAAATCGCGGGTAGTTGAAGTGTAAACACTAAAAATTTTTTGCTCTTACTTTTAATATCTTTTTTAATTATAATAACAATCGTTTTGCTCACTAAATATAAGAAAAACACTGTATGTGACTTGTACCTGCCAGTTAAGTGTTATCTCCTTGTTCTCACTCCTATAATATATATAAGTTGACGTCATGGATGTTGCTGACTTGAAAACCTCAATGGCCGAACTGGCATCTTCATTCCACACTAAGATGTCCTATTTTGAAGCTAAGTTACCAGAATCTGTTATTGCTCACTCATCTTCATCACTGGCTGCAGAATTCACATCGTTTAAGCTCTTCATCGGGGAAACTCTAAAGATGCTGCAGCAGCAGATTGAACATCTTGTAGGCCGGTTAGATGTGATGGAGACGCATGGAAGACGGAAAATGCTTCTTCTACATGGAGTGGCTGAACAGACCAATGAAGTGACAGAAAATGTAGTATGTGATGTCATAACAAAGCATCTCAAAATAGATTTCTCATCATCACATTTGAAGCGGTGTCATCGCATGGGACGTTCTGCAGGTACTAAACCAAGGCCTATAGTCATCAAATTTGCCAGTATTGCCATTCGTGATAAGGTGTGGTTCGCCAAGGTAAATCTCAAGGGCTCTGGTATTACTTTATCCGAGTTCTTGACGAGGCAGCGTCACCAGACTTTCATGGCAGCCAGAGAGAAGTTTGGTGTGACACGATGTTGGACTCGAGAGGGTTTTATATACGTCTTGGATCAAGACAATAAGAGGCATCGGTTGGTTTCTCTCCGTGAGCTTCAGATGCTGCCATTTGAGACCACTAGGTCTGCCACGCCAGTGAAACCTGCTACAACAGTCAGACCTGCTGCAAAGACGAAGCGCACCCTCAAGAAATAAAATGGTATCTGTATTTAATCCATATTTTAATAAGGCCAAGGCCAGCACTGCATAGTTTGTTTGTTTACGTTATCACTGTTAAGAAGATTTCTATTTCACACAAAGTACGTAGATATATAACAGGACAGTGAAAACTCTTGTTGTTTATCATTATCCATTCTTCAGGTTTGAATTGTTTCTTGTTTTAGGCATAACATTCCTAGCATATTTTAACTCTCAAGCTGGAAATTCTATTAAACAGATTGTACATATCTATGAATTGACATTGTCTTGTCAGTGTCCAACTGTCAAAGGAAATGTCAAAAATTCAGTTTTTAACCAGTCTTTTTGCCACCATAAACTTTTAAAGTCATCAATCATTTTAGTATTTACAACTTGGCGAAACGATTATACAGTTTACTAAAATTAATATTATATTGATATAATTGTGTAGTGTTGGCATGCCAGTCAATATGTATGTATATGTTGTTAATTATTTTTACTAACACAACCGGCAGTTGTGATGTTCAGATTTATATTTTCATTTTACGTATTTTATTTTTATTTTTGTTCTTTAATCTTTATTCATATTTGTTTTCTGATTTAATTTTAGTGTTGTGTACACATAAACATAATTAAGTTGGTTTTTTTGATGACAGATTTGGAAGTCAGTTACAGTAGTGATAATGAAAGTTTCCACTCCGTTGGCAGTAGTGGTGATGGCAGTTATGCTAGTCTTCCCTCATTAGCCGATATTCTGGTGGCTCAGTTCTCTGATGTTCCTGGCAACTTTAATGTGGTACATATCAATGCCCAAAGTATTCCGGCACACTTCCCGGATATGCTGGCGAATTTCGATAATAGGAACATACATGCTGTTCTTGTTTCGGAGACCTGGTTTAGACCATATCATTCTTCTATTTCTTTTTCCATTCCAGGATTTCAATTAATTAGAAATGATCGCAGTGATCGCAAGGGTGGTGGTGTTGCCATCTATTTACGCTCCTATATATCATATAAAATCCTCAACATGTCAGCACAACCCCCTCCAAGCGACGCTGGTGAGCATGTCTTTTTAGAAATTGAACTCCATCATACCAAAGCCTTGCTTGGCTTATACTATTCCCCTTCCTTAAACATAAACTATTTCTCCTCTTTTGAAAACCTTCTAGAAAATCTGGTCCCATCTTATAGCCACAGCATTTTTCTAGGTGACTTTAACACCTGCCTGGTGAAGAATGATCACCGGACTTCTTCACTTCAGGGTATCGCAGAATCCTTTAACCTCTCCATTCTCCCTCTTACAACAACCCATCATTTTCCTGGCTGTGCTCCTAGTCTTCTTGATCTTATTTTAGTCTCTTCCAAAGACCACGTCGTTAAGCATGGACAATATCCAGCTGACGTTTTCTCATTTCACGACTTAATTTTCCTCTCCTACAAAATTCGTCCTCCAAAAAACAAGCCCAAGATTTTAATGCAGCGTAATTTTGGTGGTATTGACGAGGACTCTCTACGTGAAGATGCCGCAAACATTGATTGGTCTCCACTATATGCGTGTGGTACGATCAATGAACAGGTAGGGTACTTCACCGATAGCCTAATACAGCTGTATAATAAACATGCTCCTATGCGACCTGTCAAAATCAAACATGCTCCATCTCCTTGGCTGACAGATGATATCCGCAGGCTTATGTCTAAGAAAGCGGCGGCCAAATTTAAATACAAGATTAAACCAACCGACGCAAACCGAGAGAATTATATTCGTATACGTAATCACTGCAATAAGGTGTGTAGGGATGCACAACGCCAGCACATTCACAAATCTGTTCAAAATAGCGATCCATCCAAAGTCTGGAAATTTCTTAAAACAATGGGGGTGGGAAAATCGCGATTCGATGCACAGCCTAAGAACTTAAATATTGATCTATTAAATCAACATTTTACCGCCTCGTCTAATATCAGTAAGACAACTAAGACTCAAACTATTAATCATCTCTCGTCCCTGTCAACCCCCCAATACTCACCATTTGTCTTTAATCAGATCACTGCCTGTGGTGTTAGGAGGAGTATTATGTCAATCTCGTCTAATGCCGTTGGAAATGATGGTGTGAGCCGTAATATGATCCTACCTATCCTTGATGAGATCCTTCCAGTCCTTTGTCATATCCTGAATTCCTCACTATCCTCTGGTGTCTTCCCTTCACTCTGGAAAGCAGCTGAAATAATTCCTCTACCCAAAAATAAAAACCCTTCCTGTTTTTCCGATTATCGGCCCATTTCAATACTACCATTCCTCTCCAAAGTAATTGAACGCCTTGTACATGATCAACTTGGTGCATTTCTGATCAGAAACAATTTAATGAATCCTCTTCAATCCGGTTTCCGACCTGGACACAGCACCGTCTCTGCCTTGGTTAACATTACGGACGACATCCGACATGGCATGGAGTGTGGAAATGTTACTGTCCTGGCTCTGTTAGATTTTTCCAACGCATTTAACACAGTAGATTTCGACATATTAATTGACATAATGCGGTCACTTGGCATATCTCCAGTGGTGATTGATTGGTTTCGCAGTTACCTGTGTGGACGCCGACAGTGTGTACGTATTGAGAACACTCTCTCTTCATGGTGCAATACATCTGTTGGAGTACCCCAGGGTGGCGTTCTGTCTCCTTTACTCTTCGCATTATTCATTAATTCCATCTCAGACCAACTTCATTCTTCCTATCACCTTTATGCAGATGATCTACAGATATACAGTCAAGCTCCCTTGGCATCCATTACAGACGCTGTAGATGCCATTAAGAATGATCTGGCGAGTATAAGTGCTTGGAGTGAATCATACGGTCTCGCAGTGAACCCTCTTAAGACTCAAGTCTCAATTGTTGGTAGTTCTTGGATGATCTCAAGGATTGACTGGTCACAACTCCCACCGTTAACCTTCAATGGTACCAATATTCTATATAGTGATCGGGTCAAAGATCTAGGAATATATATTGACTCAAAATTGTCATGGGATCCTGAAATTCAAGAAACCAGCCGTAGAATGTATGCAGCGACAGGATCTTTGAAACATTTACGAGCTTTCCTGCCAACTGCCACCAAGATTGCGCTTGCAAAATCTCTCCTACTTCCAATCCTCGACTATGCAGATGTCAGCTATCCAGATCTCACCGAGAGCCAGTTAGATAAACTTGAGCGACTTCAGAATTTATGCATCAGATTTATATTTGGACTACGCAAATATGATCACATCTCCGTTTTTCGGAAAAGACTCGAGTGGCTACCTATTCGTCTTCGCCGGAATGCTCATATTCTTTTCTTGTTATACAGTATACTGTTCAACCCTTCCACGCCTACCTATCTCAAAGGAAGATTTGAATTCCTTCATGATACTCACTCGAAGTGCCTGAGATCATCAGAGAATTTGATACTAAAAATGCCGTCACATTCCACAAAATTTTTAGATAATTCTTTTACTGTACGTGCAATACGATTGTGGAACGTGCTGCCATTAGACATAAGACGTGCAAAGTCGATGGCCATCTTCAAAGACAGGGTTAAAAACCACTATTTGTCACTATAAGAGTAATTAATATCTGTTTCTCCCTTATTTTTGTTACTGTTTATTTATTGTGTACAACATAGCCATTAATTGTGTTATTATTTAGTATATTGTTATTTATGTTGTGTGATTTATGTGTGTTTATTGTTATTAATTGTGCTATTATTTAGTGTATTGTTATAATGTTATTTATTAAGTAATGTGCGCCATTCAACTATCTTTTCTATCTTGATCTTCTTTTCCATACCGAGGTTGTCTGGAAGAGATCGCTATTAGCGATAAGACCGCCCTTTGTACTCTCATTAATAGTTATTATGTATTAATTAAGTATATCCTATGTATGTAATGGTGTACAATAAAGAATGATCTATCTATCTATCTATCTATACATGACATGTTAAAAAAAAATGACGTTCGCCTGGTTTTTGAAAGGTTTAAGCTGCCGATGCTGCAGTTTGACGTATTAGATACCTCTCATTAATGTAGGGGCCAAACTCAGGCACTTCTTTTCAAGATTAAATTTAATGCTAACATAAAAATAAGTGTGGCAAACTGTGATTCAGCATTTAATTAGTTCAGAATTGCATTTTAATATAATGCCTGTAATCTTCGATGATATTGAGTATACAATATATAAAAATGAAGCCCGATTTCCGTGGTCACGGCATCACGCGTGAAATGCTGGACCGATTTCGCTAATTCTTTTTTGTTGTGTTTGTTTCTGTCAGGAGAAGGTTTTAAAAAAAATGGTGCAAAACTATTAGCAGAAATGGTTTTTATTGCGATTTTGAATCGGATCATAGAACTGGAAACTCCGAAATGGAAACCGGGAACAGAAAGACTAAGAGATAATTTTGCAATCCAATATGGCCGCCGCGTCGAAATCACAAAATTTCATGATGGGTATTGTTTAAGGGGGATTTTGGTACGCTGAGTACGAATCACATGATAATTTTGCAATCCAATATGGCCGCCGCGGCGAAATTACAAAAATTCATGATGGGTATTGCTTAAGGGGTTTCTTGGTATGCTGACTACGAATCACGTGATAATTTTGCAATCCAATATGGGCGCCGCGCCGAAATCACAAAATTTTCGTGATGGGTATCGTTTAAGGGGTTTTTTGGTATGGTGAGTACGAATCACATGATAATTTTGCAATCCAATATGGCGGCCGCGCCGAAATCACAAAATTTCATGACAGGTATCGTCTAAGGGGTTTTTTTGTATGCTGAGATCGAATCACATGATAATTTTGCAATCCAATATGGCCGCCACGCCGAAATCACAAAATTTTCGTGATGGGTATTGCTTAAGGGGTTTTTTGGTATGCTGAGTACGATACACATGATAATTTTGCAATCCGATTTGGCCGCCGCGCAGAAATCACAAAATTTCATGATGGGTATCGTCTAAGGGGTTTTTTGGTATGCTGAGTACGAATCACATGATAATTTTGTAATCAATTATGGCCGCTGCGCCGAACTCACAAAATTTCATGATGGGTATTGTTTAAGCGGGATTTTGGTACGCTGAGTACGAATCTCATGATAATTTTGCAATCCAATATGGCCACCGCGCCACTGTTGCGAGATTTCTGTCAGTATGCTGAGATACCAAAAAAACCCTTTCACGATATCCAAAATGAAATTTTACAGCGGTGGTTCGGCGGCCATCTTGGATTGCAAAATTGACCTAAAATTCGTATTGAGCATACCAAAAAACCCCTTCTACGATATGCAACATGGAATTTTGCAACGCTGGCGTGACTGCCATCTTGGATTGCTAAATTAACCCAAAGTTCGTACTCGGCATACCAAAAAACCCCTTATACGATATCCATCATGAAATTTTGTGATTTTGGCGTGGCGGCCATATTGGATTTCAAAACTATCATGTGATTCGTACTCAGCATACAAAATAACCCATTATGAAATTTTGTGATTTCGGCGCGGCCGCCATATTGGATTGCAAAATGATCATGTGATTCGTACTCAGCATACCAAAAAACCCCTTAAACGATACCCATCACGAAAATTTTGTGATTTCGGCGCGGCGGCCATATTGGATTGCAAAATTATCATGAGATTCGTACTCAGCATACCAAAAAACCCCTTAGACGATACCCATCATGAAATTTTGTGATTTCGGCGCGGCGGCCATATTGGATTGCAAAATTATCATGTCATTCGTACTCAGCATACCAAAAAACCTCTTAGACGATACCCATCATGAAATTTTGTGATTTCGGCGCGGCGGCCATATTGGATTGCAAAATTATCATGAGATTCGTACTCAGCGTACCAAAATCCTCCTTAAACGATACCCATCATGAAATTTTGTGAATTCGGCGCGGAGGCCATATTGGATTGCAAAATTAACCTGAAATTCGTACTCGTACTAGGTACTATTTTTTTCCCAAAAGCGTTTGACATCTTAGATCGTATGTCCACCTATTTATAATCCGGACCAGTGTGCGGCCGGCCAGCCGCAACAAAAAAAAAGCATTGATGTTACGAGTTGGATCAAAACGTTACACATTGTATCATTACAAGGCGCGCATTGCAATGCTCGGATCACCTGCCTCACTGCTGTAACCTCGTCTTGTATCATTACAAGGTGCGCATTGCAATGCTCGGTTCACCTCCCACACTGGCTGTAATTCTCGACTCGTAACATTACATTACGCGCGAATGCTCCCGGTGAGGGAGCACCTTTAGAAAAAAATGATGTTTTGTAACATTATTTTTTTCTAAAGGTGCTTTAGCCTCAATAGCATTTTTGAAGACCTATCTATGGATACCCCACACGTCTGGGTTTAATGAAAAAAAAATCTTTTCGTTTCAGTTCTGAGTATGGGGACCCCCAAAATTTACTGCTTTTTTCTAGTTATATTTAAAAATCTTAATGCGGTTCACAGAATACATCTACTTACCAAGTTTCAAGTGCATAGGTCATAAAGTTTCGGAGAAAAGTGGTTGTGACATTCGGACGGACAGACAGACAGACATGACGAATCTATAAGGGTTCCGTTTTTTGCCATTTGGCTACGGAACCTTAAAAGAGGTATTTTAAGATACTCTTATTTCATTAAAATAAATCTTATTGAACTAGGCGGCTAACTCCTTCCCTGTAGTTGCGTTAGTGTGTGTGGTTTTTATATGTGTTAGTTTTGGCGTACTTTTCAATCTCTAATGCTTTGTCTGCTACTTATTGTAAGTCTGTGATGTATACAAATGTCAATAACCTACATATTCTTAAATCAAATTACAATAGCATACTTTACTGGCGTGAAACAATGTATCTTTTTCAGAATGTCAATTAATAAAATAAATGTCAATAAGTATTAAAATCTCAAAAGCAAATTACACAATTATTAAATTACATTGCAGGTATAAAATTTTATTAATAGTACTAAAGTGTCATAAATTCTTATCATTAATGTATTCGTCAATCGAATAATATGACTTAACAATTAAAAGTTCTCGTAGTCTGTCCTTGAATACATTCATAGGTTCAGATGATTTAATATAGTCTGGCTGTTTATTATACAGCTTTGCACTCATTCCAAAGACACTATTTCTAAATTGTTGAGTCCTGCACCTTTCTATATGTAATTTATTTTTATGTCTTTCACTTGATAGCGTTTTATATTTCTTTATATTTTGTTTTACAACTATTAAGGTTTCATATATATACATAGAAGGCAAGGTGAGTATTCTTAACCTACTGAATGAGGGTTTGCGCGAATCAGTTTGTTTAAGACCACATATGCTCCTGATGCACTTCTTTTGGGCCTTAAAGGCATTATCTTTATGAACTGAGTTACCCCAAAACAAAATAGCATATCTGAGTATAGAACCAACATTTGCATGATAAGCCGTTAACAGTGTTTCTTCATTTGCTACTTTTCTGAGCATATACAGGGCATAAGAAAATGAGCTCAACTTATTACAAATCTGATCCACCTGGACTTTCCAATTCAAATCCGAATCAATATAAATACCTAAAAATTTTGTTGTTTTTACTTCATTTATTATTTCATTTCTGTTACTTAGTGATAGGTTATTGGAAGTAGATTTTTTATTTGTAAATGTCATATAATTTGTTTTTCCTAAATTTATGTTTAAATTATTTTCAGTCATCCATTTTATTATATTTTTAAGTGAATTATTTATGTCAATTTCATTGTGTATATTATTGTCATTGTTAGTAAAGATAGCCGTACTGTCATCTGCGAATAGTATCATGTTTTGGTTAATAGCTTTTGGGAGGTCATTTATATATATTAAAAACAACAGCGGCCCAAGGATGCTACCTTGTGGTACGCCATATTTAACTATTTGAAGGCTAACGATCGAAGCAATAAAAGTACCGGGTGCAGCTTTTACAGATTTTAGTTGGTTCGATTACCGGGTGCGTCAAGCTAATTTTTAAAAATTATTGAATGCAGTTTTCTTTCTTTTCAAAAATAAACGAATGTTTTCTTTGAGGAAAATTTTCTATCTACAGTTTTAAGAGTACTTCCCCTTCAGGTGGCATTACAAAATTCCACCCTGTATAATGTACTTCAATTTTTGATTTTTTATTTATATTTTTAACTGTGGTCACCTGTAGGCGTTCAGTGAGATAAGATTTTAGTAATGCCAACGAGTTGGCTCTTACTCCGTACTTTTCCAGTTTCAATAACAGGATTTCGTGATCTACGTGGTCAAAGGCCTTGGTCATATCCATAAATAGGGACGTAATAACCTTTTTTTGGTCTAATCCTGTCATTACTTGTTGAAGGTAATGGAAAAGTGCAGTACCAGTAGATTTTCCCTGACGAAAACCAAATTGTTCCTCTGTAAAAATATAATTCTCTTCGAAATAATTGTACATATTATTATAAATGACCTTTTCAAAAATTTTTGCAAAAATTGGTATTAATGCAATAGGTCTGTATGACCTAACATTTAGTTTATCATCTTTTTTGAGCAGAGGATGTATAATAGTCAATTTTATTTTTTTTGGAAATACTCCATGCTCAATGCTTAAATTTATTATGTGACTAAGTACGGGTGTTAAGTTTTGGGGTATTAATTTAATTATTTTTGTGTGTATATCATCATATCCTGTGCTGTTAGAGTTATTGAGTCTCATTATAATCTTATGGATGTCAACTGGGTTAGTAGGTTTCATAAATAGTGAATTATACTTATTATGCATTATATTTTTATAACAGTTAATATTTTTATTTTTACCCGATTGAATGTCATCGATAAAAAGTTATAAAAGGTTTCAGCAATAACATCAGGAGACGTGATGAATTGTCCATTATGTTTAATTTCTGTTATTTCGTCTTTTAGTGTTGTGCTTTTATAGTTATTGATGATTTGCCATGTAGCCTTACATCTGTTTTTTGCTGAATTAATGTAGAAGTTATTTTGTGTTTTTGTGTATTATTTATAACATATCTCTTAGTCTTTTTGTGTAATTCTTGTATTGAGTCATATTTTCTGGGGTTGGTGAGAGTCTGCTTTCCGTAGCATATGACGTTTCCTTTTAGAGCATAATTTTAATCCCCTACTGATCCATTTAGATTTTTTAACGACACTTATTTTAACTTTTTTTATTGGAAAACACAAGTCATAGAACAACTTAAATAATTCGAAAAAGTCATTGTATGCTTCATCTGGGTCATCACATGTGAAGCTCTCAGAAAATGTAAGACTACTTATACACTCTACAAATTTATTAATATTATCATTGCTATACTTAGTCCCTCTTCATCTTAAACCAGTGTCCTGCATTAATATTTCCTTTTATAGGGCAAGATAATAGCTGGGCAGTGTGGTCTGAGAGAGACAAGTCTACAACATATGATTTTGACCCTCTAATATTATGAGCTATGTTGTCAATACATTTCATTGAACTTAACCGTGTTGGTTGATTTATTGCTAATTTTAAATTAAATGTCTTAAGTAATTGTTCAAACTCGCATGAGATATTACATGTACTGGTCCTGTTTATGTTAAAGTCCCCGCAGATGATATTTTTTTTATATTTATATCCTATTTTATATAATAATAACCCCAGTCGGTCATTAGATATCATGTTGTAACAGCCAGTTTTTTCTCCATTATACTGAACTACTTAATAATTTATGTATTTGGTAATTTAGTGAAAACGAAAATATGTGCATTAAAAGGCGCACACAGGTGAGGGCCAGCACTGCGGTGACTGCAGCGAGGATACGGCGCTTCTTGCAATGGCGGAGTGCTCAACATGTGCCCTGCAATCGCATGGGCGTAGATGTTCTCACGCTGGAAACCATGGCGAGAGCCATGGTCTTCAATTGGAGAAAATAGGACGCCGCTGAGTCTTTTTACGAGCAAGTCATGTTTGCGAAAGAGGCAGTGGAAGAAGAAACTCCCTCCCAAGTTCCGTAGTCGATGGCGGGGTCGTCGCATACTGCAATATGCTCAGGGCTACCCGCCTCCTGAGAACGGCGAGTAGTCATCTTGCCATTCTTACGGAAGCAGGACGATGGCGTGTCTCTTCATCTCTCAAAGAAAGAGAATAGTATCTACCTTTCCTATTCCTTCTCCCCGATACACCGATTGAGCCGTTCCATTCAGCTTACACCTAGGTTTCAGCTTAGCTCTACTTCCTTATTTGGTACCTTTGGTATCTCGTCTACCTAATAACGGACAGTTTAATTAACCCTGCTGAAAAACGAGAAGTGTTCTAAGTTTGACCTGTGTATCTGTCAATATGTGTGTCTGCCTGTGGCTTCGTAGCAGCCGAATAGTTGGATTTTTTAATAAATATATATTTAGCTCGCCAAATTGACTTTGCCATCAGTGCAATCCTGTGATGCCTGCCTCTTCACGCTCCTCTTGAAGAACCCGGGATTGTAAGATGAAGGAAAACTATTGCGGTTTTCTATGCTCGAAAGCCGGGGATTGTTCTTAGGTATAAATTTCTCATGGAGCTAACGTTACACCCTGAGGGTACAGTAGTGGCTTCTTCAATCAGATCCCTAATATTCAATATCTTAGGGATTAACGAAAAAGCTCACATTAGGAGGAAGGGCATAACGGTACTCCGTTCGTTGAGCAGCCCGCCTGGGGCAGTACCTCCGCCCTGCAGAAGACCGCGGTAATAGTAACCTGACTCCGGTTGGGTTATGTTCTCCGTCGGTTAGCAGGGATCCAGAGCTCATTGGGGCGACTTTGTGCCGGTGACGGTGAGACCAGAGGCTTATCTGGCTCCATTGGCGGATAGAGGCGCGGAGTATTGGTACGGCGATCAGGGAGACCCGGTGAAACGGTTGACCGCTGACCGCCCGCAGGCTGTACGGGACCCGAACCTGGGGATCACTTAATCTCCGCCCCAGGAGGCTGAACCAGCAGCCTGTGTAAAGTCCCTGGTGCTGTGGTCGTGCCGGAGGAGGATACCGGAGTGGACGCGGCCACTGCATTGGGGGGGGGGGGACCGGGGGCCCTTCCGTACGCCGTGACAATCTTCCGCATTACCTTTGTCTGCCTTTGGTGATTTGGAACCTCGCTTAGTCTCCTGCGCCAGCGGCAGGCAGGCGCCCCCTCAACCTTCTTAATTCCCCTTTTTTAAAAAACAACCATGGCTGCAAAAAAGAAAAATAAAAAGGTATCCACAGCGGCATCGGCGTCCACACTTCAAGTGGACTTTTGCAACATCAGAGGCATGCGCGCGAACATCAACGTAGTCCACCACCATCTTGAAACTGCGAAGCCGACCCTTTTTTTCTTGACGGAGACGCAGATCTCACGCCCGAAAGACACATCTGACTTGATGTACCCTGGCTACAAGCTGGATTACAACTTCAGGCGGAAAGCCGGGGTGTGCATGTACGTCCGGGATGATGTCTGCTGTCGCCGTCTTACTAGCCTCGAAGACAGGGACCTGTCTACGTTATGGGCGCGCGTGGATCACGGGGGCCACACCCGGATCTACGCGTGCGTGTTTAGGTCTCACAGCGGTAATACGGACACAGTTCGCCTTTATGACCACCTGCAGCAAGCGACTGACAGGGTGATTGAGCAGTGTCCCTCCGCTGAGATAGTGGTTTTGGGAGATTTCAACGGTCATCATGTTGACTGGTTGAAAAGCTGCTCTCGAATTTACCTTGACCTATGGGTTCTCCCAGCTGGTTAAATCCCGTACAAGGATACCAGACAAGGAGAACGAGCATAGTGCATTGCTGGACCTTCTGCTGACAACGCGTCCGGACGGATACAACGTTTCAGTGGATTCTCCGCTAGGATCGTCGGACCACTGTGTCGTTCGGACGCATGTGCCTCTCGCAAGGCCTGAACCACCTCGGCCCATGGAGTGGCGACATGTGTGGCACTACAAGTCAGCAGACTGGGATGGACTGCGAGAGTTCTATGCGTCGTACCCGTGGTGGCGGCTTTGTTTTGCCTCTGAGGATCTGGATTCTTGTGCTGTAGCAGTAGCTGAGGGGATCTTGGAGGATATGGAATGCTACATTCCCAACCGATGGATCCCTGTAGGTGCAAAAAAGCGACCGTGGTTCAATCGGCTCTGCAGAGAAGCTCTAATACAGAAAGAATCTGCCTACAGAGCTTGGACCACGGCTCGTGCAAATTCCGATCCAAACATCTCTGAGGTGAAACGCAAATTAAATGCCGCCTCGAGGTCCAGTAAAAGAGCAATTGTCAAGGCCAAGTTCGATTTCGTCGGTAGAATTGGCGAACGGCTAGCAGGCTACCCTTCAGGAAGTCGTGAATTTTGGTCGCTTGCCAAAGCTGCCGAGGGAAACTTCTGTCGGTCAGGATTACCACCCTTGCTTAAACCCGACGGTAGTTTGGCCCAGAGTGCCAAGGAGAAAGCCGACCTTTTGGGTAATCTCTTTGCCTCTAACTCGACCATGAGCGACGGGGGTGCTTTACCGCCGGGCATTCCGAGTTGTGGCACTTCCATGCCGGAAGTTAAATTTACACAGCGGAATGTCCGGCGGGAGCTTCAATCTCTGGATGTTCATAAGTCGAGTGGGCCAGACGGCATTCCCGCGGTGGTACTTAAGCATTGTGGTCCAGAGTTGTGTCCGGTACTCACACGTCTTTTCACACTTTCCTATTCTATGCAACAAGTCCCGGCGTCGTGGAAGATCGCGTATGTACATCCTGTACCCAAGAAGGATGACAGAACCGACCCGGCCAATTACAGGCCTATAGCCGTCACCTCCCTTTTATCCAAGGTGATGGAGCGTGTAATTAATACACAGCTCCTGGGGTACCTTGAGGAACACGACCTGCTCAGCGACCGGCAATACGGTTTCCGTCACGGTCGCTCGACGGGTGATCTTCTTGTGTACCTAACACACCGATGGGCGGCGGCTATCGAGAGTAAGGGTGAGGCTCTAGCTGTGAGCCTCGACATCTCTAAAGCCTTTGACCGGGTATGGCACCGTGGTCTTCTTACGAAACTGCCCTCATATGGACTACCCGATAGATTATGCGGATGGGTGTCCAGCTTCTTGGCCGGTAGAAGCATCAGGGCCGTCGTTGACGGCAGCTGTTCAGACTGCATGGCTATAAACGCTGGAGTACCGCAAGGCTCAGTGTTGTCCCCTAATCTGTTTCTGCTGCATATCAATGACATGTTGTCTATTGACGGCATTCATTGTTATGCGGACGACAGTACGGGGGACACTTGTTACACGGGCCGCCCCGGTATCTCTCGGGACACAGTGGAGGAAAATCGTGAACAGCTTGTGTCTGAAATCGAGGCTACTCTTACTAGAGTGTACGATTGGGGTGGACAAAATCTTGTCCAGTTCAACCCTTCGAAGACACAAGCGTGTTTTTTCACCGCTAAGCAAACCCCAATTACTGTAGCGCCGCAATTTCAGGGCACATCTCTTTCCATCTCCAAAAGTATAGGGATCCTTGGCGTTGACATCTCCAGTGACGTTCAGTTCCGTAGTCATTTGGAGGACAAGGCTAAGCTGGCGTCCAAAAAGCTAGGTGTGCTTAACAGGGCGCGGCGGTACTTCAGTGCGACGCAAACACTGCTTCTCTATAAGTCGCAAGTGCGGCCGCATATGGAGTACTGCTGTCACCTCTGGGCGGGAGCACCTGAATATCAGCTTCATCCATTTGACTCGGTGCAAAGGCGAGCTGTAAGAATTGTCAACGATCCGGTACTTACAGCTGGTGTGGAACCTCTTCGCGACAGGAGAGACTTTGCCTCCTTATGCGTGTTCTACCGCCTGTACAATGGTATGTGCTCTGAGGAATTGTTTGATATGATGCCCACGGCTATGTTCTATCATCGCACCGCTCGCCACAGACAGGGAGTTCATCCTCACACTCTGCGTCCGGTGCATTCCAGCACGGTTAGATCCGATAGGTATTTTCTTCCGCGCACGCTTAGGTTGTGGAATGACCTCCCTGTGCCTCGGTTTTCCCAAACGCCTACAGTATGGGGTTCTTCAAAAGGGGTCTTAGAAGGTTTTTACAGGGTCGGCAGCGCGAGTGTGGCACCCCTGGTGTTGCAAACGTTCATAGGCTGCGGTGACCACCGGTCCTTCTGGTGGGCCGTATGCTTGTCTGCCACCTTAATGGTATAAAAAAAAAAAACAAAAAAAAAAGAACATCAGCTGCACTTCCTGAGCGATGAAGGTATTTCACTAAAATTCACTGGTCCGATTTATTGGAAACTGGATTTGCCTAGATAGGTACTTTGATGGTATTTTCAGTGTCTGTTACTGGCTGGTGCATCAAGTAGTCTGCTGGATAACCAAATCCTCAGTAAATTACAGGATAAATAAACCATTTTTGGATCATTATTAGACGGTCTCAGGATCGTATTTTTTTAGTATCACTTGTTCAATGATTAGCTAAGTATGATCAGCTTACGTAAACTCTCTTTTGCTGGTACCTACTTGTAACCTAATAGTCTAGTAAATGAATGCTCAAAAAGGGGGTGTGGATGGAAAAGTCGAAAGCAGAAACTTTGACTTGGGAACTTTGTTTGGACTGGTTAGGAGATAAACATACTAAAAGTCCTGACCCCTCCGAGGTGAGCCCGAGGGGAGGGGGGCACAAAGAAGGTCCCATTTTTTGGTTTTTTGCTTACTTCTCGAAAACGGTGCTTTGTACGAAATTATGTTGTACGACATAATAAAAGCTAATTAAATTCTCTACAACTTTGTCTTTTGTACTGTGTATCTATCTCCAATCATTGCCTACCTATGAGCTTCTAACGGTGGTCGATTTTCAAAGCGCGCATTGTAAGAAATGATTTTGGTCCATACGGCAGCGTGAAGTGAGGGATTCACGCACGCCCCCCTTAGAAGCGGGATCACACCCGAAACCCTCCAAAGACGCGGGATAGCACCCGAACCACCCCTAGGCGAGGCCGCAGTGGTGGCCGTGGGTCTGTTGGGAGTCCTGGGACATCCTCCCGAGGGCTTACCCGGGGCTCCCAACCATAGGCTATTGTGCGTTACGTGAGATTTTTTAGTCAGTAGGAGTTCGGCATAGCATCCATGAGGATTTTCCCTCACGTTAAAAAAAAAGAACAATGAGTTTGGTAAAAGACCCCCAAAATTTACGACTTTTTTTCTAATTTTATATGAAAATCTTAATGCGGTTTACAGAATACATCTACTTACCAAGTTTCAATATCATAGGCTTTATAGTTTCGGAGAAAAGTGGCTGTGACATACTGGCGGACAGACTGACAGACAGACATGACGAATCTATAAGGGTTTCGTTTTTGCCATTAGGCTACGGAACCCTAAAAAGGGCTTTAAAGCTCTGTAGCTGTTAGGCTATCCTAAACAGTCTTAATAACAAGCCTTAATTACAGTTTTACTAAATCATTAACTTTCTTTTAACGATTCTGCAAACCGATGTAGGAAATGGTGTTATAAGTCTATGGAAATAAGAATGTAATGCCGGCTCCAGATTAGTGCCGTGAATTTGAACGGCGCGGCGTGAACTACATTTTGAACCCAGTGGCAAATTTAAGAAATTCACTCGTATGTCAACTTGACATACGAGTGAATTTATTAAATTCGCAAAAAGTGTATATTTGCTTCAGAAAGTTTCTCCAATTATTTTCAAAAGAAATAGCAATTTAGACCTTTTCCAGGCATCATGTACCAAATTTTTGTGTTTATGATGCAGGTTTTTTGCATCCCACAGTATATTTTCACTGTGATAATGTTCCAAAAAGAGCATTTCAGTTCCATTGTTCAGTTCATACCCGATTCCATCTTAGCGCGCACAGCGAATGCTCTTTGCACACGTCCGAATCCGTACATGCTAGTGCCAGTAGCAAACTGGCAAGCGGCCGTGAATGTGGATGTGTACGCGTGAACGTCGCGCGAACGAGGCGCGAACCATTTGTCGCGGAACAAAATACCGACTCCGATCGGGGAACAGGCGTGAACGCGCGCGAATCCCGCGATAACCATCCACATTCACGTTCACGAGGCTTCACGGCACTAGTCTGGAGCCGGCATTAGACAAGTTTTAGTTTAGTTTTTTAGTTTTTAACGTTACTAAAAAATCTAAAAATCCTCACATTCATACTCACAAACTTTCGCATTTATAATATTACTAGACTAGATGATGCTCGCGGCTTCGCCCGCGTGAAATTTGGTACCCGTTCTCGCTTCCCGTAGGAACATATTCCCGGGATGAAAAGTAGCCTATATGTTATTCCAGACTATAAGCTATCTCTGTACCAAATTTCAGCCCAATCCGTTTAGCCGTTAAGCGTAGTTCGGACTCGGCTAGTAATTTAGTAGAGTAGCGAGTAATTTTTATAACGCTTTTATTAGTTTCACCTGTATGTTTGCTTGTTTGTAACTGACTCTTTTGAGCTCGATTTTGCCCTACTTTGAACGATCAGATTTAATTCAAACTTTGCACACTTGTCAAAGACCGATGACACTGCAATAATTCGATAAAAAAATGAACTAAAAAATGAAAAATAAATAATAGTTTAAAAAACGCTTTTATAGAAAATACATGTAAAAAGTAGAAAATAAATAATAAGAAATAAATGAAAAAAGTAATAAACGTAAATAAATGTAAATTATTGTAAAAAAAGCGTGGGATGCATAATTTAATAATAATAAATAAATAAATATTCACGGACATTTCACACAACGCTATCTGATCCCAAAGTAAGCTAGGAATAACCTGCTTGTGTTATGGGTATCAGACCACGGATATTAATACTTATATACTTTTTAAATACATACATATTATACATAGAAACACCCAGACTCTTGAGACAAACATTTATGGGTCACACAAATATTTGTCTCCGGTGGGAATCCATCCATCTCCAGCGCCGCAGGCGGTATCGCTACCGACTGCGCCACAGAGGCAATAAGTACTTAGTTTAAATAAATATCTTAAAATGCACCTCACGCTTTTTTACAATAATATACATTTTTTACATTTATTTACGTCTATTACTTTTTTACATTTATTTCTTATTATTTATTTTCTACTTTTTAGTTGTATTTTCTATTAAAGCGTTTTTTTTAGTTTTTTTAATTTAGTGGCTAAACTACTCGTTACTGCACAGAAATCGTTCGCATTACGGTCCAGTACAATACAGTAATAGAGTGAATAAACTGATTAGGCTAATCGTAATGGTTATTTCAGAAGAGGTGGATGAGCTTTGTGTTATTAACAAAAAGAAGTTAAGGGTGCGAAAATGAATCGATAGAATATAAACTAGGAGCTACTAATCCGGTCAATTTAGACATTCGATGGTACATAAATTCCCAACAAGCTGAAAATTAGTAAAATTGTTCAAAACATAATAAACAATACCTGAAAGTTCCCCATCATTCCCGTGTAAGGAAAAAAATTTATTCAAGGTCAAAGGTCAAAAAAATTAGTATTTTGCGATATTTGCGACTAAAAAGTTATTGCGATTTTCAGCAAAACGGTAAGTTTATCATAAAAGTACCTCAGACAAAAATTGTAGATTATAAAATTTTATCTATTAAATGTGTCAATAGTTTTTACGTACAAGCCACCGTTTCTGAGATATACCGATTCAAAAAGTTATAAAAGTTGTTATCGTCATAATATGAAGACGTTTCCACGCCACCTATGAGGTAGTGTACTTAGCGCGTTCTTTTAAATGTGGTTTCCCCATTAGGCCTACTCCACTCCACCGTGGATGCGATCATGCGCATTAGAGGCCTGATGGAGGAAGCAGTCTCACAGGGTGAGGTGGTGGTGGCAGTGTCTCTTGACATCGCCAACGCCTTCAACACCTTGCCCTGGAGCTGCGTTAGGGAGGCGCTTATTTACCATGGAGTGCCTCCCTACCTCCGTCGAATAGTCGGGTAGGCCCCGACAATTCGACGGAGGTAAGAAAGAAAGAAGAAAGAAAGAAAGAAAGAAAGAAAGAAAAGTTTTTTTATTCTATCTATATGTAGTCTCTCCGAGAGGGCCATTACTTACCCGAGCTGGCTGGGACCGGGTCGGCGAGATGTGTCGTGCGGTGTTCCACAGGGATCGGTATTAGGACCGCTCCTGTGGAACATCGGTTATGACTGGGTGCTGCGTGGTCCGTTGCTCAGAGGGGTCGGCGTAACGTGTTACGCCGATGACACTCTCGTTACGGCGCGGGGACCGACGCACCGTGAGGCAGCACTAAAGGCCACGGCAGGGGTTGCTCAAGTCGTGGGTCGGATTCGGCGGCTGGGTTTCGAGTTCGCACTTCATAGGTCCTAGACTCTGTGTTTCCACAGACCTCGGATGGGGACACCTGCAGGGTCCAGCCCACAGGTAGGCGGCGTCAGCATCGGCATCGAGCCCTGAATGAAGTATCTGGGGCTCGTATTCGATGGCTGGTGGAACTTTGGACATCACTTCCGAAGTTTGGTCCCAAAACTGAGGGGAGCATCAGCCGCACTCGCGCGGCTGATGCCCAACATCAGAGGACCCAACGCTCCCTACAGGAGACTGTACCTGGGGATCGTGCGAAGCATGGCCCTATACGAGGCCCCCGTATGGGCGGAGACCCTGACGGCTAGCAATGTGGCTAGATTGCTGAGCCCGCAGAGAGCGATGGCCGTCAGGGTGATACGAGGATACCGCACGATCTCCGGCGGCTTTTCTCCTAGCCGGAACCCCTCCATGGGTCCTGGAAGCGAGATCCCTTGCGTCACTGTTCAGATGGCTTGGGTTCTTCTTCTTCTGGTTCTTCTTCATCTTCACTTTGGAGGCAAGTAAATTGCGTCAATATCGATGTATCGCATGACACTTCGTCGAAATCAAACGAATCCTCCACCGTTTGTGGTTGAACATTAGAGCACGACTGGCCCTGACAATTTGTGCATGCTAGAGAACAAAACAGTCCAACTTTTTTGCAACTACATTTAGCACTGCATCCCTTTTTGCAGTTGCAAAAAATTGTGTTCAGCAGTTTTTGCGGCGCTGGTTGGAGTAAAGTTTGAAGTGGCTCTAATAAATTGTTGACCAATTTCCAACCCCATTCTGTAGGGTCTAGCTCAGTGATGGGCAAAGTACGGCCCGCGGGCCAACTCCAGCCCGCGAAAGCTATTAATCCGGCCCGACGATGGCCCTTCGACATGAGTATATGGCTCCCGGTAGTCATAATTTGACTGTTCAGAAGTATTATGTAGATTCTACTTAATAGATGCATAGGTGAAGGAGCCAGCTAACAGAAAATTATGGCGATGTTTGCGTCCTCGTATGACATGTGTGCGTACAGACTTTTTCGGCCATGAAATTACGGAAAATTTGTATCAAATTTGGCCCGCTGCTGAAATTTCTTAATTTTTCTGGCCCCACATTAAGAAAGTTTGCCCGCCACTGGACTCTAGCTGATAACCAAGCCATACTTGAACTTTGTAATAAACCCGAATAAGATGTTGATGAGCAGCAACTGAAGTTGGAGGAAGACAAGCTAATTTAACTTGTTTTTTATTTTTAGTATATTAATATATTAATTAATATTTTAGGTTTGTGGGGGGGGGGCGTTTATTTGTAAGTAAGTATTATCAGCTGTTTGAAGAAATGGAATAAGATCTGAAATATGCGGTATATATAATATTAATACATGACAACTCTAGAGATACGTGGCGTACTCATGCATATTATGACGATAATTATGACTTTATATTAATTTGACTTTTATTACTTTTTGAATCGGTATATCTCCGAAACGGTGGCTCGTACGAAATAACTATTGACACATTTTTATAGATAATTTTATAATCTACAATTTTTGTCTGAGGTACTTTTATGATAAACTTACCGTTTTGCTGAAAATTGCAAAAAACTCATTTTTTTGACCTTTGACCTTAAATATTTTTTTCCTTACACGGGAATGATGGGGAACTTTCAAATTTTATTCTTAATTATATTTTAAACAATCTTACCAATTTTCAGCTTGTTGGGAATTTATGTAGCGCTTTCTCTTATTTTTGGTCTAATTTGACCGGACTATACTAATTGTCTTCTGTTTTTCATTTTCAATTTATTTATTTATCTCACGTAACAGATTACAACCAATAAAAAATAATAATACAAAACGTAGGATTAGAGTCCAGGTTGCATTCCACAAGAACGCGTGTACAAATAAATTATGAGGAAGGAGTTTCTCACAATAACACATATAAAACTAGTTTGCAATTTTTGACACATTAGACAGGATGGACTTCAAACCTACAGGTTGATTTAAAAGTTGTTTTACCGCTCTAGCAAACAAACTCAATTCAGGTACAAAGATATCGAAGGCTGGATTATCCCTGGCGATTTCGTTACACTGACGCGCCGTATATCGAACTATGGGGTTGTAAAACGAAGTATTATTTTTATAGACTTGTAAGGCAAAAAGTCCCGTTTGGCGGGATCTACGAGCGCTGTATTTGATATTAAAGGTTAATCGAGCAAGCAAATTAGGTACATCAAGTATTGAATGAATTATTTTATAGATGTAAGTAAAATCAAAGTACCGCCTGCGTACTTTCAACCTTTGCACGTTAGACGCGCATCGTAATCGATAATGTTGCGCCCCAAGTGTTGACGGTAACATAATATCCGCAGACACCTTCTCTGCATCCTTTCCATATTTTCAATGTGAACATTGTAATGTGGAGACCATACTGGGCAGCCGTATTCCAATATGCTTCTCACGAGTGTGTAGTATAGGTAGAGAAAAGAACAAGCACCTTTAAAATCCCTAGCAGTCCTCGCAATAAACCCAACAAGTTGTTTAGATTTCATCACTACGTGATGGTAATGGTCTCGAAAGCTAAGTTTATCATCGAAAATAATCCCAAGATCTTTAATGACATTGGATCTTCTAAGGACTTGTCCATCAATCGCGTAATCGTCAACGATCCTATGACGCTTATTAGTAAAAGTAACGACGGAGCATTTGGCAATATTAAGGGACATCAAATTACTTTTACACCAATGAGAGACAGCTATGGCACAGATTATATAATATATTCTATAGCTATGGCTACGAGATCACTCTGCAATTTAATTTCCTTTTCACCAAATCCGGGAATATTCATTGCATTTTCTAAATCCCAGTATGCGGATTGTATTTTTTATTTATTTATTTATTAGTTTTGTACACACAACTGAGAAAAGATAAATATAACAAGGAACATTGTACAAGGCACTACTTATTTGTACAGAAATCTCTTCCAGTAGGCCTGAGAGCTAATTTTTCACTAAGCCCGGGAAATATAGGTTACCTACCTACATAATACCTACTGTTTGGTGGATTCAGCGGGTGCACCAAGTTTGGATCCTTGGTGAAGTCTCTATATAGTAGTAAACAGTGCAAGAATTTTTAAAATCGGGTTCAGTAGTTCCGGAGCCTATTCGATGCAAACCAACACACGATGAAATCTTTCCTCTTTATTATTAGTATAGATATGGAAGTAGTGGAAATGCTTACGAACACTTCTATCTGGGTTGTGATCACGGGGTAACGTTTCTGCATATTCCGATGCCTTCAAGTATAACTCATTGTCCCACAACTGAAAATAAATAAAATGCTATTGGTTTTCCTTCTTTTCCATCATACATATTAGGATTCAATAGATTGGAGTACCATATGTTAGATTTTTATCCCGGAAAAGCATATAATACTTACGGGAAAACACGTTTGTGGCTGCATCACTGAGGCAAAGCCGTGGGCGTCTTCCAGAATAAGATAATCTACACTAATATTATAAAGCTGAAGAGTTTGTTTGTTTGTTTGAACGCTAGGATCTCAGGAACTACTGGTTCGATTTCAAAACTTCTTTTACAGTTTGATAGTACATTTATTGAGGATGGCTATAGGTTATATAAAATCACGCTAAGATGAATAGGAGCGGAGCAGCAATGAAGAATGTTTCGAAAACGGGGAATTATTTTTACCATCTGAGAGCTTCCGAGGCGTACGCTGCCTAAATGGTTAAAGTTACGTAAAAATTGTGTATCACAAAATTGTTTCTCTTAAAAAGTTCTATAAAAAAAGTCCGCTACAGCATGTGTCTATCTTTTAAGGTTCGCTTACAATAACCTAATTTGTCTTTCTTTTATAGCTCACAATATTATCAAACTGAAGAGTTTATTTTGTGCTAGAATCTCAGAAACTACTGGTTGCATTTCAAAAATTATTTCACGGTTTTATAGTCCATTTATTGAGGATGGCTAATGGCTATATAACATCACGCTAAGACAAATAGGAGCGGAGCAGCCATGAATAATGTTTTGAGAACGGGGAAAATTTATTTCTTTTGAGAGCTTCCATTGCGTACGTTGCGTAAATGGTTAAAGTTACGTAAAAATTGTGTATTACAAAAATGTTCCCCTTTAAAAGTTATAAAAAAATGTCGTCAACAGCATATGCGTATCTTTTAAGGTTCACTTACAATAACCTCTTTTAATAAGTTTTGAAGTACGAGCGACGCCACGGGAGTAAACGTGGTCTGCAGTGGTAGCCAATCAACTGAACGATAAAAACCGGCCAAGTGCGAGTCGGACACACATGAGTTCCGTACCAAAAAAAGGACGGGTGGAAGTAAATGCAACGGGAAACATTATATCACTTTACATATTAATACCACACCTCTCTACTTCTCACTCTCATGTGATGCAAACGAAGTTGTGCGGGTCAGCTCTAATGAATATAAGCGACGCGACGGGAGTAAATGCGAAGGGAAACATTATATCACCTTAAATATTTATACTGCACCGCTCTCTTTCTCGCTCATGTGACGCAAACGAAGTTGTGCGGGTCAGCTCTAATGAATATAAGCGACGTGACGGTGTGTGTTCGACTCGCACTTGGCCGGTTTTTATCGTTCAGTTGATTGGCTACCACTGCAGACCACGCTTACTCCCGTCGCGTCACTCATACTTCAAAACTTATTAAAAGAGGTTATTGTAAGTGAACCTTAAAAGATACGCATATGCTGCTGACGACATTTTTTTATAACTTTTAAAGGGGAACATTTTTGTAATACAAAATTTTCACGTAACTTTAACCATTTACGCAACGTAGGTACGCAGTGGAGGCTCTCAAAAGAAATAAATTTTCCCCGTTCTCGAAACATTATTTATGGCTGCTCCGCTCCTATTCGTATTAGCGTGATTTTATATCGCCATTAGCCATCCTCAATAAATGGACTATAAAACTGTAAAATAATTTTTGAATTCCAACCAGTAGTTCCTGAGATCCTAGCGTTCAAACAAACAAACAAACAAACAAACAAACAAACTCTTCAGCTTTATAATATTAGTAAAGATAATTATATTGTAATAACTAGCTGACCCGCTCTTCAGTTTTATAATATTATGAGCGAACCTTAAGAAACAGACAAATTAGGATATTGTGAGCGAACCTTAAAAGATAGACATATGCTGCAGCGGACTTTTTTTTAGAACTTTTTAGGAGAAACAATATTGTAATAAACAATTTTTACGTATCTTTAACCATTTACGCAGCGTACGCCTCGGAAGCTCTCAGACGGTAAAAAATATTCCCCGTTTTCAAACATTATTGATTGCTGCTTCGCTCCTATTCCTCTTAGCGTGATGTTATATAGCCTATAACCATCCTCAATAAATGGACTATCAAACTGTAAAAGAATTTTTGAATTCCAACCAGTAGTTCCTGAGATCCTAGCGTTCAAACAAACAAACAAATCAAACTCTTCAGCTTTATAATATTAGTATAGATAATTATATTGTAATAACTAGCTGACCCGCGCAACTTCGTTTGCGTCACATGAAAGTGAGAAAGAGAGAGGTATGGTATTAATATTTCGAGTATTATAATGTTTCCCGTTGCATTTACTCCCGTCGCGCTTACTCCCGTCGCGTCTCTTATATTCATTACAGCTGACCAAAGACTTCTATATAAACTGAGGTAGACGCGCCGTACTCTAACAAGCGAGATTTCAAAAGCAATCCTCAAACACACACATTGCTAAGACTACACTCACTTATAAATACTATTTACGTAATTGTTACCACTCACAATAGTAATATACGGATAGAACAAGAGTAAAAGAGAAGACGTATGGACTCCAATTGCAAGTCGAGTACCTACTCTCGAAGTTTTGACTCACAACAGTGCGAACAACGCTGCTAATTAGCGCAGTTTATAGGTTTCAAAAATCTGTGCGTAGGGCATGTCTACCTCAGTTTATAGAAGTCTTTGCAGCTGACCCGCACAACTTCGTCACATTAGTGTGAGAAAGAGAGAGTTGTTAAAGTGATATAATGTGTCCCGTCGCTTTTACTTCCGCCCATCCGTTTTTTGGTATGGAACTCATCTTGTGCGAGTCCGACTCGCACTTGGCCGGTTTTTATCGTTCAGTTGAATGGCTACCACTGCAGATCACGTTCACTCCCGTCGTGTCGCGTGTCGCTCATACTTTAAAACTTAAATTAAGAAGGTTATTGTAAGTGAACCTTAAAAGATAGGCATATGCTGTTGAAGACTTTCTTTTATAGCTTTTTAAGAGAAACAAATTTGTAATACACAATTTTTACGTAACTTTAACATTTACGCAACGTACGCAATGGAAGCTCTCAAAAGAAATAAATTTTCCCCGTTCTCAAAACATTATTCATGGCTGCTCCGCTCCTATTTGTCTTAGCGTGATGTTATATAGCCATTAGCCATCCTCAATAAATGGACTATAAAACCGTGAAATAATTTTTGAAATTCAACCAGTAGTTTCTGAGATCCTAGCACAAAATAAACTCTTCAGTTTGATAATATAGTGAGCTAACCTCGGTAGGTATCTGTGGCGAAAACACCGGGAAACCACGGCCGAGTGTCAGCACTGCGAGGACCGCAGCGACGACACGGCACTCCACACGCTGGTGGAGTGCACGGCGTGGGCACAACAGCGCCAGGTCCTCGTAGTGGGTCTGGGCGTGGACACTCTCTCGCTCGAGGCCATGGTGCGAGCCATGCTCTCCAGCGGGAGTAAGTGGAACTGCGCCGCCTCTTTCTGCGAGCAGGTCATGCTCGCGAAGGAGGCGGCGGGCCGGGTGCGGGAGAGAACTCTCCCTCCTGAGTTCCGCAGTCGGCGCCCTGGGCGCCGCCGACGTTTCTTCGCCGAGGACTATCGGCCTCCATGACCGGGGGTCTGGGGACGGGTGAGAGGGCCGCTCACCGTCCTTACAGAAGCAGGCCCATGACGGCAGCGTGACGTGAGCAACTCACGCACGCCCCCCCCCCCCCCTTAGAAGCGGGGTCACACCCGAAACCCCCATAGACGCGGGATTGCACCCGAACCACCCCCTGGGCGAGGCCGCATTGGCGGCCGTAGGTCTGTTGGGAGTCACGGGACATCCTTCCTGAGGGCTTACCCGGGGCTCTCAACCATAGGCTGTTAGGCGTGGCGTGAGGTTTTTTAGTCGGTAAGAGTCCGGCATAACATCCTATGAGGATTTTCCCTCACGTTAAAAAAAAAATAAAAAATAGTGAGCTAACCTTAAAAGAAAGACAAATTAGGTTATTTTAAGCGAATCATAAAAGCTATACATATGCTGTCGCCGACTTTTTTATAGAACTTTTTAAGAGAAACAATTTTGTGATACACAATTTTTACGTAACTTTAACCATTTAGGCAGCATACGCCTCGGAAGCTCTCAGATGGTAAAAATAATTCCCCGTTTTTGATACATTCTTCATTGCTGCTCCGCTCCTATTCATCTTAGCGTGATGTTATATAACCTATAGCCATCTTCAATAAATGTACTATCAAACTGTAAAAGAAGTTTTGAAATCGAACCAGTAGTTCCTGAGATCCTAGCGTTCAAACAAACAAACAAACAAACTCTTCAGCTTTATAATATTAGTATGGTTAGGTATCATTCTACAATGGAATCCCGCCATGTAACATGTAATGCCTGATTCAATTAGCTATTCTCCGTTCCTAACTTCCTATTCAGCGTGGTGTTAGACTTTCGACTCGCCTGTCGCATGAGATCAGCAGTCTGAAGCTACCTAAACATACCTATACAGATAGATGTTCGTAAGCAAAGTCGATATCTGGGTCAAGCACTGGTTGTTGACGTCGATTGCTGTTTAATGCTGCCTGGATCTAGTGTCTAAGGTGGCGGATGTCAGGACTCAGGACTGCCAGGAGCCTAGGTACTATGTTCCTCGTAGCAGTCGTAGGGTGTCAGAGATTCCGCACGTTTATGTACGGCAGTAGTACCTATTTATATTAACCCTGTGCTAATGTGCTAATGATTAAATAGTGATGTGAAACCTCTACCTACCTAAGTACATTTTGCCATCTGGCACACTAGCCAACTTTAAAAAAAAACCCTGCATGTTGGTTCGCGACATTTCTTTGAGTGTACTGTTACATTCCTTTTGAATGCTGGATCAAATGGATGAATGATGAATGGTCGATCAAAGACCCGTTAAGGTGTTAGGCCGACGACGGCGACGGGACTGCACGGGCCGGGCAATTTCACCGCGCACGATAGCGCTAAGTGTCTAAACACACTATGCCGAAGTTACGCGACCGAAGTTCGGCGGCGGATGCATAGTGTGTCGTCAATAATTCAAATAGTATTGCAGGTGTAGTTGTGCTGAACTTCGGTCGCGTAAATTCGGCATAGTGTGTTTAGATACTTAGGGAATCCTATACTACCAACGCACATGAAGGGCAAAAAGACCGCAACGCAGGTGCCCGCCGGGCAGTGGCGACGCGGCTACCCGCCATGGATCACACAAACCAGTTTGTATGAAGTAACGCTAACGGGCGCGGGGCGCCTAGCTCAATCTCTTCGCTAGAACAAACGCCGTGAACTAACTGCCTCCGAACGTCGTGTGTGTTGTGTTCGCGGTGCGGGCAGTCGCGGGCATCGACGACAGACACGGTCTTTATTACGTCGCGGGCAAAAAGTCCGGCCCGCCCCGTCACCGTCGTCGGCCTAGCGCCTAACAAATCTCTCAAAAAAATACTTACAAGATCTCTATTACATAAGTCTATGTCTATTACTAACTATACATATAATATGCATGACAATGATTATAATAGGAATCAACATAACAATAGCGTTACGTTTCTGAAAACCCCATTAATGTTTAATTATGGGCATTTCAGTTTATCAAACAAACCTCACCTGTCAAATACCTACACACCGCGGCACGCGTATTCTAGCAGAGTATTCTAGCATCTAATAGTTTATAGGTATAATTGTTTTTTATAACCAAAGATTTAGAATTTTTTACTAATGATTATGACCGCTTCTAATAGATACCCTATTCAAGTTGGTGCAGCAAGAATACCTTACCTAAACCGAAAAAGTTTGTTTAAGAGTAGGTAAATACCGTTTCACAATCACAACCCTATTATCATTTATAGATAGATAGTACCTAAGTAGTACACTTTGGGAAACAAAACACAAACACACACAACACACAATATCCTATCCTTTTTAACCCCCGACGGAAACCCGGAAGGGGTGTTATAAGTTTGACGTGTGTGCGGGTGTGTGTGTGTGTGTGTGTGTGTGTGTGTGTGTGTGTGTGTGTGTGTGTGTGTGTGTGTGTGTGTAAGTCTGTCTGTGGCATCGTAGCTCCCAAACGGATGAACCGATTTTGATTCTGTTCCTTTGGTTAAAAGATGGGTGAGGGGAGAGTGTTCTTAGCTATGTTTTATAAAAATCGGTTAAGCCATTTCAAAGCTATGAGGGGTGAAAGTGGTGATGAAAAATTTAATGTGTTCAAATATACCCGTGTTGGGTATCAAATGAAAGGTCATATCTTATACATCACGATACCGCAAGTTTTATGAAAATCGGTTAAGCTATTCGAAAGATATGAGGAGTGGAATGTATTGCTAATTCTGTAACCACACTCCGCGCAATTCGCATGAGCTCTGAATAATATTGTTATTATTTACCTATTCATATTTTTAACTAACAGTTTGTCTCGTCGGGGACCGCTCATCTAATCATAACCTAACCGTACTTTTGTCTCTGTTTAGGTATAGAGCGGTCCCCCCGAAGAGACCAACTGTTAGTTAAAAATATTAATACGTAAATAATATAGCTACCTATAATAATAATACAGGTTCAATACTTAGGGTAGAAAGGTCATAATATAATAGTTATTTTTTCACTTTTTATAGGTTTTTTATTGTTCTTTTTTTGTGAGTCGGGGGTTTTTTAAATTTTAAATTTTATTTTTTATTTTAACGTGTGGAAAATCCATCATGGATGCTATGCCGGACACTTACCGACTAAAAACATGTCCCCAGGATTCCTAACAGACCTTGGCTACCACTGCGGCCTCACATAGGGGGTTCGGGTGTTCTGGGACATCCTTCCGAGGGCTTACCCGGGGCTCCCAACCATAAGCTGTTGGGCATAACGTGAAGTTTTTAGCCGGTAGGGGTCCGGCATAGCATCCATAATGGATTTTCCCTCACGTTAAAAATAAAAAAAGGGGGTTCGGGTGCTATCCACGCCTTGAATCGCCGTACTCCTGAGTAATACTAATAAGTGAATTTGACAAGTGGACTTACGATTCTATTCATCCTGGAGGCAGCTGGTTGTCCTCTTACTTCCCCTTTTGCCACCCTAAGCCGGCGTGAGTTATGGCCATCGAGGAACGCACGATTTTCTTCCGTCAATGCTGAGATTTCCACTATGGAAAAAAAGTATTTTATTATGTTGTCGAAGTCGAAGAGTCAAAACTCATTAGAGGCATTAGCCATATTAAAATTTTACAATTTCACTAATGGGATATCAACAACTAACATTCGCTTGTTGCAAACACAAGAAAACTTAAACAAAGATACAGCGACTTCATTGTTTTGTTAAAACGACCGTGAAGCGACAATTTCAAGTCTAAAATTCGGTAGTGAAACACTGAGGCTTGAGTTATATACTACAACGTATGTAGTACAAGCGCGGCTACAAACACTTAAATAAATAGAGTACGGTTCCGTACCTCTATTAAATAGATTGTGCAGGCTGTCACTCAAATATAATTGCTCTCATGATGGTTGAAAGTCATAAAAAATTTGCTACTTACAATTTTTTATCAGATTTACGAGACATCAATTATTGGATATTAATTATATCCAATAATATTTATAATGCTCGGACTGTAGAGATTGTATTTTGAATGTTAACATATGTCCTGGCTGTTGGAATTTTTGGCTCGAATTACAGAATGATTTTGGCTTTTCTACCCCGTCCTTTCCTACCTTATTCATTTCCTTATCCGCAAATCCCTTCCTACCCCATCCTCATCCCCTCCACTTTCCGCCAAGCGAAGGTCGCCGTGCCGATGAGCTGCGTGGCTACGGGCGAGCGTAGTCTTAAGCGTGCCTATTACCCTGGGACCGGGCGAGCCCAGAATAAGGTTAGCCTTACTTGGACAAGCGGGGCTCTGTTCAGGTGGACATGTTTTTCCCTTGCTACTCGTGGGAACGCAATGGAGTTCAATTTAAACATCCAGAATGACGGCGATGTGGTTCGCAACCCGTCACGTCTCGTCTCCCATCGGGGCGAAAAGTGGGCTAATGATAGCCGCTTTGCTACGTTGAATGTAAGAGGAGGTATGGATGATAAAATTGAGGAGGTATGCAAGATAATGCGAGAGAGGCGACTGGATATTTTGTGTGTAAATGAGACAAAGCGGAAAGGATGCGACACCACGACGCATGGAACCTATACGGCATACTGGTCAGACGTAGCCACAACCCGTGCCGCTTGTCAGGGTGTCGGTGTAATACTTTTCGCGAGAATGAATGAATGTGTGACAGATTATGAATGTGTGAGCCCAAGACTCGTTTGGTTGAGGTTAAAGGTTGGACTCACGCGCATCTTTGTGTTGGGAGTGTATGCTCCACAGGATGCGCGGTGGCGTCGGTCCTCAAAAGACCAAAGTGAGAGGCAGGCATTCTGAGAGAGTGTGAATGATATTCTGGGTAAATGCAAACGAAACGAAAGGATTGTAATGTTAGGTGATTTTAATGGATGGGTTGGAGAGAAGCGTGATGGATATGAAAGTGTATTGGGTAAGTTTGGGGATGAGCGAGTGAATGAAAATGGCGAAAGTTTGCTAGAAGTATGTTTGGAGAGGAATCTTGTGGTAACCAACACCATATTTAACCACAAAGATATCCACTTGTATACAAGGAAACAAGAAAGCCAGATAAGCATGATTGATTTTGTGGTAGTAGACGCAAGAATGAGAAAGAATGTTCTGGACACTCGGGCATACCGCGGTGCCGGAGTTGACACAGATCACTTCTTGGTAATTAGCCGAGTAAGAGGTCTGTTTCAGCTGTGGCGGCATCGTATGCATAAATCCATTGGTGTATTGGAGCGCATTAAAGTCGAAAATTTGAAAGATATGCGCGTGAAAGAGGAATTTGTAAGTAAATTGAGCGAGAAATTTGTAAATTTAGAGCAAATATGTGAGATTGAAGAATTATGGAAGCCGATTAAGGAAGGTCTCGTAAAAGTTGCAGTGGAAGTATGTTGGATAAGCAAAAGGAGACAAGGATGTCAGGTAAAGAGTATGGGTGCTGAAGTTTTAAAAGTTTTGTCTGATAAGAAGCAAGCATGGTTGAACTGGTTGGCTACAATGGCCAACCAAAGAATGCAGAAGGCAACGGATGAGGATGTAAAAATGGCAAAGGATGAGTATAAAAGGCATAAGCGTGTTGTGAAAGAAGTCATAAAAAGTAAGAAAGAGAATGATGAGGATGACTTTCATAACAGGTTATCTGATGACTTCCAACAAAACATAAAATTCTTTTGGAAGTCTATAAGAACAATGAGGACTGAAAAGACAACCTCACAATTTAAGCAAATCAGAAACCGTAATGGCAGTCTTGTGATAGGAGAGGAATGTGTGTTAAAAACGTGGAAGGAATATTTTGAAAGTTTATTTGAAAAAGAGGATATGCAAAGGGAGACTTATGTTTTGGAAATGAATGAACTTGAGAATGAAAGCCACTTAAGTATGGAAGAAATTGTGGAAGCGTTGAATAGTATGAAATTATGAAAGGCTGCTGGGATTGATAGAATTTCTGTCGAGATGCTGAAAGCGGGCCGTGGCGTGGTAGCTTGCCAGCTGTACCGCCTTTTTAATCTTTGCTGGCGAAATGGCAGAGTACCAGAAGAATGGTGCAAATCTGTCATAGTGCCGCTGTACAAAGGTAAAGGGTCACAGCAAGAGTGCAAAAACTACCGCGGCATAAGCTTGCTCAGTGTCGTAGGCAAATTGTATGCGAAAGTTTTGATTAAAAGAGTGATGAATGAAACTGAAGGAAAAATGTGGGATGTACAAGCAGGATTTATGAAAGGAAGAGGATGCACGGATCAGGTCTTTTCATTAAGATGCCTAGCTGAAAAGTTTTTGGCAAAACGTCAAAAAGTCTATTGCATCTTCGTGGACTTGGAAAAGGCCTATGACAGAGTGGTGAGGAATGAACTGTGGTCAACACTGTCCATGAATGGAGTGAACAGCAACTTGATACGAGCCTTGAAATCTCTATACGAGGGCTCCAGTGCTTGTGTCAGGATCAATGGAGCTTGCACAGACTTTTTTCCCATCGAAAAAGGTGTGAGACAAGGCTGTGTAGCGTCACCATGGCTGTTCAACCTATACATGGACAGTTGCTTGAAAGAACTACAAGAGTGCGCGTATGGATTAAAAATGAATGAGCTAACCGTCAAATGCCTCCTCTATGCTGATGATCAGGTAATACTGGCATCAACGGCGGAGGAGTTGCAGTTGATGCTTAATATAATTAACGATGCGCTTAAAAGTTGAGGAATGAATGTTAATGTAAGCAAGACAAAAGTAATGGTTTTTGAAAGAGAGAAATGTATGACTGATTGCTCGATATCGATCGAAAGAAAGAGCGTGGAACACGTGAAAGAGTTTGTATATTTGGGTTCAAAATTTGCAAGAGATGGAAAGTGTGACAATGATATTAAAAGAAGAGTTTTGGCAGGAAACCAAGTGAATGGAGCCTTCACACCTTTATGAGCAGTCAGAACGTGTCTAAAAAGGCAAGGATGGCTGTACATAGAGGAGTGCTTGTCCCTACACTTATGCATGGTAGTGAAAGTTGGGTGTGGCAGGAGAAGCATGAAAGTAAAATTAATGCATTGGAAATGAGAAGTTTGCGAAGTATAGCTGGAGTGACATTGAGGGATAAAGTAAAGAATAGTGTGATAAGGGAACATTGCGGTATGACAGAAGATGTAGTGACTAAGATAGAGAAAGGGATGCTCAGATGGTTTGGACATGTGGAGAGAATGGATGGAAATAGGCTGACGAAACAGATTTATGAAGCGAGAGTAAATGAGCAAACTGGTAGGGGTCGACCTCGGCATACTCATGTCGATCAAATCAATAATCTTCTGAGAAAAGGCCAGGTCAAGAGTACCCTTAACCGAAGAGCATGTATGAAGACACTTATGAAAGTTGAAGAAGCAAAAGTTGTTTGCCAGAATCGTAGCAAGTGGAAAGTCATAGTCTCTGCCTACCCCGTTGGGAAACAGGCGTGATGTTATGTATGTATGTATGTAATATATAATTATATAAAATTATTTTATATATTCTGGGAACTCCCGTAAGTAGGCAGCAATGCAGATCTTAGTCATTTACCGACTAGGACGTACTCGTTCCTATCTAATAATTCTCAGCGATTTCTGCCGTACCTACCTGAAGACTTGCATCCTTAGGTAGCGAAAATATCCAGCCCAGTGGTCGTCCTTTGATTTATAAAATAGTTAATACATGATATACTATTGACAGTGGTCCTCATTTTGGCGACTCTATGGTGTGCCTCTATACGCTTCGTTTGAAAAACCCGGGGGTTGTTCTTACAACCCCCGGGTTTTTCAATCGAAGCGTATCTGTAAGCTGTAAAGCTGTAAGAGCAGACAAACAGATGCGCTTATTATCTTTTGAATCGTTCGATTCTGGCGAAGATGATTTTCATAACTTAATCAAGTAGGTACCGAACTACTCCATCAATTATGCGCATCTGAAGAAAATCTAGATGTGAAGAAATGGATTGGATCTTTTTATGCTGCATTACAAGAGTTCACACCGAGGTACCTGTAACCTTTTCATAAACGAACAGAACTCTAGAAATAGTCAATCATAGTATAACCGGAATTGGATGACCCTGAGCCGTGAAGAGACTTGGTAGCTATGTAATTGGCATAAGCAATCAGATTTTTAATGAACTAGGTAAGTAGTTTATATAGTTATAATGTAAATATATAGATATGTAAAAATTATATTTCTCTGTAATTTTTAACAATAAATGTACTTATTTAGGTTACTAAGGTAAGTAGGTAGGTAGATAGGTATGTAGGTACTTTACGTGGGTATCTGTCCGTATAGTTACGCCGGAAGTGCTTAGACAGTCTACAGCCTAGTTAAGGCTATCCGTCTTTGCTCGGGGTCGGCAAAAAATAAGGTTTTCAATTCTCACAAGGAACTCCAATGAATCCTTTGTGGCTAAGGAAATGATTAGTCATTCCGTTATCCGCCGGATATCCGGTGAATAGGAGTCAACAGTAAAACCAAGAGCATTCAAGACGTCAGTGTCCCAACTCACTACTAAGGATACTGAAGAGTTCGTTCTTCAACAAAATAGTGCATAGGAGATAAGCTAACTCAAAACTCGACGAAATAAATGCCTGGGACACAGCTTATTGTAGCCCCACAGACTTACAATACGTAGGTACTACTTATTGTACGTCTGTGTGTAGCCCTCGATTTACAACAATATTGCGGCTTTAGGGCGATGGTAATGTCACGACTCACGAGTAGTCACGAGGTAGATAATTATAACAACGATAACTGATAATAAATTAATGGAAATCGCCACTATACATTTTATCAAGTAGCTTATTGTGGCACGTGTTTTATGAATAAGATAATTATACAATAGTGATATTATATTCCTTGGAAGGAGCAGGCATAGAGTTATATTGTCTGTGGTAGTATGCACGTAGGTAATTAACTACTGAAAAAATGAGGATTTTGTTCTACAGTTTTTGTTTCACAATTGGCATAAGCAATCAGATTTTTAATGAACTAGGTAAGTAGTTTATATAGTTATAATGTAAATATATAGATATGTAAAAAATATATTTCTCTGTAATTTTTAACAATAAATGTACTTATTTAGGTTACTAAGGTAAGTAGGTAGGTAGATAGGTATGTAGGTACTTTACGTAGGTATCTGTCCGTAAAGTTACGCCGGAAGTGCTTAGACGGTCTACAGCCTAGTTAAGGCTATTGTTGAAATATAACGCTGGCCACATAAATACGGTATAAGTTTTTATATTTTTATATCAAGGAACGAACTGCTGTCACTAGTGTGTTCTATGGTATTACGTGGTGTCATGTATTAGCTTTACAAATTATAATTTTAATATATCATTTAATAATATTTTCTGCGGTACTCTGATTTTACCTTACAAGAGGTTATGGGCTGCATCACGTAGAATGTTATGTAAGTGATTATATTTATAATTTAATTAAATTTTGAAAATGGAGTATTCAAACAACTCAACAGCTATTGCCGTTGAAAGGTTGAAAGGCACAACCAACTATAGAGATTGGGCATTTCGAATGAAAAACATACTCATATTCGAAAATTTGTGGCAATGCATCACCGAAAAACTCGAAACAGCTGAAGGTGCAAATGCTGAACTGAATGCTCGCGTAGAAGAAAAAGCTAAAGCGAGACTGTGCTTGAGTGTTGACAAGTCATGCTATTCTCACATTGTAAACGCTAAAACGGCGAAAGATGTGTGGAATGCCTTGAAAAAGGCGTATGACGACACTGGTTTGCACAAAAGGTTGTCATGTCTTCGACATTTATGCTCGATTAAGCTAGAGCAGTTTGAGAGCATGGAGTTTTATGTAAATGAAATTTTGTCGCTAGCTGAACAGCTAGATAACATGAAGAAGCCTTTAGATGATGAATTTCTAGCAGCTATTATGCTTCAGGGGTTATCACAGGAGTATGAACCCATGATTATGGCTCTGGAACACTCAGGTGTTAATATATCCACAGATATGATAAAAATTAAACTTCTGCAAGATCATCGATGGAGAAAAGGCACTGGTGGTCCTGATGACTGCTTGTTGACACGTGATCGTGGTAGCGGTAGCAAGACCAGTTTCCGAGGCAATAGAAAATATGTGCCTATTACATCGAAACACGTAAATACTTCGCCAAATACAAAGAAACTATGGTGTTGGAAGTGTCGATCGAAAGGTCACGTCAAGAAGGACTGTCCTCAAACTGATGTATCGACTTCTATGATGTTGACTGCACTCAGCACGACTAGGGATGACAGTTCTTGGATTGTTGATTCTGGAGCCACGGACAATATGACAGGATGTCGGGAATTGTTTGAATCGCTTGATCAATCACTGACAAAGGAAGTATGTGTTGCTGATGGAAAGAAGTTAACAGTGAAAGGAAAAGGTGATGTACATTTTACAGTGAACTTTCATGGTAGTAATATTGACATAACTTTGAAAGATGTAATGTTTGTACCTGGCCTTACTGTAAACTTGATATCTGTGTCAACTTTAACCGCAAAGGGTTTTATATTTAATTTTACTAATACAGAATGTAAAATATTAAAATCTGGTAAGGTTGTTTTAAGTGCTAGGAAATCTGGGAGAATTTACAGACTTGTAAATGTTAGTAGAGCTAACCTGTCAACATCCGCATCGTCTAAAGACATGATGTTATGGCATCAAAGATTAGGGCATCTAAATTTTGATAGCTTGGCATCGCTAAGGAAGGTTGCTAATGATATTGATTTTCAGGTTGCTAGTCAGAAGCAAGTTTGTGATGTATGTCTTAAGGGTAAGCAATCCCGCGCCCCTTTTGTGACTAATTCTGACAAACAGGTAGCTAAGACACGACTGGCGCTTATTCACACTGACGTCGTCGGGCCAATGCCGACAACTTCTCTCGGAGGAAAGCGCTACATCCTTACGTTCCTAGATGACTATTCCAGGAAGGTGTTTGTATACTGCATTGCAAAGAAGAGTGAAGTATGTAAGTATACTATAAATTTTATAAATCTTGTTGAGAATCAGTGTGACGCTAAAGTCAAAGTACTGAGGTCAGACAATGGCTCGGAGTACGTAAACGCAGGATTAACTCAGTTTCTGAAGAAAAAGGGTATTATCCATCAATTGACAGTACCGTACAGTCCTCAACAAAATGGATCTGCTGAACGATTTAATCGTAGTTTACTTGACAAAGTCAGATGTTTATTGTACAATGCTAATCTAGACGACAAGATGTGGGCAGAGGCTGCGAACACAGCAGCATTTCTTATAAATCGATCTCCTAGCTCACGACTATCTGGTAAAATACCGGAAGAGATGTGGAGTGGTAAGCGAGTGAGTCTTAAGTTTCTGCGCGTTTTTGGTTGCGAGGCATTTGTACACATAGATGACTGCAAACGAAAAAAAATTAGACCCTAAAAGTAAAAGACTAATTTTTTTAGGTTACTATGACTGGTGACGACGTGCTCTGGGTTCTTGCAGGTGGTGGCAAGAGAAACAGCTGGTTTCTTGGTGAACTTTATAATAACGGTTTCTTGTACAAATCACAGACGTATAGGTAGGTAGATATAGGTGCGCGTGTTGAGGTGACGGTGTTTTTTGACGTAGTGACTGACGGCCGCACAGCTGTTGCTCGGTGAGCGGGGCGCGTGGACCCCGCGTCTTGGATGCCCCTGCGTCGTCCTGCTGGCGACGATATGTCTCCGACATGCTCCCGGGGTTGAAGACTTGTCTTCAAATTCAGTGTGTGACTGGAAGGAGACAGATAGTATTATAAGCGCGTCGAACGATACCTGTCTTAGTCTTGATATCGGCGACTCTAGCTATTCCGTCTCTCCCGGGTATGAGACGAACAATGCGCCCCATTGGCCACATGAGAGGCGGCGTGTTTGGCTGCTTCAGGACCACCATAGATCCCTCTTCAAGGGTTCCTTCGGAGTGCGCCCACTTGGTCCTCTGTTGGAGGTAAAATATGTATTCGTTAGAAAACCTTTTCCAAAATTGTTGTTTTAGGTGTTCTATGCGCTCGAATCGCTTTAGGTTGGCAATGTTCTGGCTGGTTACTTCTGGATGAGGCAAAGCAGTGAGAGACCTTCCAATTAGGAAATGGGCAGGAGTTAAAGGGTAAAGGTCAGATGGATCTGTGGATAAGGGTGTAAGAGGACGAGAGTTTAATATGGCTTCAACCTGTATCAAACACGTAGCCATCTCTTCGAAGGTAAGATGTGTAAGACCTAGTATACGTCGCAAATGTCCTTTAACGCTACGTACTAAACTTTCCCATATCCCACCGAACATAGGAGAATAACTTGGAATGAAAGAGAAATTAATACCTGACTCTGCCATTTCGGATGAGTAGTCCTGCTTTAAAATGTCAGCCAGCGCGTTACATGTTCCTACGAAATTAGTACCATTGTCAGAGTAGATGGTTTTCGGTTTACCTCGACGAGCATTAAATCTGTTAAGTGCTGCAATAAAAGCTTCCTTGGTAAGATCCGAGACAAGCTCCAAATGAACTGCCCGTGTGGCTAGACAAACGAATACACAGATATAGGATTTAATGAGTCGGCATCCTCTACCTTTACGATCGGCTATCAGAATTGGTCCGGCGTAATCCGTGCCTGTCTCGAGGAAAGGAAACTCTAACTGAACCCGTTCCTTTGGCAGATTACCCATCATAGGTTGAACGGTTTGACCCTTGATACGTTGACATTTGACGCATTTATGTACTGTGGATTTTGCAAGGTTCCTGCCACCCAAAGGCCAGTAGTTATGTCGTAATGACGACAATAATAACTGTGGTCCAGCATGAAATAATCTTAAGTGGTAGGTATTGAATAGCAACTTAGTAATATGATGCTGACTACATATAAGAATCGGATGCTTTACATTGTAATCATAGTATGAGTTGTCCAGTCTTCCTCCTACACGTATGATTCCTGATTTGATGAATGGTGATAAAGAAATAAGACGGTTTTTCTTGGGAAGAGATTTTCCCGATGAGAGCAGATCATACTCCATGGGAAACATTTCCCTCTGACATGTTTGAATAATAAAGTCAGCACTGTACGACAATTCTGAACTTGTTAGAGTTGAGCCTAGACTTAAATTATTATTACGAGCCTTATTTACAAATCTAAATAAATATGCTATAGTACGTTGTAATTTAGTGTAATTAGATGAATTGTTGATTAAATTCAAAATTAATTGATTATATTTGATTTCATTGGACTGAGTAATTGTGTTTGTATGAAATGATGCATTGTATTGTGTGTGTGATCTCAATAGCTCCGGTAGTGGAACATTGCTGTCTGATTTAGGTGTAGACGGCCACTGAGAGGCATCAAGAGACAGATAGGAAGGACCTGACCACCACAAGGAACATTGACCTATGAGGTCAGCGCTAAGACCACGTGAGATCAGATCAGCTGGGTTCTCTTTTGAGGGCACGTAGCGCCATGTGTGATCACCAAAACCTTCCCGGATCTCGGAAACGCGATGCCTGACAAAAGGCTGAAGAGAAGCCGGGGACGATGACAGCCATCCCAGAACTATCATTGAGTCGCACCAAAAGATACAACTATCAGGTTTTATTGTTAGGGATTCCAGAACTTTCGTACATAGTCTTGTACCGAGTAAAGCTCCGCAAAGCTCCAACCTTGGGATAGTAGTAGCCTTAACCGGCGCGATCTTGCTCTTGGAGGTAAGTAGACTTACATGAATGGAGCCATCGCCTGCCACGGCGCGAATGTAAATGCAAGCGCCGTAACACCGTTCGGAAGCGTCGCTAAAAATGTGTAAAGCTATAGATGAAGGATTGTCACATACAACCCACCGTGGGATACTAAGTGTGTTCAGATGAGGCCAAGTTTTAGTAAGCTTTAGCCAAAGCTTTTTAACCTCTGCCGGCACCTCTCCATCCCAAGAACACCCATCAATCCACAGCCTTTGGAGGATTAGCTTGGCCTCCATGATGGTTGGTGAAACTAGTCCTAGGGGATCAAAGATCTGTGCAATTATAGACAGTATGTGACGTTTGGTAATGATAGTGTTTGTGTGTAATGGTGAATTTATTGAAAAAGTGAGTGTGTCTGTGTTACACCGCCAATTGAGACCGAGAGTTTTACTAGGTTCGTCAATGCTTAAACTCACTGTGTTAGAAGAAGTTGTAGTCTGATTTGTCACTGAATTTAGAATTTCGTGGCTATTAGACTGCCACTTCCGTAGAGTCAACTGTGCTGACCCCAAAGTTTTGATGATGTCTCTGCCTAGGGTGATAGTGGAATCGATGGAGTCACTCCCCGACAGGAGATCATCCACGTAGAGATCATGATGAATAGCGCGTTGCGCTTGTGTAGTAGATGCCTGCTTCGCGAGCTCAGTCAGACATCTTGTACTGATGTATGGTGAAGCTGAATTCCCGTAAGTTACTGTGTTCAAAATATACTCTATAAGGGGCAGAGAAGGATCGCATCGCCATAGAATCTGCTGTAGAGGCCGTTGAGATTCCTCAATATTGATTTGTCTGAAAAACTTCTCTATGTCAGCTGATATGACGTATTTATGTTGGCGGAACCGCAATAGAATAGACATCAGATCATCCTGAACTCTAGGGCCTACAGCCTGAATATCGTTGAATGACTTGCCTGATGTTGTAACCGCTGAGGCGTCGAAGACGACTCGCAATTTGGTGCTTGTACTGGACTCTCGAAACACGCCGTGATGTGGAAGAAAATATGAGTATGGTGATGAATCTGAGAGAATAGGAGATTTAGTCATGTGACCTAATGCCTCATACTCGTTCATAAAATCCACATAAAGTTTCTTAAGTTCCGGTTCTCGGTTGAGTCTACGCTCTAATGACAAGAAACGTCGTTTGGCCATGTCATAAGAGTTTCCTAATGCTTTAGGGGATGCTTTCAATGGAATGGACACAATGAAACGGCCGTTGCTGTCTCGTTTTGTTGTGTCTATGAAGTTCTGCTCACATAGGCGTTCTTCGGAAGTGAGATTGTATTTTGGTGAGATTGAATCTAGTTCCCAAAAACGTGTGAGGTCTGTGGTGTGTGTGTGTGTTGTGTGTTTATCATGTGTAAACATGCACAATAATTTGCTATCAATTGACTGTGGTAGTGCGCCTGATATTAGCCAACCGAGCTTTGTTTCGAAAAGCGTTGGCTGTTGTTTACCTAGCTGTATGCGACTATGACCTATCACTGACCAAAAGACTTCTGCTCCCACGAGGATATTAATTTCAGATGGAATGTTGAATGACGGGTCAGCTAGGTGAATGCCTGATGGTACAGGTAAGTTTTGTATGTCAATGTATGAATGCGGTATGAATGGTGTGATTTTCGGCAAGACAAAACAATCAATGTCAGTTGTGTATGAACCGTCACAAGATTCTAAATGCAAGGAGCAAGACTCTGATATGATTGACGTTTGACTGTTTATACCTGCCAGGCTTGAGCTTACATTACGAATAGGTAATTTAAGCTTACCGCAAAGATCCTTGGTAATGAAATTGGCCGTGCTTCCATTGTCTAGTAAGACTCTGGCGCCGTGCGACCTTCCCAAATGATCCGTCACCTTTACCCATGCTGTGGAAAGTAATACATTACATGATGAGGAAATTGGTTTAAATTCGTGATTTGTGCTCGATAATGCTAAGTGTTCACTATGGGTACTAGATTCTTCAGCGTGGGAATGAACGAGAGAATTATGCTTTTGATCGCAATATTTGCAATTTCCCAGTCTACAGGTTTCCTGCAAATGGCCTGGACGTAAGCAGTTCACGCATAGTTTTAAATCTTTGACCTTTCTAATGCGTGCATCAATGGATAATGCCCTAAACTGATCACAGCTAAATAAATTATGTGATTGCTTGCACAATGGACAGGAAAGTGAAAATCTAAGTCTCGGCTTAGCCTTGCTGGAAGCTACTACGAAACTCTTCGGCTTATTGTTAGTTGTGACCCTAGCATGAGACACCCTTGCCTCCTCGAGCGTCTCCAACAGGTTACAGCGGTTTGAAACGAAGGTAGTGAATGTGCTTAAAGAAGGGGGCTCAGTCAGAGAATTCCTATGTTCCTCCCATTCCCTATTAGTAATTGGATCTAGCTTTGACGCCATGATGTGGATAATTAATGAGTCCCAGTGTTCAATAGGTTGACCCAAGGTTGCTAAAGACCTCAGATTTTTTCTTGTTTCATCCACAACCATACGCAGGCTTTTACTACACTCTTTGCTCACCGACTCAATGTTAAACAAAGCTTGTATGTGATTAGTAACTAGTAGCTGTCTGTTGTCGTACCTGTCACATAATAATTTCCACGCTTCCTCATAGTTGCTGCCTGTAAAATCCAAGCTCCTAATTACCAAGGCAGCAGCGCCGTGAAGAGAACTACGTAAATAATGAAATTTGTTGATATCATTGATGCCTTTCTCCTCATGAATCAAGGACACATACATGTCCTTAAACTCCAACCAATTCTGATAACCGCCGCTAAAATGAGGTAAATTAATTTTAGGTAATCTAACATTACCTTGCCTTTGTGTAACCACAGTGAGCTGATCACCAGAACCGACCTCAGATTTTCCAGTCTGCTGACTGCGGTGCGTAGCTACGATTGTGCGAGCAGCTGCTAGCTGCTTGTAGTACTGGGTCTCGAACTGGTCGCGATCAGAATATTGCTCGTCTGGTTTAGCCGCCAAGTACTCCAATTCACTCTGAAATCCATCATAAATAGGATATATAGAAACCAATTTATCAACTTTCAACTCTAATTCGGCTAACTGTTCATCGCTAAGCTGTTTGCATGTTTTTATAGGCGTCAAATAGCTAGTAAATTGAGTCAACTGAGACTTTAAAGCAGCACGCCTCTTTACCAATTCTTTCACTTTTTCATCAGCCATGGTTGCAAGTTAAAAGAATTAAAGAACGAAAATAAAGGTGAAGAGTCAAGTATGAAAAGTAAAAGAAACAATGAATATGACTAAAGTCCAACAATTATATGTTATGTTATTCTACTATTGCAGTTTCAAATTAAATATAAACTAACTGCAATTAAATTTGGGGACAGCTACGTTAATTACAATGGTGTTGAGAAAATTTCAAATTTAGGAATACCCGTTTAGGCCAAAAATTTTTTAAAATGCAAATAAAAAGTTCAAATTTCGGGCATCCAGACTCGCATAGGCCAAGGGCGTCTGATCCTTGAGGTAGCACGAATTTCGGGGGAGGCTACCTGCTAGCGGGAACAATGTTACATACGTAAATGGTAAGCGAACAGCTGATTGCAATAGATAAGTAGGTATCAATCTATTGTGGGTTGAATGACCGTTTGAAAACGGAAAAAAAACGTTTAAATTTAAAAGGAGGTACTTTTGGCGGTCGGCAATAACGTTTAACTACGGTTTAGTTCACTATTAATTTGAAAAAGGAAAACAATTTTACAATTTGGAAAAAAAAAAATGTAGGTAGTTAAAAAAATAAATTTGCAAATTACTTGAACTAATTATTATTCTACACTGCACAATAAAATTAACGGAATCACTACTAACTTTCACTGATATTAATAGATCGGTATTCTACTGTTATGTACGGCACAATAATACATAAGTAGGCGTTTTTATAAAATGTTAAAGATGGAATAACTACAAGTAACCACTAGATAGTTTCACAGCACAGAACACTATTGATCTACGCTGATATCTACTGCGCCGAGGTATATAATTATGGTTATGTAGCTAGTACTACGAGATAGACAGCTACGGGACGATACTTTGGTTTGCGATATTAACTACTCGGACTAGGGATATGGTTAGTAATAAGCGACTAATGTTAGTAGGTAATGAAATTGGAATGATCTCACGTATGCTGCACGCTTCGCATCCAATCTGGCTATTCTGATTTCGCCGTATGTGTAATTTTTCTTTCGATGAAAACGATGTCGCCGGGCTTCACTTGGGCTGCTACTGGGCGGTGACCCGATGAAAATGACCCTTAAGACTGATCGGTTTTCTGAATGTCTTCTGGTTTTTTGTGAAATTTCCGCACCAATCCTATGCCTTTCCGACGATCGTTGACTGGAACTGGGCTCCGAATTTGATCGAGATGACCTGCTTGTCCAATTGCGACGATTGAAGGTGTCTGACAATTTTTTTTTTTTTTTTTTTTTCAAAAAACCGTTACTCCACTTCGCTGCTGGAATTCTTTTTTTCTTCTTCTCGAAGGACCATGTGGTGACGACGTGCTCTGGGTCTTGCAGGTGGTGGCAAGAGAAACAGCTGGTTTCTTGGTGAACTTTATAATAACGGTTGATTGTACAAAATCACAGACGTATAGGTAGGTAGATATAGGTGCGCGTGTTGAGGTGACGGTGTTTTTTGACGTAGTGACTGACGGCCGCACAGCTGTTGCTCGGTGAGCGGGGCGCGTGGACCCCCCGCGTCTTGGATGCCCCTGCGTCGTCCTGCTGGCGACGATATGTCTCCGACAATGACAACGTAAAGGGATATCGTTTGTTCAACCCTGATAACAATAAGATCGTTGTATCACGCGATGTGGTTTTCAACGAATCTGTGTTTCCAGGTAGACACTCTAAAATTGGTGAGAAACGTGTGTTTGAACCTATTTATCTCACAGAAGGCAATGATAAGAATCTAAAAACTACTCCAGTTGAGGCGGAGCTAGATCTAGATTGTCCTGTTGAGGCGGAGCCAGAACTGGATGCCGTTTCCGTCAATTTGCCAAATTACCGTGGTGAGATGGAGTGTGAACATAAGCCTAGTGAAGACTCAGCAAGAGCGTCTACACAGGCAGATGAGTCTACTAGTCAACGGTATAACCTGCGTCCACGTTTGCCTAGACCGACGTGTAATGTAACTAATGTTTGTAATGTGACAGAACCTATAGAGCCGCGAACTGTAAAAGAAGCTTTAAATTGTGAAGATAAGGAGTTGTGGCAGAAAGCCATGCAAGAAGAAATAGATTCTTTTATCTTTCATGGAGCTTGGGAGCTTACTGACAAACCGATTGACAAGAAATTGGTTAAAAATAAATGGATTTTTACACTGAAGCGGGACTCTGATGGAAATATAACACGTTACAAAGCAAGGTTGGTAGCGAAAGGCTTTACCCAAAAGTATGGAGAAGATTTCAATGAAACTTTTTCGCCAGTCATTCGTCACTGTTCTATAAGATTGTTATTATCTCTGGCTGTCAAAATGAATCTGAAGATTGATTATTTGGATGTACAAACAGCATTTCTTAATGGTGAACTTCAAGAGGAAATTTTCATGGAACAACCAGAAGGTTTCATAAGCCCTGGGAGTGAACACAAAGTCTATAGACTACGAAAGGCGGTTTACGGGTTGAAGCAAGCATCGCGATCCTGGTACCAAAAGGTAAAAGATGTTTTACTTTCCCTTGGATACAAACAATGCAAGCAAGAAGACTGCATCTTTATTAAGAGATCGGGTGAGTCGATTGTTTTCATTGCTTTGTATGTTGATGATTTTTTCGTGTTTTACAATGACAAGCGTCAAGCAGAGACATTAAAATCTTATTTGCTGAAATTCTTTAAGATTAAAGACTTAGGGCCGGTAAGAAATATGTTAGGTATTAAAGTCGAACGTAATGAAACCTCTATCAAACTTAGTCAGGAAAATCGGATTGACAAATTATTAGATCGTTTTGGTATGACAGACTGCAAGTCTGTAAAGTCTCCAATGATGACTAACATTAGTTCTGTCAATGAGGAATTTGATAATGATAATGTTAGGAATAATAATGTCAGCAAGTTTCCGTACCAAGAGTTGATTGGTAGTTTAATGTATTTATGTGTTACTACGCGACCTGATATTTCGTTTGCCGTGTCATATTTAAGTAAATATAACAACTGTTATACGGAATTTCATTGGAATCAAGCTAAGCGTGTTTTAAGGTATCTTAAGGGTACAAAACAAAAGGCTTTGGTTTTTGAGAAGTCTAATGAGAACCCCACCTTGGAGGGTTATTCCGATGCAGACTGGGCCTCTGATTCTGATCGAAAATCGTATACAGGGTATCTGTTTAAGTACGGTGGTAATTTGATATCATGGGGTTGTTATAAACAATCGTGTATTTCATTGTCGTCTACCGAGGCGGAGTATATTAGTTTAAGTAAAGCTAGCAGAGAAGCGGTATTCCTCCAAGCGTTATTAAAAGAACTATTAATGATACCTGTTTGTGATATTGTGTTGTATTGTGACAACCAGTCCGCTATGCAACTAGCTGTTAATAGGGTGCATCACAAGCGTAGTAAGCACATTGAGATTAGGTACCATTATGTAAGAGACATGGTAGATCGATACAATAGCGGCCTTTACACACACACTCTATCGCGCGTTCTCAGGAGCGTACAGGATTGCACGCGGGATAGCCTGCACGCTCATTCGCGCGCGACTGTCTTTGTACAGTTTGTTTACGCTACCCGTTCTTTCGCGCGCGTTTGCTCGCGTTTGTTTTCCTCAGCGGAATGAGCGGCCGTGTAAAGGCTAATCGCGCGGGATAGATTGCGCGAAACTGGCGCGTGTTGAAGTGTGTGCAATTCACACAGTTTTACTGAAGAACGTGGGTGTTGCGGTGAAAAATGGATAGAAGACATCGCGTGGCGCAAGTTATCATGTTCGCTGGCTGTCTGTAACTTTCTTATGTTCCTTTCGGAACGAGCCCCTTAAACTTTGTAATTTCTTAACCACAAAATCACGATTGGCGTCGGGAAAACCTTTTTCTTTACAAAGGCAAGGAAAAGTTTTGTACAATGTAATTAACCCTAAGATTAGTTCTTTACTAGCTGATGCGCGCGGCTTCGCCCGCGTGATATTCGATACCCGTTCTGACTTCCCGTGGGAACATTTTCCCGGGATGAAAATAGCCTATGTGTTATTCCAGATTATAAGCTATCTCTGTACCAAATTTCAGCCCAATCCGTTCAGCCGTTAGAGCGTGATTGAGTAACAAACATCCAAACATCTAAACATCCAAACATCTTCACAAACTTTCACATTTATAATATTAGTAGGAAGTAGGATTCCATGTACGTATGTCCGCCATCTTAATCGTGCGCGAATGAATTTTATGTGTATAGGCAACCTGAGGAAACGCGATTGCGCGCACGACCGACAAGCGCGGCGCGAGGTCTTTCCCTTTTCCTTCCACATCCTTTATACGCGCGCTCTTTCGCGCACGATTGCTGTTTCACGCACGATAGAGTGTGTGTGTAAAGTCCGCTAATGTAAAAATATTGTACATTCCAACAGATGCAATGATAGCAGATGTGTTTACCAAGCCGCTGGGTTGTGTCAAGCATCAGGACTTTACTAAGCAGCTTGGTGTAGCATAACTGATGATGTCCACGTTATGGGGGGGTGTTGAAATATAACGCTGGCCACATAAATACGGTATAAGTTTTTATATTTTTATATCAAGGAACGAACTGCTTTTTTTACATCAATCATCATCAATTCATCATCACTAGTGTGTTCTATGGTATTACGTGGTGTCATGTATTAGCTTTACAAATTATAATTTTAATATATCATTTAATAATATTTTCTGCGGTACTCTGATTTTACCTTACAAGAGCTATCCGTCTTTGCTCAGGGTCGGCAAAAAATAAGGTTTTCAATTCTCACAAGGAACTCCAATGAATCCTTTGTGGCTAAGGAAATGATTAGTCATTCCGTTATCCGCCGGATATCCGGTGAATAGGAGTCAACAGTAAAACCAAGAGCATTCAAGACGTCAGTGTCCCAACTCACTACTAAGGATACTGAAGAGTTCGTTCTTCAACAAAATAGTGCATAGGAGATAAGCTAACTCAAAACTCGACAAAATAAATGCCTGGGACACAGCTTATTGTAGCCCCACAGACTTACAATACGTAGGTACTACTTATTGTACGTCTGTGTGTAGCCCTCGATTTACAACAATATTGCGGCTTTAGGGCGATGGTAATGTCACGACTCACGAGTTAGTAGTGGGCGTTAAAAGTTATGACAATTAAAATAACGTTTATAACTTTTAATGGCGTCGGCGCATGGGGTAGCGGACCTCGTCACTTTAATCCTTCACCCTAATGGTGACGGGTCGACCGTGCCCTTTGCAGCCGATGCTGAGGCAGCTTGGTTTGCCCTCAGTTCGGCGGCATCGAGCCCTGCTGATCCTTACGTTCAGCACGCTTGGGATGATGTCATCAGCCGGAGTGTTAGGGAGCGGTTGGTGGGAGTCGCCTCGGGGGCTGATCTGGCCAGGCTGTTGGCTGTTTCACAGCCGGAATCGGGGGCATGGTTGCACGCGCTACCTTCGCCTCATCTAGGCACCCTGTTGGACGACAATTCTTTGCGGGTGGCGGTAGCTCTTCGCCTGGGCTGCAAGGTGTGTGAATCCCATATATGCACCTGCGGTTCCATGGTGGGGGAGTGCGGCCACCACGCACTGAGTTGCCGTAGGAGTGCAGGTAGGTTTCCGCGTCACCATGCTCTCAATGACATTATCCGGAGAGCCTTTATATCTGTGGATGTGCCGTGCCAGTTGGAGCCGCCCGGCTTAAGTAGATCCGACGGCAAGAGGCCGGACGGTGTGACTATGGTACCGTGGAAAAATGGCAAGTGCCTTTTGTGGGATGCCACATGCGTAAGCACAGTCGCCCCAAGTTACCTAAGTCGTACCGTCTTGTCTCCAGCAGCTGCTGCCGAAGACGCCGCGAGTAAGAAATGTAATAAATATGCTGCTTTAACAAAGCAATATATATTTTCTCCCTTCGCCGTAGAGACGATGGGCAGTTGGGGTGCAGACGCAAAGAATCTAGTTAAGGAATTGGGAAATCGATTAAGAGTTAAGACAGGAGACTCTCGCTCCGGATCGTATCTGGTGCAAAGGTTGGCCATCGCGATCCAGCGTGGCAATGCCGCCAGTTTAATGGGCACCTTTGCGCCGGATGCGGTAAGGGGCGAGTTATGTAATTAGAATTAAGTAGTTTAAGTTTTGACAAAATGTAAATGACTTAACTTGTTAATTAATTAAAATAACAAGTTAAAATTTATTTAACAATAACATAGTTAAATATCAGAAGAATAAAAGAATATTTTTAACACATTATACCATTATTGACACGACTCTTGCCTACAACAAAAACTTCCCCACTAATCCGATAGATGGTATGCATTTCTAATAATTATGTAGTTAAGTTACTAGTAGCTTAGCTTAAACAAATTAGACATCTATCGGTTAAGTTGAAGAAGATGCCTCCTTATATTCGATACTGGATAAGCATGTCCGTCTAATTTATTTGATTAATACTAGATGGCGCAAAAATTATTGAACTATTGATAACTATTTAATTCACAGACAACCCGATAGATGGAAAATGGAAATAATGTTTTAGTTTATCGAAAGAATGGATGCTAGACAATAATGGTCTTTATTCTCTTTACGTTCGTATTCTAAAAAAATAATTATTGCTTAAAAGGATTCAATTTTGACACTTAACTGTTATAACACTAAAACGATTATTTTGCTTATAAGGATTAATTTTGAAACTTAATTGTTATAGCACTAACGACGATTATTGTCTGAAATGAATATGCCATTATTGATTAATAACAGTTAAATTATTTTTGTTATTAGAATATTCGAATATTTTGAACTATTGGTTGTTAGTTTTACTTTTATGTATTCGGCGTTCGTAATTGCGCCATACTTGTCGTAATTTCGGTTATTTTATCGTGAGCGATTGCGAAAATTGAAACGATTCGTTTGTTTATGGTTTAGTTTTGTATACTTATTATAGGTACTTACGTAATTAAGTTTTTTTTAGTTATTATAGGTGAGTGAGGTGCATAATTTTGTATAGGGCAGGTAAATAGTGTTATGTGATGAAAGTGTTTGAACAATGGCTGGAACAAAACATTTTTATCCCGGGAATAGTTCCCACGGGAAGCGTAAACGGAAACATATTTTACGCGGTCGAAGCTGCGGGCATCAGCTAGTAAATAATAATGATAAACAGTTTAACCTACAAAATTTAAAACATTCTATTCGCATTTTTATCGTTATAACTTTTCACCCAGTGCTGTGTTAAAGTGTTATAACAAATAACATTTAATGTAACACGTTATTTTATTATAACTTAACCGTAAACACATTAATAAAAAATAACGTTTAATCCCACTACTATCACGAGTAGTCACGAGGTAGATAATTATAACAACGATAACTGATAATAAATTAATGGAAATCGCCACTATACATTTTATCAAGTAGCTTATTGTGGCACGTGTTTTATGAATAAGATAATTATACAATAGTGATATTATATTCCTTGGAAGTAGCAGGCATAAAGTTATATTGTCTGTGGTAGTATGCACGTAGGTAATTAACTACTGAAAAAATGAGGATTTTGTTCTACAGTTTTTGTTTCACTGTCAGACATTGTTAAAAATTTACAAAATATTGGACAAGAATGAGGTCAGTGCCAGTCAACACTGATAATACCTACATATTGTAGAATGTCTACACATACGTATGCTAATGTAACTTTTATTAGTGCCATAATGAGCTACTTGTAGATAACGTCAGTCCCTATTAAACCTATCTGTATACCTGTCCTTCATAATAGGTTTAAAATTACATTTCTTAATGTGTGTAATTTATATCTACTAAATACTAAAGCCAAGGTTCGAGAGGGGTAGGTAGGTGTGTAACGGCTTATTTCGGAACCACAACAAAGTATCTTAATTTGTGTTCTTTTCATGGCCTACTACCCACGCACTGTGTCCCAACTTTCAAAGCCGGATCATGCATGGATCATTTCATTATAAAATCTAAGAACTTATCAAAATCATTTATTACTAACTCTTGGGTTACGGATCATCGCACGATATTACCGACAATAGAATTACGAATGCCTAGAAAAAGCTGTTCAAGCAAATTTACTAGAATCAATAATGTTCAACCTTGATAAAGACAATAGACATACGCTGTATAAATTTTGACCCAGTTTACGAATCAGACGATCCTAATGCTTCTTTTGTCTACTTATTTAATTAATTCATTACAATCAGCAATCCTAAAAATACTGTCACGGTAACAATGTGCGCTAATATATAATATCAAGCCTTGGATACCCCGGGCCTTTTTTTTAACGTGAGGGAAAATCCTTCATGGATGCTATGTCGAACTCCTACCGACTAAAAAACCTCACGTAACGCCCAACAGCCTACGGTTGGGAGTCCTGGGTAAGCCCTCGGAAGGATGTCCCAGGACTCCCAAAAGACCTACGGCTACCACTGCTGATGATAAAATCCCCACTGGCCGGAACCCGCTCACCTCAGATCCCCCATCGCTCATAGGTATTGGGATTACTCTCGTAATCTTCCAGCGTTCCGGGAAGTAGGCTTTTTGTAGACACAAATTATATATATGCAACAGAGGCTCCCCCAGGACGCTGCAGCAATCCTTGATCACATAGGCCGTGATACCATCTGGCCCCATCGATGGTTTTGTCTTTAGGTGCTTAATAGCCATGTTTACCTCTGATAGCGTCAAATAGGGTATATTGACGTTATGATTGTTCCCTGGGTCTGTCGAAGCTGCCACTGCTACATCTAGTCTCAGTGGCTCCCTTAAATACACGGAATGAATATATTTTGCAAATTCCATCGCGCACTCTGATTCGGATAATACCACACCAGATTTGGTTATAGTCTTACAACCTAGGAACCTATTTTTAGATCTAATATAATTCCAGAATTATTTGGGATCATTATTTAATCGATTTTGTATCCGTTCTATGTGTGGCCACGAGAAGTGCCCCACCTTGTTTTCTTCCGTCTGTTCTTTCACAATCACAACGTAGTATTATGATATCCTGCCAGTACTATCTCAGCATCTTGTATGGTTCCGTTACAGCCCGTTTCCGTGAGCATTGTGATCAATCATCAATCAATATCTATACTAATATTATAAAGCTGAAGAGTTTGTTTGTTTGTTTGTTTGTTTGAACGCTGGTATCTCAGGAACTACTGGTTGGATTTCGGAAATTCTTTTACAGTTTGATAGTCCATCTATTGAGGATGGCTATAGGCTATATAACATCACGCTAAGGCGAATAGGAGCGGAGCAGCAATCAAGAATGTTTCGAAAACGGGGAATATTTTTTACCGTCTGAGAGGTTCCGAGGCGTACCTACATACATACATACATATGGTCACGCCTTTATCCCCGAAGGGGTAGGCAGAGGCATATTATATGCCCACATTTCACCTTTGTATAATTTGTCCCACGTACCTAATATGTGGCGAGCCGTATTGCCGTGTTTAAATGGACAGGCGCAGGTTGTGACTGCCTGCTGTTGAAATAAAGCCTTCAGCTTAGCTTAACGACTGCCATTTTATTGGCAACCGGGACCAACGGCTTAACGTGCCTTCCGAAGCACGGAAACGCTCAAATTAATGTCACAAAGTGATCACATGGATGGTCACCCATCCATGGACCGGCCATAGTGAAAGTTGCTTACTGCAGTGATCGTTTACAGAACACTGAGTCCGCGGGGCCACGGGCGCTTCTATTTTTTGTTTCTCTCGAAAAGTTCTAAAAAAAAGTCCGCGACAGCATATGTCTATCTTTTAAGGTTCGCTCACAGTAACCTAATTTGTCTATCCCTTAATGTCCGCTCACAATATTTTCAAACTGAAGAGTTTGTTTGTGCTAGGGTCTCAGAAACTACTGGTTGCATTTCAAAAAATATTTTACAGTTTATTAGTCCATTTATTGAGGATGGTTAATAACAATATAACATCACGCTAAAACGAATAGGAGCGGAGCAGCCATGAATAATGTTTCGAGAACGGGGAAATTTTCTCTCTTTTGAGAGCTTCCATTGCGAACACTGCGTAAATGGTTAAAGTTACGTAAAAAATGAGTATTACAAAACTATTCCTCTTAAAAAGTTATAAAGAAAAGTCCTTAACTCCATATGCCTATCTTTTAAGGTTCGCTTACAATAACCCACTATGAGCGAGGCGACGACGGCAGTAATCGTGGCCTGCAGTGGTAGCCAGTCAACTGAACGATAAAAACCGGCCAAGTGCGAGTCGGATCCATACCAAGAAAAGTACGGGCAGAAGTAAATGCGACGGGAAACATTATATCACTTTACATATTAATACCACGACTCTCCGTCTCACTTTAATGTGACGCAAACGAAGTTGTGCGGGGTCAGCTCTAATGAATATAAAGCGACGCGACGACGGGAGTAAATGCGACGGGAAACATTATATCACTAAATATTTATACCACACTTCTCTCTTTCTCACTCCCATGTGACGCAAACGAAGTTGCGCGGGTCAGCTAGTTATTAATTACCATAAAAATTGTAAAAAAAAGTTTTTAAGTAGGTAAGAAGAAACCTACTGTTTTATCTTTTAACAAGCTGACCCTCGCAACTTTGTTTACGTCACATAAGGTCTATGATATTAGAGGTATTTATTAATCATACTCATCAAGTAGCGTGTGAATCTGCCCTGTTTGCTTAATCAAAATAGAGCTCAGTATAGAATTTTCCTCAGTGTAAACAATTTACATACAAACACCGGCGCGTTAGAATTTTATTACATGTATCAATGTATAGTGGAATTCAACAGACCTAAATAATATAGTAAACAAAGAAATTGGATCTCGACTACTCCATAATTACTTACATTTAATTATCAATCCTGATCATAGTCGTTTCAAGGAACTCTAGTTAGATTTATGCGGACATTTCGACACTAATAAACCTTTAGATTATAGAATAATTTCATGAAAAATACTCGGATGGTAAAAATTTAAGACTGTCATTTTTGCTTGTCATTAAATTATTTTTTCTCAGACTTGTTTGTCTTTGCCATAGTGTTGTAAAACTGTTGTACTGGCCAATTGATTTTAAAAGGAGGTCATTGTTTTATCAATCTGTCAGTTCGAAAAAATGTACTTACTTTAATAATATAACTTATTGACCCAGAGAGCGAAGAGTGCTAGTCCACTAGTCCACAGAGTATATTGAATATATGGAGATGCGAGTCTTTGCCCCTTTTCACAAGTACCGGTTGCCGGGTGCCGGGTAGGGTGGGTGTATGGCCGTGTACTACAGCTTTCACACGTACCGGCGTGATTTGCCCGCCAACCGCTTGCATTCACCGCCGGTTACCCGGCACCGGCTACCCAGCAACCGGTACGTGTGAAAAGGCACTGAGTTTGGGTCTTCGATTCCACAGTATAGACGATTTTGCTTTCGTCCGTATGTGTGTGTACATGTCAGTTTCGGTCTAGAAGACGCATTTGTTAACCAATTTTCTCCAAACTTGGCACACATGTTCTTTGATTTAAAATCATTGATCTACGAAAAGATAAAAATACAACTTTTGTCAAAAGTTTTTTTAATAGGGCGGAAAATAAGGGAGAAAAAGGTCCCCGTTATATATGATGGGATCATAAGGGATATAATTCCTCACAGGTTGTTTTTTCCTGGGCGCTAGCGAGGCCTACTCTTCGCAAAAGTACTTTTAAAAAATTGGGACTAAATAAGTATTTGTGCGACCCAGAAATCGTCATAAGGATCCGGTTAGGCTTAGTACCGTGTGGAGGAGTAAATTTAAAGAGGCTAACGTTCATCAGCGAGCTGCCAAAAAGATAATCTAATGTTTCGAACGCCATAAACATTTAAATATGAATAAAAAGAAAAAAAATGATTCTTTAGGGTAGACTGGGTACGGTTGACGGTGGATGGTTAAAATATTCAGTCCTAAAGTAATATATTATTGGAAATAAATGATTATATGTACTATAAGATTTTCTAAAAGTTTCTTTTTTTTAAAGATCCTTTAATTAAATTAATATAAAAAAATTATTGCACATAATATATATTGATATACCGAATTTCATGATTTGATGAATTTGGCGATGGATATACCGAAGTAAATGAATGTACGGTGAACTAGATATAACACAATGATTATTTACATACATAGAATCAGTTTAGTTACAACACTATGATCATAAACAACTTCTGTCAACACATGACATGTTTACATGATTGCTGAGCTGTCCAGAAAAAGACTATAGTAGACGTAATAAAATGAAATCAATCAAATGTCATCAATATTCTGAAAAAGAAATTAAACATAGAGTTCACAAACTCTTTTGAAAATACATACTGTACCTACCTTAGAGGATCGTTATGACGATAACAGGATAGTTAACAACCATCCATAGAAAATAGATGGTATAATGCTGAATACCGCAAAGAACAAGCGGCGCGGCATAGAATGGGGACTATCCTGATATCCTGGAGGATTTAAATGACGCCGATGACCTGTGCCTGCTGAGGCTCGAAGAGTGAAACTCAAAACAAAGTAAACGTTAAAACTGTACTGCTAACTGCTATACGGATGCGAGACAACGAAGGTCACTAAAGACATTTCGCACAAGCTACCAGCTACAAGTTTTCGTCAACCGCTGCCTCCAACAGATCCTCGGTATATACGGGCCCGAGAAAATCACCAACGTATGCCTATTGGTACGCTGCAGTGAGACCCTATCCACCAACAGATCAAACGTCGGAAGTGTAGCTGGATTGGACACACGCTGCAAAGGGACCATGATCACATCATACAAAGGCAAGCGTTACTGAAACTACTGGCAGGGTTTCAAAAACTCTTTAACTGTTCAATAGTAAGTAGGTACATTTATTGAGAATGGCTTAAGGCTACACAACATAATGCTAAGATTAATAGGAGCGGAGCAGCAATGAGAAATGTTTCGAAAACGGAAAACATTTAATCGTTATAAGAGTATCCGTTGCGCCTCTGCGTAAATGGTTGAAGTTACATAAAAATAATTTATTACAAAATTGTTCCTCTTAAAAAGTTCTAAAACGAAATACCTATTTATTTATTTATCTTTTAAGGTTCGTTCGCTCACAGTTAATTTTTTTTTTAAGTGAGGAAACTCCTACATATTTTCTTTGCCGGACGCATACAGACTAAAAACCACACGCATCCTGCTTATCAGCCTACGGTTGGGAGCCCCGGGTTCCCTCGGTAGTCAACCCAGAACTTCCAACAGACCTACGGCTACCACAGTGGCCTCACCTAAGCGGGTTTGGGTGCTATCTTGCGTTTTTGAGAGGTTTTCGATCACAGTAACGTTAATTATTTCTAAAATAATGAATAGTAGCGATGCGACGACGGGAGTAAACGCAACAGGAGCAAATGACGGGAAACATGATATCAAAATAATAACTATCTTTCTCTCTCTCTCTCTTATGAGACGCAAACGAAGTTGCACGGGTCAGCTAGTACATATAATAAAATCGTAACAGGTCACTGTCTGTACATTGAAGATATATAAGAAATTTTTTTATAGGGGGGCTTTAGGAACGCAATAGAAAACAAAACAATAATTTTTAGAATTTTTGTCTGTTTGTCTGTACGTTTGTGCACGCTAATCTCAGCAACCGCTCAAACGATTGCGATGCGGTTCTCTTTATTGCGTTGCGGTTTGCTCCACTTAACATTTAAGTGTTTGTTTTATGCCCATCCTTACTATCATTATCATTATCATCATCATTACAATATACAATAAAACAAAGTCGCTTTTTCTGTCCCTATGTCCCTTTGTATGCTTAAATCTTTAAAACTACGCAACGGATTTTGATGCGTTTTTTTTTAATAGATAGAGTGATTCAAGAGAAAGGTTTATATGTATAATAACATCCATGAAATAGTGGAGTAATACTGTATACCCTTGCGAAGCCGGAGCGGGCCGCTAGTAATATTATAAATGCGAAAGTAACTCTGTCTGTCTGTCTGTCTGTTACGCTTTCACGCCTAAACGGCTGGAGCGATTGAGATGAAATTTGGTATGGGGATAGTTCGAGGCCCTGGGAAGGACATAGGCTACTTTTTAACCGACTGAGCAAAAGGAGTGTTATGATTTTACGCGATAACGACTTTCACGCGATAACGACTTCTACGCGGTCGAAGTCGCGGGGAACAGCTATTTAATATAAATGAACTTAAAGATTAAGTCTATTATAAATATTCAATCACGCTACTTAGCCTAGGGCAGGGGTCGGCAAAGCGCGGCTCGCGAGCCACATGCGGCTCTTTGGAACTGAAGTTGCGGCTCTTTAGTTAATAATAATAATAATAATAATAACTAAAGAGCCGCAGCTTCAGCTCTATCTATAACCCCCTCGTGGACAGTCGCTATCTTTTCATGGGATTAACGCAACCCTATGAGGGCATCGTAGATTTGCTTTTTGAATCGTCTGCTTTTTGAGACCAACAAAAAATGTCTCACAAGGTTATAGAAAAGCACACATCCGCAGGGCAGCTTGTGGCGAGCTAAATGTGCGTGGCTACACATCGGTCCCGATTCCTCAGAGTTTTGTTGCGCTTTGTCACCGGTTAGCATTTAATGGGCTAATGGGGGGGCGCTACTCCCGGAAGTGCAGCAAATCTCAACTCTGACTTGCCTTGATTGGCTGGTCAGAGGGAGGAAGCCAGAGCTTTTTGCTCGGGGGTGGAAGTGTCATTTTCAAGGGCATAACTACGGGGAAACCCGCTCCGGGTCTCACCCGCGATGGCGAAACCGGCGCCGCACCGCTCGACACCCCTAGGCGCTCACACCGGTGTTGCCTTCTGTCGCTTTACAGGCCTACGGGCCTATGGCGATTGTATAGGGGGCCCATCTAGTGAGTTGGCGAGTCACCGTCTGCCAATATTTTAGTAATAATATATTGAAATGTCAGACGCCGTCATCATCCATAGCATAAGTTACTTAGTTCCATTTAACCCCCAACACAATAGTCCATTTTGTAGTTAGCATATTTTCCAATAGTTTAGCTCCCATTGCGGGCGGTTCATTACCGTTCTTCTATATAAGGCGGGCGTGAATCGTCTGCAGTGGGGGTCCCATATCCCCTTACATTAAAAGTCTCAAAGGGCCTCTGCGTGTTGGACCAATATGTCCCCATGTAAGCCTACCAAAAGACCGGGTACCTTCGTAATAAAAAAAAAGAAGGTACCCGAGAAAGACAGAAACATAATAACATAATAATAATAATACTGTACTCGATACCGGTGGGACACTATTTTTTTATATTTTTAAATATATTTTTTTGTTTAATACTAATGTATTTAAAAATCTAAATTAATATGTATAAAGTAGTAAATAAAGGTAATAATAATAATGTTTATTGAGAAAATGGTTACATTAGCTTTGTACACGAATTTTATAGATACCAAACCATGACAATTTTTTTTTTCATTTTTTTTTTCAGTCAGTAAAATTACATTTCCAGTGTTGCAGGTTTTGACAGCGGGAACGATCACCCTTAATTGTTTCAGCAACAGCTCAGCTGCACTTGCCATTTCACTGACCGAGATCAACAATCTTATCTTAGTGTAGTTTCCAAGCGAATCTGGGTAAGAACAAAGTTAGGCTTTCATCCGGTACTGCCCTCCTAGCTAGACTACTGAATAGTCTGTGTTAAGGAGAGCAGATTTGTGTGTGATCCCTGTAAGCAGCACCTTAAGTGCTACTTACATAGACCACCCAACGAAACTATTAATTGACACCAGACTTGAGACAACGTACATAATACAACCCTTCTACACTTTTAGCAAGGTAAAGACACATAGTAATACATTTAAGTCTGTGATACATAGAGAGAGACAGTTGTGTAATCGTAGTGTGTCTCTGTGCGTGCGTGTGTGTGTGTGTGTGTGTGTGTGTGTGTGTGTGTGTGTGTGTGTGTGTGTTTGTGAGAGAGTGTGTCTGTGTGAGTGTGCTACGCGCGTGTGTGCGTATAGTCATGCTTGCGTTCGTTTTTTTATTTATTCATTTACTTATTCATTTATTTATTTATTCATTTATATATTTATTTGTTAATTAATTTATTTATTTATATTATAGAATACGATACATACGTATTATGTTAAAGGTATTATTTTATTGAAACATCAGAGGGATGTCAATATAAATGCTTCAGTTTCGTCAAAAGCTTTGCCAAGCAACCAAGATCTAACCGCGGTCCCACATTTTTGCAGGGGCAGGTGGTAAATTAGAAGTAGAAGTTTGTTTATTTTGTTGTACAGACATGGTCCTGGTAGAAAAAGAACATTTTTGTTAGTGCAAAATATGGGTGAGGTAATACACAAATCTTGTCCTTTCGCCGTTTTGTAATTGGTTTGAAAGGAGTCTGTTTATGTTGGAGTAAAATACAGCTCAGGACAAAATGTTGTCTCACATTCAAAACTCTCCACTCCTCATAAACAGAAATTGTGGGGTACATGTAGGGTCTGAAGGTTCTAGTGGCATTAAGGTCTTTTTCGCTACACCACCCCAGCAGAAAATACAGTATGTCAATATAGACTGACATAGGGCAAAGTAGGCAGTTCGAATAATTGATTTATTGGCAACGTGACGAAGTGTTTTGAAAATATATATCAATTTTCTCACCCGACTTGTCACAGCATTGATGTGTATTTTGTAGTTTAAGTGCTGGTCCAGTATTACACCTAAGTATTTGATATTGTCTACATCAACAATTTTGGGGCATTGGCAGTGTGTGTTTGAATCTACGTGGTATCAATTAGCCTTCAAAATTATGCTTGTTTTAGGTTGTGTTGCAGATGAATTGGAGAATGTAATAAACTTTGTTTTAGCTGTATTAAGTGTTAGTGTATGTGTGATTAGCCAATCGCAGACCAAGGTGAAACCACTTTGCGCCACATCCCCAACCTCCGTCCATGTCCTCCCAGAAAAAATCAGCGCCGTATCGTCTGCATATGACACGACCTCCATGTTTGCACTAGTCAGGTTGCAAAGTTCGTTGCCGTAGATTAGGAATAGGGTAGGTCCCAGTATGCTACCTTGGGGAACGCCATATTCCATTTGTAGTTCGTCGCTAAGGTGATCCTCTATCCTAACAGCCGGCCTCCGACCAGTCAAATAACTCCGGAACAAATTCAGTTGAGGCCCTCTGACGCCAATTCTCTCTAGTTTACCCAGCAGAGCGTTAATGGGCACGGTGTCGAAGGCTTTTGCCAAGTCTAAGAAAACAGTAAGCACCTTCTTGCGGCTGTTAAGATTTTGTACTATGTGATTAGTTAATTCCTGTACTGCGTCAGCTGTGGATCTAGACCTTCTGAAACCGTATTGTCTAGGGAAAAAAGGTTATACCTTTCCATATAAGAGACTAATCTGTTATTCATCAGCCGCTCAAGAACCTTTGACAGTGCAGTAAGAATCGCTATAGGACGATAGTTGCTCAGCATCCCTCCATCTCCACCCTTGAAAATTGGACATATGATTGCCTTTTTGAGCATCGATGGAAAAACTGCAGCCTCGAAACAACGGTTAAATATGTGGCTCAGAACGGGTGCCACTATCGTGGCGTATCTCTTAAGTACAAGAGGGGAGATACCATCCCACCCAGTTGAAAAGTTCCACCCACAATTATCATAACATTTATTTTTATATACACTACAACAGCCTTACTAGCAGATAAACAAGCAACCACGCCTATAGGTGTTGATCTGCGCTCAAAAGCGTTATATGGAGCACCAGTTTGGGCGGACCAGTTGGAGCACCACTTTCCTTAGAATAGGATTCTGTTGCGATGTCCGCAGCGGGCCAAGGTCCAGAGAATGGCTCGAGCGTATTGCACCTTATCATAGGAAGCGGCGTACGTGTCTAATTACTGAAAGTCTGTCGTAGGACCTAGATAAGCAGTTCTGGCAGATATCTACCGGACGAATGCTTTGGTGCGTCAAAATGACACCCAACCATCATCGGAAGAGATCTACAACTGGCGTATTAGGGCGCGCGATGATCTCATCCATAAATGGTGCACCAGGCTAGAACCCCGCGGTAAGCATTGAGCTCGTCTCGGCCATCTGATCTATTCTGAGGTACTGAGCGGCATGGTGCACTGACATACCACCTCACACAGCTCCTCACAGGGCACGGATGTTTTGGTGAATACTTGCACCTGCATGAGGTGGTAGGCATTAGGAGCGAAGGCTCCATACAAACCGATTCCCGCTGGCTTCCCTTTTCAGAACTGACAGCAACGTTTATCAATTTGAAATAATACTCCTAAATTAATCTCAAATATTCATTTTACTTAGATTATAAATGCACTCAAATATACGAAGTTTCATTAAATATACCAAAAACATTAAACATTCGTAAACCACACCGTTCGATCGAACAAGAGCGCGAAAATAATCCGGCTTACAGACTCTTATACTCTGTTAAAATTAGGTTGATAAATTTGACAGCTCTGAATAGTGCACCCCATAGTGTATAATCGTTAATGAATCTATTCGATTATCGTTCCAGTAAAATTTGAAATCGATAGTAACAAAAACGGTTTTATTATCTATATATATAAAAACAAGAACTGACTGACTGACGACGTCCATATTAATTCAGGAGCCACCTTACACCTTTTTAAATTAAATTCGTGAGTAAAAAAGTGAAATGAAAAAAAAAAATAAAAGCCCTCTCACGACTACGATCTTGCGCATTTTTTTTCGGTACCTAATGAACTTGTTCAGTAGAATATACGCAAGCCCCAAATCGTTGTTGAGGAAGAGCCTCTTTTTAAGTGTGGAATCTAACATGGATGCTATGGAATCCTAATTACTAAGACCACAGGATGCCTTACAACTGTCTCGGAAGTATGTCCCGGGGCTCCCGGCAGACTTCGGCGACCACTTAGGCCTGCCTAGGGGGTTCAGGTGCTATCCCACGTCTGGGGCGTTATCTCGGTACTTGGGGAAGAGGAGGAGAGTTGGGTACTATCCGCCACTAAGAGGGGCAAAGAAACACGGCACCGTTTTGGCCTGCTTCAGCAAGAACGGTGAGCAGCCAACTCGCCTTTCTCAGGCCGCCGAGTCGCCGACTGCGGAACTACGGAAGGATATTTCTCCCCGCTCCCTACCCGCGGCCGAGGAAGGGCCTTAGGTGAAATGAAACGAAAAATAAATCTAAATTACTATTTTAATTCTTTCAGGGGTGCACAACCTAAATCCTCATCCTCTTCATCACTACTCGAACTATCACCATGGCAAATAATAAATTCTTGCTGTTCACAGATGTTATCAAAGTGAACATCGCGCTCCCTGTCCTCTTCAATAATTTTTTTCGTATGTTCTATGACTTTCCTCCAGTCCTCCGCAGTAACATTGTGACACGCATTTTGTAAAAGTGTGAGCATTTTCTTGGCAGTAAATGGTGGTGAAGTATTGTGTTTGGCTGCATGACCTATAAAACATAAATAAATAATATAAATAATAACGTAAATTATCTGTTTTTACCAATTGAGGTGCTAGGATAAAGAAAAAAATACCTTTGATATTAGCGCAAATCAGTTCGATGGCATTGTAGTGGCAGTGATACGGTGGCAATCTGAGAACTGTATGGCCACGTTGCTCAGCAATCTCGTCCAAAATGAATATTGGCTTTTTTGATCTATTTTCTTTAACCAAACAGAGCAGTTCTTGTTTTAACATTGTTTCCTTTGCTTCTACTCCTTTGCTTTGGAGCCAGGATATCAATTCCAGTTTGTTATTGGCTGATGTTGGAGCTTTGTCTTTTTGCACGGAGTGGTATGGCGCGTTATCCATTATTATAATATGTGGTTCATGTAAATTTTCTAGTAACACCAGAACCACTCTTTGAATTTCTCAAAATTCATTTATTCGTGAATTTGTTTTCGTTGATTTGAAGGCTAACAAACAATTAGGTACAAAACCATTTGCCGATCCTGCGTGTGTAAGTATAAGTCGCTGTCCTTTGCCTTCGGGTACTTTTGAAACAGACAGTGCTGTGTCATCGGTCCATGCTTTCGGCACGGTGCGATTGGCATTAAGCCACGTCTCATCGAGAAAAATAACAGAGTCCCAATTTGTAATTTTATTAGCTTTTCTTAAAAAATCTATGCGTGCCAGTATAATATCTGTACGCTCCATAACAATCTTTCTTTTATTCCATTTTTTGAACGAAAATCCAATATTATGCATAATATGGCGCCTATAATATTTATATTATTTAATAACGTGCTTAATATTTAGGTTAATATTACAAAACATGCTTAATATTACAAAAAAAAAAACTAGTAGATTCCCACGTAATAATTTTCCTTTCATTTAAAATAATATAGTTTAATTCGATTTATTCGATTCATTTGTCTATGGTCAATTGTGCGGTATTCTTGGAAGACGCTTCACTACGATAAGTGGGCGGTACTCGTCTATGTGCTACGGTAATTTTTTGAGGTATTCTTGACATAAACAAATACGGTACTTCATAGGCGTGAGCTATCAAAATTATCATCCTAGTTTTAACAGAGTATAGTACCACAGTACATGACTCGCGTAGTTCCATAAATTAACACACCAGCGTGCGTGAAAGCCGGAACGACATAGCTTATTTCTCTCCGCATGTCCTCTGCAGGAACTGCAACCACAGAGTACATTTGTATACTATGAGATAGAGACGTCACTTGACTTATTGACGACATCAGCGGCGCCAAGCAGTTTTTGCAGGAAACTCGCCGGCTGCTTGTGTGTTTATTGTATCTAATAAATAATAATTATAATTTTACTAGTTAATGCGCGCGGCTTCGCCCGCGTGAAATTTGGTTCCCGTTCCCACTTCCCGTTAAAAAGTAGCCTATGTGATATTCCAGACTATACTTACTACCTATGTCTCTTTACTAAATTTTAGCTAGATCCATTCGGCAGTTAAAGCGTGATTGAGTTACAACCATCCAAACATCTAAACATCCAAACATCTTCACAAACTTTCACATTTATAGTATTAGTAGGATGAAACTAGAATTAAAAATTATATTAAAGTGTAAGTTAATGTAATGGTCGGAACGCAACTGTTTGGTCTTGAATCCTCTTAAAACAAAATATATGTTATTTGGAACTAAGTATCAAAAAGCTGCGGTTCCCACTTCTCTGAACCTTACACTTATGGGAGAATCGATCGACCGAGTAGTACAAGCACGTAATCTAGGGTTGTATGTTGACTCTGACCTAAGGTTTGAAAATCATATAGCGGAGTCGGTGCGAAACTGTTTTTATCGGCTCAAAGTTTTGTATAAAATGAGACCGTATCTTACGGAAGAACTGAGGGTGCAACTGGTTGAGGCCTTGGTGCTGTCTAGGCTCAATTATGCAGACGTCGTTTACGGTCCGCGCCTACTAGCGAGAACGGATCGGCTTATTCAACGAGTTCAAAATGCTTGTGCGCGGTTCTGCTTTTCGATACCACCGAGGGGGCGTGTCACAACTTACCTTAATAAAAATTCAATAATCAAAATGAAATCTAGAAGAAAAATGCATTTGGCATGCCTTCTCTTGGGTGTTATCAGTTTTGCAGAGCCGCAATATTTATATAACAAACTCGACTGGGTTAATAACCGAAGAGAATGCGCTAGAAGACAGTGCTCGCAGCAACTCTCCATACAGCAGCATAAAACCGCATCGTGCCGAGGTAGTTTCCGCTATTCAGCCGCTAAAATATGGAACCACCTTCCCCCACCGTTGCAGTCCGCCAAATCGCTAACAACCTTTAAGAAAAGATTACGCGTGTACCTATTAGAAGCGCAACGGGGGCTGGATGGCGTAAATTGTGACCTATCACTTATTTAACCTAGGTATTTATTTATGTCAATATGCAATGCATTCTTTTTTTTTATCTCTTTTATTTTATACAATGACCATTAGGCTAGTCATAATTTTGTTTATATATTGTTAGAATAATGTAGTTTTTATAATAATATGTAACTATAGGAATAATTTATGTAAGTAGTTAATGTTCAATAATAAGAAATTTAAGGGCTTGTTATCATAATTATTATTATGATATTATTATTATTACCTTACAATATATACATAAATAATAAATATAAATAATAAACACTTACTTTTATACACTAGGTATATAGAATTATATTAGTATTCATACTTCACTGCTATAACATATATTTTTACACATCCACACTTACTACACTCTCACACACACAACTACACACATAACCAAGGTTCCAGTTGAAAATCAGCGCCAAGGTTCCGCCTGGCACATGCTGAACTGGACACCTCTTTGATGCAGTCGTGAGGCACACAATGCAATAAAACATGATTAATTTTAGGTTAGCAATAAGTGTCCTGCATGTCTGTAACAAATAAAGGTTTCTTACTTTCTTTCTTTCTTTCTTAAGTTACAAGTAATAAAAATTGCTTACGGAGTGTAGTGTGGTGATGTGGAAGTAGTAGGAGAGGTTAAGTATCTTCTTTTGTTACTTGAAAACATTAGAGACGCCTATTCATTGAATTGATAATGTAAGGCATTTTAATTACCATAGCTAAATCTAGATGGCGCCAGCCAAAATTATAGAAGTCGGTGTTGAGAGTCTCCACAACCTTATGACTACTCAAGAATTATTTTTACAAAGAATAAGTACAGTTCATTAGAACTGTGTTTTTATAAACCTTATTACCTCCCGCAATGGATCGGCAGGGAAAATTGCGAGGAAAGGAAAGGAAATAAGATACTTTAAAATTAAAAAAAAAATATAGACAAAAATATTTTTTGACCTTATTAGGGTTCTATGTTCCATATCGTCCGTACCCATGGTGGATAATAAACGGGACTCTATTTTATAAAGACTTAGCCGTCCGTCTGTCGTTCTGTCTGTCCGTCAGTGACCTACAGACCGACGCGATGGACCGTAACGCGTCACGAGGCTGTATCTTATGAAAACGGTGATAGCTAGAGAGCTGAAAATTTCAGATTTTGTGTTTCTGTTGCCGCTATAACAACAAATACTAAAATCAGAGAAATTATAATATTTAAGGGGGTCTCTCTTACAAGAAACGTAATTTTTGTAGATTTTTGGTGAGCGAGTCCGCTTCGCATTTGGTAGGTTTTTCATTTCTGCTCTTATCATGCACGTAAGACATGAAGTGTATAAGTGGAGGTGGCAAAGTCGGAAAATCGGGGTATGACCTAATGGATCGCAATTACATTACATGTACGTAGAGGCAGGTATATCTAGTATCTACTAATACTAAACTAGGTTTATTTGCTAGTACTGCTCGTTCGCTCTAACTTTGCCGCTCGGCTCCATACTAAACTTGAATTTTTAATTAGACGAAATAAATTGACAGCAACTAATGTCACTTCTTCATACAAAGTTGCGTATTTTCTATGACGAAGTGACATTAGCTACTGTCAATTTACCTCGTCTAATTAACAATTCGGGTATACGCCTCTACGCCAGCGGCAAAGTTAGAGCGAACGGGTAGTAAGTGCAAGTCTTAGTCAGTCGCACGACTGACTAAGACGCGCCCCTTATGCTCTGGGGTCGCAGCAGTGAAGTTTCGGTGGGTAACTTTTTTTAGACTACACAGGGTCCAGCCTGTTGCAGGCAGCGCATGTTGGACTGCAGAACTTGTACGCTTGCCTTTTTCTGTGACTCAACAATAGCGACAAGAAGGAACATCCCATGGTTTTAGTGGGTATACCAATTTTGGAGAATTCCACATTATAGTCAATCACCCTGTTTTTTTTTACGTTTGGAAATCCTCAAAATCCACATGGTGCGCTACGGCTACCCATGGCCGTAAGTTCTGCAGTCTCTCTCTCTCTCTCTCAGCGGGCTATGGGGGGGGGGGGGGGGGGGGGGAGGGGGGTGTTCGTATGACCAAGAAAGATTTTGTGACTCTTGAAAAATGTTGTAATTGTAAAATCGGCATTTTTGGCTCTTCCGACTCAAAAGGTTGCCGACCCCTGGCCTTGGCAGAGAAGGATTAAAATCTGTAGGTATACTATATGGGCAAAAGACAGGCTTACGAAATAGGTTAAGTTCAATTTTTACATGCGAATAGATTTATATAAGCTTAATAATTATTATAACCTCACGTATCTTGCCTAACAGCCTGCAGTTGGGAACTCCGAGTAAGCCCTCGGAAGGCTACCCCAGGACTCCCATCAGACTTACGGCTACCCACTAAGGGGGGGGGGGGGGCTTAGTTCGGGTGCTATCCCACGTCTTTGATGGGGTTTTCAGGTTGTATCCCGCTTCTTGGGGGGGGGGGGGGGCGTGAATCCCTCGCGTCACGCTGTCGTCTAGGGCCTGCTTCTGTAAGGACGATGAGCGGCCTCCTCATCGACCTCAGACCCCCGGTCATGTAGGCCGATAGTCTTAGGCGAAGACATGCCGGCGCTCATGCGCATGCCACGAGGGCATGGCGCTATTGCGCCCACGCCGCTGCCGCTGTACGCTCGCTGCGCTCCTCGCAGTGCTGGCACTCTGCCGTGTTTTGCTAACTTTAATACCAATGAAAGGCAATCTCAACATCTCTGTTTGTTTGTTTATTAATTCATCAACAATTTACATCATATATGAATTCAATAACATAATCTATACATATAATAAAATGATAGAAAAGCCAAAACTGTACATTGGAAATATTAACAAAAAAATAGTCGCTGGGTGTTCTACATAAGATACCGAAGCTGAAAATATAGTTAGAATTTTTTTTGTCAGTTTGTCTGTTTGATTTGCTTTGTCCGGAAGGATCTCGAAAAGTACTGAACAGATTTGGTTCAAATTTTGCACAAATATTACTTAGGGGTGTGGTCTTAAAATAGGCTATATATTATCACGCCACATATCCTAGGGGCTAAGCAGAGAGCAATGAAATGTTTAAACCGTTGGATTGATTTAACTAAAACGTAGCAGGAATATTAGTAGGAGATAGGTTTTACACTCAGACAACATATTATTACGCTAAATTTTTTAGGAGCTCGGCAGAGAACAATGAAAATCTGTTCGTATATTTTTGAAAAATACAGAAATTACTGAATAATTTTAATTAATCTTTTATTTGAATAGCAATCTAGAGGTTGGCTCTTTAAATAGGCTATATATTATTACGCTACATATCCTAGAAACCAAGTTGAAAGCCTTATAGACTTAAAAAAATTCAAAAGTAGGCAGTACCTACGCCTGTCCATTTCAACACGGCAATACAGCTCACCACTTATTACGTTACGTGGGACGAATTATATAATAATATACCTCAGATACCCCTTTGGGGATAAAGGCGTGACCCTACGCATGTATTATGATTAAGGTGATTTAATTTATGTACTATATCTACAAAAATACAACTCTACTGGAAAATGTTGAGCATGTAGCCATTGCTCAACATTTTCCAGTAGAGTTGTATTTTTAAGAATGTTCATTATAAAGAAGCAAAAATACAGTGGGAATCATGGCTAGTAACGCAGGAGCCAGCGGCGTACACTTATTCGTGTAAGAAGCAACTTAACCGTAGGTCGACAGCCGCAGTGTTGTTGAAAGTCCCCCGAAAGAATTTGTGAGTCACTATCCCAGTTCACAACACTAATGTTGTAGGCGCAATGATGTGTATTTTCATGCTCTTCTTAAAAACCTGGCGTTGTAAGAGAAGATACACGCTGACGGGTTTCAAATTGCTATGGTTCGATAGAGAAACGATTTTTGTATTGCTAGGTTCTGGCGAAGAGTCTTTTCACTGCATGCGAGTGGTATCTGGGCCCGTGTTATTTAAGATCGAAAGGAGAGGGTGGAGTTAAGTTGAAGTGCTCTTTACCGACTTTTACGGATTTTTACGGACTTTTACGGACTGTAAAAGTGGCCCCCAATTGCTAGATGCGCCACGGCTTTCCATCAGTGGCGACGTCAATTCGGCGAGCTTAATATATGTATAAAAAAAAACATTGTTCTACACTGCACCAGTGGTTCAAGGCTGTCAGTTACCTCAGGACAGTCTTTATTGTGAATATCACATCGCTGCATGTGCAGACGGAGTGTAAGCACTGCTGGGAGTTATCCAAAAGTTGAGAGCAGTATTCTTAATAACGAATCTGCACCATGTACAGGAGACTCTGTCTTGTGCGGCATGAAAAATTGGCAGCCTTTTTTACTTATTCAAGATTTCTAGTTTCATTGGGACTGGCCCAATACAGCTTTCAATGCAGATGTTATTGTTACACCACGTACATCTATCAATACCAAGCTGTTATTACTGTTGTTACCGATGAACTGTATTCTTTTAAAGTATTACTAGCTGTTACCCGCGACTTCGTCCGCGTGGAGATTATGTTATAAGCAAAGTTTGAACCGTATTCTATTTGAGCCTCTAGGATAAGTCGTAACCAAAATGTGGGAACAAATTTAGGACATCCTCCAACTTACTCGGGGAGTTTTTTTTAACGTGAGGAAAATCCCACATGAATGTACTATGACTCCGACTGACTAAAAACCACACGTATCCTACCTAACAGCCTACGATTGGGAGCCCCGGGTAAGCCCTCTAAAGGATACCCTAGGACCAGGGCCGTCTTTATCCTATTGGAGGCCCTGGGCATATTAGGATAATGGGGCCCTATGACTTTGACAGGACACTTTTTTCATGGAATATACAAAGAAAGTAGATAAACCATGTTAAACATTTTTTTTTATTAACAACTAGCGGTTCCCTGCCACGCTTCGCTGTGTCTTTTTTTGTGGTCGTTTCATGTACCTATGAGAAATGAGTAACGTTTTCGAAACATTCTCGATTGCTGCTCCGCTACTGTTCGTCTTAGCGTGATGTTATATAGCCTATAGCCATCCTCGATAAATGGACTATCAAACTCAACTGAGTATACTGTCTGTCGCTTGTCAACAGGTTTTTTTCTTTTCATCTTCAAATGCGCATGCACAAAAAAGGCATCGAGTTTTGTCATCAAATTTGTGTTTTGATGATCTTAAAGTATGAACAGTGGAGGGCCCAGCGGACGGAACACGTTTTGTCAGATCAGCCTTTATACTGTCTGATCTAGTGTAGTCTTTACGACAAGATGTGTGAACCCTCAGCGACTTCAAATCCTTAAGTTGGGAGCTCTTTCGAGGTATTAAAGGATAGGGCAAGATTAAATGATGACTAAGCTATAGGTAATTGATTAATAAACATGGAAAATTGATTAAACTAATAAAGCTTTGACTTGAATTAAAAATGCCTATTTGTACTAATTTAGAATTACAATACAATTTTTTATTTATTTATTACACTTTATTATTATAATTTTAAACAGCTCATCGTATGCTAAACAACTCGAGTCCTTTAATAAAAACTTGCGACTAAGTTGTGAGTCTTTTAATAAAAGACTCGAGTCCATTTATATCCGAGTCGTATTATAACAACTGGAGTCCCTTAGATTAATAAAAAGACTTGAGTCGTATTTTTGGAGTCGAGTCTTGAAAATCGAGTCTAGTCCTAACTTAAGTGACTTAAAAGACTTGAGTTCTCACATCACTATTTTTTAGCAAAAACAAAAACAATTAGCAATAGCAATAACAAATTTTAGTCCTTAAGTTGACCCCCCTGGGGGGGAAGGACCAAAATTTGTTTAATTAATTATAAATAAACAAAATACGATCTAAAAAATTAAATGTTCGAACAGTCAAGAACCAACGAAGAACTAATAATTAGAAAAAAAATCAAGTAGGGCCAAATTCACTGAGTGATGTATCGATGCAGTGAATCGATCCAGTACTACGCATCGTTATAAAAGAAATTTTTTAAAATAATTAATTTGTTTTTGGTACGTCTGATAATTAATACGCTTTTATTAGGTCGTCGTGTATGTAACTAACAATGTAATGGAATCTAAGGAAACTAATTTAACCATCTTCCAAGGATCGTAGCGTCATGAAAATTGGCAGCTGTATGTAGTTCTGATGACAATACAATAATATGGTACTGTCGAACTGATATGGAGCCAATGTGTGATGGATGAGCCAATGGGAGTGCAGTTTTCAGTCAGCGCAATTTGATGCGCCCGAGTGTCCAGTGGCCGTAGCGTGTGCCTCTAACGTGAGCGCGCGCCCCGCCGCCCCCGCCGCTACCTCTTCCCCCGCGAAGATGCCGACGACTGTCACGTTGCCACCTCCTCAGCCATGTGACTACGCAGCTGCAACGGCCAGCACCCCCACAGCCGCTCAAACAAAGGGGAGGAAGCAGAGCAGCGTCACTCAACGCAGCACTGCGCCCGTCAAGGCGTCGCAAAAGGAGCCCTGTGATGCGGAGGGTTTCACGTTGGTGGTCAAGAAAAAGAAGACGAAACCCTCCTGCAAGAACCAGTGTGGAACTGCTTCAAGATCTATAGAGCAGCGCTTCCGCGCAGAGGTTCCATCTACGATGGTCTACGTGTCCCGTGTACACTTCAGCGTGAAGGTTCTGGACGTGGTAGACTATCTGCAGAAGAAAACCGGATTGGGTTTGAGGGTGGAGAAGCTGGACTCTCATCGTAACATGAGCTTCAACTCGTTTGTGGTGAGGGTGCCTACAGATCGCATCTCCACGTTCATGGATCCGGAGTTCTGGCCAAGAGGGGTGAAGTACCGGCGCTTCAGAGGACGTCTGCCGACACGGAACCCCACGTCACGCGACACGTCGACGTCATTACGTGTCAATTAGGTTAAGATATTTATATGTATTTTAGTTTTAAGGTATTTATCTATGGGCCGTAGAATAAGTTAATACCAACTGTAACTTTCTAATGTTGCCTGAAAATAAAGATTTATTATTATAACCCCTCGTGGACAGTCGTTATCTTTTCATGGGATTAACGCATCCCTATGAGGGCATAGTAGATTTGCTTTTTGAGTCATCCACTTTTTGAGATCAACAAAAAATATCTCACAAGGTTATAGAAAAGCACACATCCGCAGGGCAGCTTGTGGCGAGCTGAATGTGCGTGGCTACACATCGGTCCCGATTCCTCAGAGTTTTGTTGCGCTCCTCGACCAGTTAGCATTTAATGGGCTAACGGGAGACGGTACTCCCGGGAGTGCAGCAAATCTCAACTCTGGCTTGCCTTAATTGGCTGATCAGAGGGAGGAAGCCAGAGCTATATGCTCGGGGATGGAAGTGTCATTTTCAAGGGCATAACTACGGGGAAACCCGCTCCGGGTCTAACCCGCGATGGCGAAACCGGCGCCGCACCGCTCGACACCCCTAGCCACTCACACCGGTGTTGCCCTCTGTCGCCTTACAGGCCTACGGGCCTATGGCGATTGTATAGGGGGCCCATCTAGTGAAGTGGCGAGTCACCGTCTGCCAATGTTTTAAAAATAAGATATTGAAATGGCAGACGCCGTCTTCATCCATAGATCATATCATCCAGTCCATTTTAACCCCCAATTCAATAGCCCATTTGTAGTTTAGCATATTTTACAATAGTTTAGCTCCCATTGTAGGCAGTCCATTGCCGTTCTTCTACATAAGGCGGTTGTGAATTGTCTGCAGTGGGGGTCCCATTGCCCAATACATTAAAAATCTCAAAGGGCCTCTGCGTGTTGGACCAATATGTCCCCATGTAAGCCTACCAAAAGACCGGGTATCTTCAATAAAAAAAAAGCGGAGTTCTGGCCAAGAGGGGTGAAGTACCGGCGCTTCAGAGGACGTCTGCCGACACGGAACCCCACGTCACGCGACACGTCGACGTCATTACGTGTCAATTAGGTTAAGATATTTATATGTATTTTAGTTTTAAGGTATTTATCTATGGGCCGTAGAATAAGTTAATACCAACTGTAACTTTCTAATGTTGCCTGAAAATAAAGATTTATTATTATTATTATTTATTATTATTATTATAATGGAATCTAAGGTAGCTAGGTATGTATATAATTTTATTAAAAAATCACAGAAAATCTTTACTGTGGTTTTTGAAGGCCGTCGTACGCCTAGGGACTAGGGTCTAGGACTAGGGACTTTGTATTTGGTCTGAGGGGGCCCTTTCGATCGCGGGGCCCTGGGCAAGTGCCCATAGTGCCCAGTGGAAAAGACGGCCCTGCCTAGGACTGCGCTAGATGGATAGGAAGAGACCTCATGGTTTTAGTGGGTCCAAGGCCGGTATGACGTACGTGTTTATTAATTAGCCCCTTTAGTAATTATAAGAGTAAGTAGTATGGTGAAGCGCGAATACGAAACGTTTGTTAGATCAGGGCCACAGACTGAAAACTTTACGCATATCGGAAGAGTTGAGACGATAACACGCGAATTAATAAACACGTACGTCATACCGGCCTTGGACCCACTAAAACCATGAGGTCTCTTCCTATCCATCTAGCGCAGTCCTAGGGTATCCTTTAGAGGGCTTACCCGGGGCTCCCAATCGTAGGCTGTTAGGTAGGATACGTGTGGTTTTTAGTCAGTCGGAGTCATAGTACATTCATGTGGGATTTTCCTCACGTTAAAAAAAACTCCCCGGGTAAGTTGGAGGATGTCCTAAATTTGTTCCCACATTTTGGTTACGACTTATCCTAGAGGCTCAAATAGAATACGGTTCAAACTTTGCTTATAACATAATCTCCACGCGGACGAAGTCGCGGGTAACAGCTAGTAATACTTTAAAAGAATACAGTTCATCGGTAACAACAGTAATAACAGCTTGGTATTGATAGATGTACGTGGTGTAACAATAACATCTGCATTGAAAGCTGTATTGGGCCAGTCCCAATGAAACTAGAAATCTTGAATAAGTAAAAAAGGCTGCCAATTTTTCATGCCGCACAAGACAGAGTCTCCTGTACATGGTGCAGATTCGTTATTAAGAATACTGCTCTCAACTTTTGGATAACTCTCAGCAGTGCTTACACTCCGTCTGCACATGCAGCGATGTGATATTCACAATAAAGACTGTCCTGAGGTAACTGACAGCCTTGAACCACTGGTGCAGTGTAGAACAATGTTTTTTTTTATACATATATTAAGCTCGCCGAATTGACGTCGCCACTGATGGAAAGCCGTGGCGCATCTAGCAATTGGGGGCCACTTTTACAGTCCGTAAAAGTCCGTAAAAATCCGTAAAAGTCGGTAAAGAGCACTTCAACTTAACTCCACCCTCTCCTTTCGATCTTAAATAACACGGGCCCAGATACCACTCGCATGCAGTGAAAAGACTCTTCGCCAGAACCTAGCAATACAAAAATCGTTTCTCTATCGAACCATAGCAATTTGAAACCCGTCAGCGTGTATCTTCTCTTACAACGCCAGGTTTTTAAGAAGAGCATGAAAATACACATCATTGCGCCTACAACATTAGTGTTGTGAACTGGGATAGTGACTCACAAATTCTTTCGGGGGACTTTCAACAACACTGCGGCTGTCGACCTACGGTTAAGTTGCTTCTTACACGAATAAGTGTACGCCGCTGGCTCCTGCGTTACTAGCCATGATTCCCACTGTATTTTTGCTTTTTTATAATGAACATTCTTAAAAATACAACTCTACTGGAAAATGTTGAGCAATGGCTACAGTGACATAGTACATAAATTAAATCACCTTAATCATAATACATGCGTAGGGTCACGCCTTTATCCCCAAAGGGGTATCTGAGGTATATTATTATATAATTCGTCCCACGTAACGTAATAAGTGGTGAGCTGTATTGCCGTGTTGAAATGGACAGGCGTAGGTACTGCCTACTTTTGAATTTTTTTAAGTCTATAAGGCCTTCAACTTGGTTTAACGACTGCCATTTACTGGCTACCGTTAGCGTTAGTGTTATCGTCTTAAATCGTCTGGTTATACTTTAAGTTTTCAGTCTATGACCCAAATCTAACAAACGTTCGTCGTATTCGCGCTTCACCAAACTACTTACTCTTTTAATTATTAAAGGGGCCAATTAATAAACACGTACGTCATACCGGCCTTGGACCCACTAAAACCAAAAGGTCCATATCCATCTAGCGCAGTCCCGGGGTATCCTTTAGACAGCTTACCCGGGGCTTCCAACCGTAGGCTATTAGGTAGGATACGTGTGGGTTTTTAGTCAGTAGGAGACATAGTAAGTACAATAATGTGGAATTTTTTTTCACGTTAAAAAAAATCCATCTAGCGCATAAGTCCCCGTGTAAATTGGTTTAATATCCTCAACCCGTTTCAATCCGGTTTCCGTCCTGGTCATAGCACTGTAACGGCTCTGGTTAATATCACGGATGATATCAGGTCCGGTATGGAAGCTGGAAAGCTAATCCTATCCTAGCCTTGTTGGATTTCAGTTATGCTTTTAATACTGTTGATTTTGATGTGTTGCTATACGTTATGCGCTCTCTTAACATATCTCCAACAGTGATTGTTTGGCTTCAAAGTTACCTGTGTGGACGCCGGCAACGTGTATGTATTGAAATTACATTATCCAATTGGTGTAATACTGTTGTTGGCGTACCCAGGGCGGCGTTCTCTCCCCTTTACTCTTCTCAATTTTCTTAAATTCTATTTCAACTAATATTTCTTCTTCTTACCACTTTTATGCAGATGATTTACAAATCTACCACCAGACATCGCCTCAACAAATAACGGAAGCTATCGATTGTATAAACAGAGATCTGAACCACATATACAACTAGAGTAGGGCCTATGGCCTTATGGTGAATCCTACAAAAACACAGGTAGCAATATTGGGCAGCTCCTGACTTGCATCGAAAATTGAGTTGAGTGATATTCCCCCGGTTATCTTTGACCACGCAATCATACCTATCTGTGATAAAGTAAAGAATCTGGGTGTTTATATTGACTGTAGTTTATCTTGGGATTCACAGATAACGGAGGTGAGTCGTAAGTTGTTTGCATCTGCGGGCTCTTTAAGGAAGCTCCAAAATCTTCTGCCAATGACTACCAAAATTGCGCTTGCGAACGCATTACCGTTATCCATACTTGATTATGCAGATGTCGGCTACGTTGATCTCACCGAAAACCAGTTAGATAAACTTGAGCGTCTTCAAAATGTATGTATAAGGTTCATTTTTGGCTTACGCAAATATGACCATGTCTCACAGTTCAGAACACAGCTCGGGTGGTTATCAATTAGACTTCGCCGGGATGCTCACATTCTTTCGCTACTATATAATATATTATTTAGCCCTTCTTCTCCTTCCTATCTTAAGGGACGGTTTGAGGTCCTTCATGACACGCATTCGAAATGTCTAAGGTCGTCAAAAAACCTGAGTTAAAGATGCCACCTCACTCTACCACTTTTTTTGACAAATCGTTTACGGTCACTGCGGTACGACTATGGAATAAACTTCCTGTCGAGATAAGACGAACACAAACTTTAGCCAGATTTAAAACTATGGTAAAGGAACGCTATTTGTCTATGTAGGATATGTATTTGTATGTATGTATGTATGTCTGTATGTATGTATGTATGTAAGTATGTATGTATGTGTGTATGTAAGTACGTATGTATGAATGTATGTGTATGTATGTATGGGTATTTATAGACATGTTTAGGTAATGTTATCAGGTGAGTACTGATATTTCTATCTATAGTATGTAAGTAAAGGTGTATTAAGTATATATAAGTAGGTACGCCAAGCAACTACCACTCAGTACCTTACCAACTTTCTCCATCCAAAGGTTGCCTGGTAGAGATCGCTTTTAGCGATAAGGCCGCCCATTGCATACCATGAATACTCATACCCGTATATAATATATGTCATCTGAAACTATGAATCTGGCGTACAATAAAGTGTATAATAAATAAATAAATAAATTGGAGGATGTCCTAAAGGACATCATTCATTTTGGACCAAAGACTGAAAGTGCCGGCCAGAAAAAGAAAATGTGATATTCGCATAGAACACACAATTGCTAGCAAAAAATACTACTACATTAACCCTGTGCGTGCTATAGTTTTTTTGTTACATGCTTTTAAAATTCGTGTAAAATATTATTTCGAAGGTGTCATTCTAATGGATATGAGCAGTTGAATAGTGATTTATTTTATTAATTATGTCTTTCAGCACACATATAAGCACACATACATATAATTATACCTGTTTCTCCGAAGGGTGAGGCAGAGGCATATTTTATGCCCAATTTTGATTTCTCGTTCCTACATAAGGGAGCATGTAAAATAAAGATAAAGAGTATTTTATTTCGACAGTTAAAGGCCTTCTTGTAGTCCGCAAAAGCCATACACAGCGGCTGATTGTACTCGTTTGTTTTCTGTACAATCTGCCGTACATTATGGATGTGGTCAACGGTTCTGAAGCCTTTTCGAAATCCGGCTTGCTCCTTTGGCTGAAACTCGTCGAGCCTTCCAGCGAGGCGGTTTGTGACTACTGAACTCCCGAGAACAACTTGTAAACATGGCTCAGGAGTGAGATGGGTCTGTAATTCCTCAGAAAGGTCTTATCACCTTTCTTGAAGAACAGAGCCACCGCACTCCCGCTCCACGCTTCAGGTGTTTGTCCCTGTTGGAGGACGGAATTAAACAAACTCGTCAGCTCGTTGAGAACCGGAGCCCCCCCCCCCCCCCCCAGTAGTTCAGTTGTAATTCCGTCCTCCCCAGGGGACTTGTTGTTTTTAAGTTGCCCGAGAGCCGCCCTCACCTCGCCCTGATCGATGTCCGGAATGTCCTCGCTATAGTGGCGCGATAGTGGGACTCGGTGGTCACAATTAGTAGGATCCTACTCGTCGGCCTTTTGGTCAGTGATGCATACAGGTCTCTGTAAAAGCTCTTAATTTCCTCGAGAATCTTGAACCTTGAGGTCACAGTTCTGCCATCCCGCTGTCTTCAGTTTCATCAGACGGGGTCTTCCAAGCTGTTGGGCAAATACTTTGGTACCCCTGTTCTGCTCGATCGCTGCCTCGACGATGCTGGCTAAGGTCGCGTCGTATCAGCTTTCGGATTCTGAGATTTAGAACCCGCTGGTCTGACGAAGACGAGTGCGTAGATGGCGTTTCCCGTCTTATTCTCATAAGTTCGAGAGTCTCGGGCGAGAGCTTAGAGCACCTGTTATTGCTTTTTCCGAACAAAAACCTTCGGGACACTTGCTGTAGCGTCCTGACCACATTGTCGGCATTATCGTGAATATTGCCAGTGGTTTCCAGCAGATCAAAACGATTTTGAAGTTCTAACTGGAACCTCTCAGCCCCTGAGGCTAACTGGAGCGCGGTAGGTCGGAGAGTAGGCTGCATCATACGGGCCCTTTCAGCTCGGAAGTCCAAATTCAGAGATGCTCGTACAAGTCGATGGTGATCATCGACCGGTATTAAACCTGTTAATCACAGAGACATCTCTAAATATAGACTTTCTGTCCGTCATGATGAAGTCTATCTCGTTCCTTGTGACTTTGTCGGGGCATGCCTAAGTCCATTTTCTGTGGGGCTTCTTCTTAAAGAAAGAGTTCATCAAGAAGAGACCCTGAGACTCAAGAAAACTGACAAGCATATGGCCCCGGTCATTTCTGCGCCCTACACCAAAGGGGCCGATCTTCGTTTCGCCGCGTTCTTCTACTCCCACTTTGGCATTGAAGTCCCCCATCACAACGGACAGTGCTTTTCGAGGTCGGGGCATACACTTGTATCACCTTCAGGGTGTAATTGTTGGTGAGTCTCAGTATTAAGTACGCTACCCGAGGCGAAACACTGCTGATCTCCACAAAGCTGCTAACGAGGTCCTTTTTCACCATAAAGCCAATCCCGCCCCCGGAAGAATGTCTTCCGTCACCTTCCCGAAAGTAAAACAGGTCGCCTGATGCAAGGGTTAGCGTGTCCTCCCCCTTTCTTCGGACCTCGCACAATACTGGATGTGCCAGTTAATACGATCTAGTTCTGCCTCGAGTTCGGTGAGCCGCTCGTCCAGGCGCAGAGTAGTTCCATTAAACGTAGCCAGGGTCAGTTTTATATAGCAGCCTCCAGTAACCCGGAGATTCTTAGCACCCCCCCCCCTCCACCTCCCGCCGTCACTCCGACCGCTGCCGTGATCGGGAACAGCGTGAGTGCCGGGAACTGGGGGCCGTTGTTTAGTTGTGTGTACCATAGGAGGATATTTGGCCTTACTGTATCACGCTGGCCAGACGGGTTGGTACAGGGTTTAGTTTTGAATTTTACTTTTCTGTGCGCCATGACCTCGTCCGTTTATCAGCAGGTGCACCACTCGCAGGTGAGGCTGGCTTGGACCCCGGGGTTGGTGGTAGGGCCCCATCGCACCCATCGGGCGTCGGGAGGTGGCGGGGTGATTTGCCAGGTAGGTACTTGTCGCTTGAGCCTGGGGGGCTGCACGCGCGGCACCTTTGTCTAAGTTTTTTGAAACAAGTTTGGACTTGTTGTGAATCGTTAGGTACGTTTTGTTTGTGCGTAGATACGTAGATAATTAGTAAAATAAAAATTCTTGCTTATTACAATAAAATAACGTAAAAACAAATCACTATTCAAGTGATAAAATGTATCAAAATACATCATCAAAATAACATTTTTCTCGTATTTTAAAAGCATGTAACAACAAAACCATAGCACGCACAGGGTTAATGTGGTAGTATTTTTTGTTAGAAATTGTGTGTTCTATGCGAATATTACATTTTCTTTTTCTGGCCGGCACTTTCAGAATTGGCCCAAAAATGTATGAAACGTGAATGATCTCCTTTGTCCCCACATTTTGGTTACGACTTATCCTAGAAGCTCGATAGAATACAGTTCAAACTTTGCTTGTAACATAATTTCCACGCGAACGAAGTCGCGGGTAACAGCTAGTCGGTTCATAAATAAAAAAGTTACATCAATCTAAAGAATTTGCAGCGTACGGAGTCGCAGGCAACAGCTAGTAGCAAATAAATCTGCAGTTGCTAGTTCGATATTTTCGTAGAAGATAATGAACTGGGAGACGCAAATACGCCGCCCCGCCGACCAGTCTTACCTTTGTTACCCCGGCTATATCATCGAGGAACTATTTCGAGATAAAGCCAGGGTGTGCGCGTTCGTTAGGGCGGATGTTTGCTGTCGCCGGCTGCACTGCCTTGAGAACCCTTCCTTCTCCGTCCTTTGGCTGCACGTAGATCACGGCTCCATGAGTCAGATCTACGTGTGTGTCTATCGACCCCACACAGGGACAGCTGAGATAACGAGGCTGTTTCAGCACCTCAGCGAGGGGGCTGATAACGCGCAGGTGCGGTTCCCGAACGCCGAGTTGGTTTTTCTGGGGGACTTCAATGGTCACCACACTGAGTGGCTGGGGTCCCTCAGGACCGATCCTGCGGGGCGGGCCGCCCACGCGTTCGCTCTCTCCCATGGTCTGACCCAAGTGGTACCCGGGATTACGCGCATACCTGACAGGTCAGACCATGAAACCGCCCTGCTGGACTTACTGCTGACGAGTAATTCAGCACAGTACAGTGTGTCGGTTAGCGCCCCACTGGGTAAATCCGACCACTGTGTTGTGCGTGCCCTGCCTGTCCTGCAAAGGCAGTAGAGGTGACGCGGCGACTGTGGCACTACTCGTCAGCAGACTGGGACGGACTACGAAAATACTTTGCAGCCGTCCCGTGGGGTCAGCGCTGCTTTGCAGGGAGGGCTTCATCGGAAAGCGCCTCTGCGGTTGCTGGTGAGATCATATTAGGTATGGAATACTACATTCCATACACTGATGTCGCCAGCATCCGCAAAGTCCGCCCATGGTTCGGGCGTGAGTGTGCCGCAGCTGTTCAACAAAAACAGACGGCTCAGGGCTCGAGCTCTGCGCGACCCGAATATGGCCCACCTCAAGGCAGCTTACAGCAGAGCCACTAAGTCCAGTAAAAGGGCCTTCAAGAGAGCGGACGCCAAGCGCGTCACGCGGCTTGGTCAGGAGCTCTCGTCACATCCAACGGGCAGCCGTGGATACTGGCAACGGGCCAAGGCCGTGCAGGCCAACTTCTTCAGTCCTTCTGCCCCCGCTGCGCTATCCTGACGGATCACTGGCTCACAAGGCCCAAGAGAAAGCAGAAATGCTGGCCAATCTCTTTGCAGCTAATTCCCGGGTCGATGACTGTGGCAAGCAACCTCCCACTATCGCTGACTGTGGAACTACGATGCCGGATATTGTAATCCGGCAGTGCGATGTGCAAGCGGTGCTACGGTCACTCGACACGCGGAAAGCCAGTGGTCCTGATGGCATTCCGGCGGTGGTGCTGAGGAAGTGTGCAGCCGAATTGTATCCAACGCTAACACGCCTGTATCGCCTTTCCTATTCGTCAGGAGAAGTGCCGGAGGCTTGGAAGGAGGCGAACGTCCAGCCAATTCCCAAGAAAGGGGATCGGTCGGATCCGGCCATCTATCGCCCCATGGCCGTAACCACCGTCATCTGCAAGGTGCTGATTATCAACAAGCAGCTCATGCGCTATCTGGAGGATCACTCGCTAATTAGCGATCGTCAATACGACTTTAGGCCGAAACGATCAACGGGTGACCTCCTAGCGTATATAACGGCCTGGCCACGGGGCACGGCGGTGCGGCGGGCGTCGCGACTAATCGCGCGGCATCGTTTGCAGGCCACGGGGCAGTCGCGTTCGCCACCGCGACCAGTAATTTGATCACTCGCCTAGTCGCCGCGACTGTCGCCCGACGCCGTGGCCCGCGCCGTACTGCTTCATGTATTTGTTCCACTCGCACGCCGCACCGCCAGTCGCCCGTGCCGTTCGCTCGGTACATTTCGCCGGTCGCGTCGCCGTTCGCCGCGCCGCGTGGCATGCTCAGTACATTTCTATTCATTTGTTTGAGTCGCAAGACGCTTCGCCGTTCGCGCCGCGCGAATTTTCGCTTAGGCGACTGTCCCGTGGCCAGGCCGTAATACACACCTGAGGCTATGGAGAGGCACGGCGAATCTCTGGCTATTGGCCTAGACATCGCTAAAGCCTTTGATAGGGTATGGCATGCATCGCTTCTTTCCAAGCTGCCGGCATACGGTCTGTCGCCTCAGTTGTGCCGCTGGTTGGCCAGCTTCCTGCACGGGTGACGTATACGGGTTCTCTGTGATGGTCAGGCTTCCTGCTTTTTGCAGGTAAATGCCAGGGTACCACAGGGATCGGTGTTGTCCCCAACTCTCTTTCTTCTGCATATCAATGACATGCTTTCTCTTGGGTGCATTCATTGTTATGCGGACGATAGTACTTTGCATGGGAGCTATTCTAGCCGTCCAGTGGATTGGCGACACGACGTGAAGGAGAAGAGACAGCAACTCTTGGCGGATCTCGACCGGGATCTGGGTCACATTGCCCAATTCGGTTCAGACAACCTGGTCGAGTTCATTGCCGGGAAAACACAGGCATGTGCGTTTACAGCTAATAAGTCCCCATTCTTACCCCTACCCACTCTTCAGAGCATTACGGTTCCACTAAAGGACAACCTGGAGATCCTCGGTATAGACGTCCGGCGTGAGCTCAATCACAAAAACTACAAAGAGCGATGTATTGGGCTGGCCTCGCGTAAACTAGGAGTCCTAAATAAGGTGAGACGGTACTTCACGCCACATCAGAGATGTTTACTGTACAAGACGCAGATTCGCCCCTGCGTCGAATACTGTTCTCACCTTTGGGATGACTCCGCGAGGTACTTGCTAGACGCGCTTGACGCTATGCAGAGACGTGCTATCCGAATAATTGGTTGTCCTGAGGTGACGGGAGGCCTCGAATCGTTGTCGCAGCGAAGAACCATAGCGTCCTTGGCTGCCTTCTACCGAATGTATCACGGCGAATGTTCTGAAGTTCAACCTGATCCTACCCTCTCCTCTCCGATCCCGAACAACGCGTGCCGGGCAGAGATGCCACTCATACACAGTGGAGAGAATCTTCGCCAGAACAGAGCGTTTCAAAAGATCGTTCCTCTGTCGAACTATAAAAACCTGGAACGACCTGCCCGCACACGTGTTTCCCTCATCTTACAATCCCGGGTTCTTCAAGAGGAGCGTGAAGAGGCACATCACAGGGCCGCCAACTTGAGGACCACTGTCAGAAGTGGCCCCCAATCGCTAGATACGCCACGGCTTTCCATCAGGCTGGTGGCGACGTCAATTTGGCGAGCTAAACATAAGAAAAAAAACTTCGTACGAAGTCCACGGACGTTTTGGTAAAAGATATCTACCTATACTATTTTTCATTATTTGGTTTACTTGTAGGTCTCCGAAACCAAATCCACACACTAAACTGAGCATTTACGGGCCACGCCTCTGGTTGACACAGTTTATCGTAGTTACTCTCCGGTATTAAAATAATATAGGAGGAGTAGTCCCGTGTCGTTTTATGATTTACTAGCTGACCCGCGCAACTTCGTTTGCGTCTCATAAGAGAGAGAGAGAGAGAGAGAGAGAAAGATAGTTATTATTTTGATATCATGTTTCCCGTCATTTGCTCCTGTTGCGTTTACTCCCGTCGCATCGCTACTATTCATTATTTTAGAAATAATTAACGTTACTGTGATCGAAAACCTCCCAAAAACGCAAGATAGCACCCAAACCCGCTTAGGTGAGGCCACTGTGGTAGCTGTAGGTCTGTTGGAAGTTCTGGGTTGACTACCGAGGGACTCCCAATCGTAGGCTGATAAGCAGGATACATGTGGTTTTTAGTATGTATGAGTCCGGCAAAGCAAATATGTAGGAGTTTCCTCACTTTAAAAAAAAAATAACTGTGAGCGAACCTTAAAAGATAAATAAATAAATAGGTATTTCGTTTTAGAACTTTTTAAGAAGAACAATTTTGTAATAAATTATTTTTATGTAACTTCAACCATTTACGCAGAGGCGCAACGGATACTCTTATAACGATTAAATGTTTTCCGTTTTCGAAACATTTCTCATTGCTGCTCCGCTCCTATTAATCTTAGCATTATGTTATGTAGCCTTAAGCCATTCTCAATAAATGTACCTACTTACTATCGAACAGTTAAAGAGTTTTTGAAACCCTACTAGTAGTTTCAGTAACGCTTGCCTTTGTATGATGTGATCATGGTCCCTTTGCAGCGTGTGTCCAATCCAGCTACACTTCCGACGTTTGATCTGTTGGTGGATAGGGTCTCACTGCAGCGTACCAATAGGCATACGTTGGTAATTTTCTCGGGCTCGTATATACCGAGGATCTGTTGGAGGCAGCGGTTGACGAAAACTTGAAGCTGGTAGCTGGTGCGAAATGTCTTTAGTGACCTTCGTTGTCTCGCATCCGTATGGCAGTTAGCAGTACAGTTTTAACGTTTACTTTGTTTTGAGTTTCACTCTTCGAGCCTCAGCAGGCACAGGTCATCGGCGTCATTTAAATCCTCCAGGATATCAGGATAATCCCCATTCTATGCCGCGCCGCTTGTTCTTTGCGGTATTCAGCATTATACCATCTATTTTCTATGGATGGTTGTTAACTATCCTGTTATCTTCATAACGATCCTCTAAGGTAGGTACAGTATGTATTTTCAAAAGAGTTTGTGAACTCAATGTTTAATTTCTTTTTCAGAATATTGATGACATTTGATTGATTCCTTTCGACGCATATGACCAGATACGCAAATTTTCATTTTATTACGTTCAATACATTGATACATGTAATAAAATTCTAACACGCCGGTGTTTGTATGTAAATTGTTTATACTGAGGAAAATTCTATACTGAGCTCTATTTTGATTAAGCAAACAGGGCAGATTCACACGCTACTTGATGAGTATGATTAATAAATACCTCTAATATCATAGACCTTTTATGACGTAAGCAAAGTTGCGAGGGTCAGCTTGTTAAAAGATAAAACAGTAGGTTTCTTCTTACCTACTTAAAAACTTTTTTTTACAATTTTTATGGTAATTAATGACTAGCTGACCCGCGCAACTTCGTTTGCGTCACATGGGAGTGAGAAAGAGAGAAGTGTGGTATAAATATTTAGTGATATAATGTTTCCCGTCGCATTTTCTCCCGTCGTCGCGTCGTTTTATATTCATTAGAGCTGACCCGCACAACTTCGTTTGCGTCACATGAGAGTGAGACGAAGAGTCGTGGTATTAATATGTAAAGTGATATAATGTTTCCCGTCGCATTTACTTCTGCCCGTCCTTTTCTTGGTACGGATCCGACTCGCACTTGGCCGGTTTTTATCGTTCAGTTGACTGGCTTTTTTTTTTTTTCATGTGAGGGAAAATCCTCGTAGGATGCTATGCCGGACTCTTACCGACTAAAAAACCTCACGTAACGCCCAACAGCCTATGGTTGAGAGCCCCGGGTAAGCCCTCAGGAAGGATGTCCCGTGACTCCCAACAGACCTACGGCCGCCAACGCGGTCTCGCCCAGGGGGTGGTTCGGGTGCAATCCCGCGTCTATGGGGGGTTTCGGGTGTGACCCCGCTTCTAAGGGGGGGGGGGGGGGGGGGGGGCGTGCGTGAGTTGCTCACGTCACGCTGCCGTCATGAGCCTGCTTCTGTAAGGACGGTGAGCGGCCCTCTCACCGTCCTCAGACCCCCGGTCATGGAGGCCGATAGTCCTCGGCGAAGACACATCGGCGGCGCCCAGGGCGCCAACTGCGGAACTTGGGTGGGAGAGTTCTCTCCCGCACCCGGCCTGCCGCCTCCTTCGCGAGCATGACCTGCTCGCAGAAAGAGGCGGCGCAGTCCCACTTACTCCCGCTGGAGAGCATGGCTCGCACCATGGCCTCGAGCGAGAGAGTGTCCACGCCCAGACCAGCTACGAGGACCTGGCGCTGTTGCGCCCACGCCGTGCACTCCACCAGCGTGTGGAGCGCCGTGTCATCGCTGCGGTTCTCGCAGTGCTGACACTCGGCCGTGGTTTCCCGGTGTTTTCGCCACAGATACCTACCGAAGCTACCGTGCCCGGCAAGCATCTGTGTCAACCGGTAGGAGAGAGCACCGTGTCTACTCTCCAGCCGCTCGTCCATGACCGGTCTGACGGCCGCGATTGTGGCGAATCCCCCCTTTGGTTGCTCAAGTCGCACCTTCCATGTCTCCACGGTTTCCTGGTGGAGCAGGGTCCGCTGGGCCTCGATTTCTCGATACGCAGGCCTTTGGCCCCGCCCTTGCGTCACGGTTCATCTGAACAGTGACGCAAGGGCTCTCGCTTCCAGGTCCCATGGAGGGGTCACGGCTAGGAGATTTAACTTCTGCCAAACTGCAGGGTAGTTTGTTGGCAGTCGTAGCTCCTTATTCTGCTGAAACTTACATGCATACTCTTTTTCCATAATATTAGATACTTACATCTTATGCTGCGTCCACATTTGTTACATTTGGACAGCACGTTTCTCCACTACTGTGTCAGACTTGCGTTTTGATACCATGAAAACTGCAGCTTCGGGGCTATCCATGCCGAACACCCGAAGAAAATGCTTGACATAGAATAAACGTCACGGTGATTTTTGGCGTTACTAACTAGTAGTCACGCCCAGTGTAGACGCTGTTTGTATACGGACACACATCAAATACACGTGGAACGGGTCGTGAAATCGAAAATGGGTTTTGGTGTGTACTTTCATAGGGTATTCGGTGCTGAGGGGCAAGTGCGAGTTTTTGCGCGAGCTTGTCGACATTCACGGCGCGCCAATTCGTATGGGATCGAGACCCTGCCACCTAGCTGTAAACGCGGGAACTTGTCTCGATTCCATACAAATCGGCCATAACGCGCTCACCCGTGAATGTCGACAAGCGCTCGCCGAAACTCGCACTTGCCCCTCTGAGGGGCAAGTGCGAGTTTTTGCGTGAGCTTGTCGACATTCACGACTCACCAATTCGTTTGGAATCGAGACCCCGCCACCTAGCTGTAAACGCGGGAACTTGTCTCGATCCCATACAAATCGGTGATAACGCGCTCGTTCGTGAATGTCGACAGGCGGTCACCGAAACTCGCACTTGCCCCTCTGTTCATTGTCCGCGTCACCGGGAGACGTCCACACTTGCATTTATGACCCGCGTTGAGGAACACTGGACGACACAAACACAGAGACGGGGTACAGAGTAGATCACTGGAGTTTAGAGCGCGCGTCGCCCCGGTGACTTTGTGTTTCATAAACGATCACTGAAGCAAGCAACTTTTTAGCTATGGCAATTCTTTGGATGGTGATCACCACCTGATCACTTTGTGACAATAATTTTATAATTCATCGCTGTGCCCGATTTTAAGATTTAATTTAATTTTACGATTTTTAGGGTTCCGTACTGTAACGTTGTGCAACAACGTGTGCATAAATCAATAAAATTAGTCAATTAAAAATGAAATTTTAGTGAAAATAAATGAAAGCGCCATCTGCCGACAACTAGTCACATCAACACCAGCACTGACGTAACCAGAGTGACGTTGAGTGACGTAAGACGTAGGGACGCTAATTGCCGCCAGAGGCGCTGTCCAAAGCTATAAATAGGACTGCGCGCGAAGTTTAAGCAACCATTTTCACAAATTTGAATTATACTCGTCGCGAAGGTGTCTGTGTGTCAAAGTAATTTAAATTTTATTATAATTTTTATAGGGAGCGAAATTCTCCCTAAGTGAACAGTTGTTTAGCTGCAAACGTCAAGTACCCCATCATTGGGTGAGTTAAATTATTTATAATGTAACCTAAATTTTAAACAGTGAAAATTAACGGCTGTTGGTCAACCCTGTTATAGGGGGGTAGTAACAGGGGTGTGAAAAAACATATCTGTAAAATTAGTACTGTAAGCAGACAATGTAAGACTCCCGATTCCTGCAATGGTTAGCAGGGGTCGGCTGTCTTAGGCAATAGGCGGGAAAAAGGGTTCCAGCTAACCCCTCATCTGGAACATTCCAGGGTCCACCCACCAAGTTCCACGAGAACCGTCCACCCATCGGGTTCCACGAGAACCGTCAACCCTTCGGGTTCTACGAGAACCATCTACCCTACGGATTGGGAAAATTCACCCTTCGGGTTCCACGAAGGTGAAGACGGACCCTTCGGGTTCATCACGCAATCATCCACCCTACGGGTTGGAAAACACCGTTCCAGCCGAACTTGTGGACGGCACGGCTACCTCGCGGACTGCATCACCATCTAGGAGCCACAAGATAAGTCGAGCCCTAAAGGCCTACCGGAAATCGCAAAGCCTTTGCTGCCCGATCACGAACCACGACCCAGTTTTCAGTTCATAATAAACCATCGTTTTATATTTTAAATTTAACTTTTTATTTCTCTCTCCTTTCCTGAAAGCCATCAGCTTTTCAGTACCTATAGGGTAAAAAAAACCGGCCAAGTGCGAGTAGGACTCGCCCATGAAGGATTTCGTAGCAGCAAGTAACATAATATAAAAGTTCTCATAGTTCGTTGTAACTTTGATTGATGTTTTAACACGTTCGCAGTTGTAGTGATTTTTCTAACCGAAAATTGCGGTTTATGACGAATTAAAAAAAAACTACCAGCTCTATCTCGTTCAAACCAATTTTCGTTGGTAGTTTTTATTGCAATGTACTTCATATATTCTTTTTAGATTTATCATTCTCTTAGTTTAGAAGTTAGAGGGGGGGGACAAACATTTTTCCACTTTGGAAGTGTGTAGTTTTGAAGAAAAATGGCTGTGACACACGGACGGACAGACAGACGGACAGACAGACAGACAGACAGACATGATGAATCTATAAGGGTTCCGTTTTTGCCATTTGGCTACGAAACCCTAAAAACGGGACCCAATTCATGAGATTTCTCCGTCCGTCTGTTTGTCTGTCCATCACGAGGCTGTATCTCAGGAACCGTGATAGCTAGAAAGTTGACATGTTCACAGATGATGCTTGTTTTACCGCTTTAATAATATTTACTTTTAGTACTTGTTGTTATAACAAATACATCCTACTTCCCTGGTTTGTTTGTGAAGATGTTTGGATGCTTGTTACTCAATCACGCTCTAACGGCTGTACGGATTGGGCAAAAATTTTGTACAGATAGATTATATTCTGGAATAACAGAGGCTACTATTGTCAGTCCGGAAACATGTTCCCACGGGAAGCGGGAATGGGTACCGAAGTACCGACCGATAAAATTATGATTAAGGGGGCTCCCATATAACAGACGTTATTTTCCGCAACGGAGCCCTCCGTGCGGAAAAAACCGGCCAAGTGCGCGTTAGACTAGCTGACTCGCACTTGGCCGGTTTTTTATATCATTAATATCTACAAGACAAGAAGCGCTCGTGGCCCCGCGTACCCAGCGTTCTGTAAACGATCACAGCAGTAAGCAACTTTGGCTACGGCCAGTCCTTGGATGGGTGACCATGACCATCCATGTGATAACTTTGTGACATTTATTTGAGCGTTTCCGCGCTACGGAAGGTGCGTTAAGCCGATGATCCCGGTTGCCAGTAAAATGGCAGTCGTTAAGCCAAGTTGAGGGCCTTTTTAGGCAGCTTGAAAACTTTCAACAGCAGGCAGTCACAACCTGCGCCTCTCCATCTCAACACGGCAATACGACTCACCACCTATTACCTGACACAAATTCTAAAATAAGGTGAAATATAGGCATATAATATGCCTCTGCCTACCCCTTCGGGGATAAAGGCGTGACCATATATGTATGTATGTATTATCTACAATACATACCAGTCACAGTACGAAATGCATAGGTACTACCAATGAGATAATGTCTACAGCCTGTTCGCTCCAAGTTTGCTGCTGGCTTTATGGCTGGTGTAGAGACGTAGTAGGGAAAGCGGCCGGCAAACTTAGAGCGAACGGGAAGTATGTTCTTATTTTTTAAAAAATAAAAGATCCATGACCCGTTCCTTGCATTCGATATTTAAAACTTGCAGCTGCCTGTCAGAACAATATAAAACACGTCACATACGTACCTATCTATAATATAAATTAATATGAAACATAGCAAAGCAAATTACGACATATCTTCTAACTAAATTTACTGGAGTCCACACACGGAGCTATAACAAATTTCTATGCCCTCAACAAAATATGTCGACAGATTATATCTCGATGTATTTTAAAGGCGATTGTAGAGACCGAGTGAGATTAAAATTATGTTATAGTTTAACTCCCGTGTGTATTACTTGCTATAATATAATATCTATAATAGCCAATGTCACGCGGTTGCACCGGCGTGGTTCCCGTTTCCGTGGGAATTTGGGAATAAAATATACCGTCCCGAGCCTTTATCAAAACAATGAAAGAATTGTCCAAATCGGTTCAGTACTTTTGGGCATATTCAATGCAAAAAAACTAACATACAAATAAACAATCAAATTTTTTTCTTTATAATATTAGTATAGGTACCTCGATATGTTAATATATTATAGCTACGTCTGTGACAGGCTTAACACTGACAGCACAACCAGGCGGCATAACCTAGGCCCGTCCACATTGAGAGTTACATGTTCGTCACGATTACACACTACACTAGTCGATGATATGACACAAATGTGGACCCAGCATTAGAATTTCTTTATAGGTAAACACAGTATTAGGTACATGTTAGGGTTTCTCTGTACATAAACATACATAACACTATACCTCTCTGTCAGCATACATATTACATCCTAGGTTTCTTTATAAACATACATAGTACGCATTAGCTATTTATATAGTATTAGTCATAAAATCCTAAATCTATGGTATTAGTACAGTACAAACCATAGTAGCAAAGCCATACATATTAAGTCGGCTATACATGTTGGCTGAGTGTAGGCCAACGCGAACGTCGGTAAATAGGGGCAAGGCAAATGCTTATATCCACACGTTGGACAAGTGCGCTAAACGCCAATGCAAGCGGCCAATATAGACGAGTGTCTGTAAATGCGTTGGCCACTATCAGTATTCATTGTGCACTGAACCACTATAGATGTCGACATTAAAGTTGCTGCAGCTTCGGCTATTTATTTAATTAGCGCGTATTGCTATTATCGGAATGTATACCGCAGTATCATGTATGCCCCGGATATCTCAGTGTATGCCCCGTGTGTCGACGAAAAAGAGCACAATGTGTCGCCACCCCATCATTCCGAGGGTATCGTAAGAGGCGACTAAGAGAACACTTTTGCAAAACGCTCCATTGCGTAGGGAAGGAAAACTCGATATAAAACCCGGTTTCAGTAAAATAACAAGCGTTAAGCGGGGTTGAAGGCCTTATGGGAGGCTTGAAAAGTTTCCACTAAGAGTGGCCTGTCCATTTCAACACGGAAGCAGGCTCACCACCTATACGTGGGACATTAAACTATAAGGTCAAATATGGGCGTAAAGTATGCCTCTGTCTACCCCTTGGGAATAAAGGTGTGTATGTATGTATACCGCAGTAAAGTGGTGAAAAAGGATAATTCATTATTCATTTATTTCTTTGTGAACATAGATGGTACATGGATGTTACAATAAAAATAGGTGTGCGCTATGCTCTGCCATTACATTGGCAATTCAATTTTTTCTTATACTCTATTTTTATTAACTCGCCTAAATTTAAGGATGTTTTGGATTCCAAATAATTAAGACATTTTGGTAATATTCCAAAACTTAAATAATATGTTTTCATTTGTAATGAGCGACATTTTAATACACGAGTTTTTCTTTTCATTAAAATGGCTACTGCTGTTGAAAGAATCGTCTCAGTTTCGAATTTTAAATTAAATTATACGCAGCCTGACAAGCATCACACATGTGGTAGCGATGGATGTCAACCGATTATGGCGGACAGGCCAACGTGTGTGGAGGCTATTGGCCGAGCGCAGGTGCCTTTGATTTGTGCACAAAAACCGACAACGATCCGAAGTGAAACAAGTGATCACGAGCGTCGGCGAGCGAAGGCCAGTTACCACGAATGAGCTCACACGTTAGCGCTTGGCTTCACTCGGCCAGTTAGGCGAGCGACACCGAGCGATGACCAGACAAGGCAAATAGACTGTCCACACGTTGGCGTTGGCCATCGCTCGGCCAGCGTATATAGGCAGCTTTAGTGTTACTCATTGTGAACAATATGTATTTTGTTTTATGAATATTTAATGTTTGTAGCCAGTTATTGACTGAATTAAACCCATTTTGTGCGTGTTGAAAAACTTTGTCTCGTGAGTTTGCTGAGAACAAAAGCGCTGTGTCATCAGCATAAGAGACTGATCACCAACACCATACCATTTTTGACCCTAAGATGTAAAGCTAAAAAAAAAAGCAGGAGAGAATTTTCCCATCCAATTTCCGCAGTCTGCGGCGAGGGCGCGAGGGCTGTCTTTGCGGCTTATTCCACTTTTCACCGTTGACAATGCCCGTTGATGAAGTGAACTTTTTAGTTCACTAATCCCAATGATATAAAAACTATAGATACGTTATTGACACTGGAAAATGGCAACACGAAAATCAGGTAACTGCCGGAAAAATCAGGGACGCGGCTGGAGGCTTAGCGAAAGTTCTATTAGCACTGTTTTAAATTCTGTTAGTAAAGAAAACTCGAAAAAAACATGCCTTCATGTATCTTCAGAGGATGCACAAGCTACACAGCAACTGTTCAATACAAAAACGTGTCATTTCATGGGTAAGAACAACAGAAATAATAATATTATTTCATTTTCTCGGATCGATAAAATGGGCAAAATGGCGTCTAGCATAGTATCTAATTTTTTTTTTTAAATAATAATAATAATAAATATTCACGGACATCTCACACAACGCTATCTGATCCCAAAGTAAGCTAGGAATAACCTGCTTGTGATATGGGTATCAGACCACGGATATTAATACTTATACACTTCTAAATACATAGATACATATTATACACTAGCTGAGCCCGCAACTTCGTTTACGGCACATAAGGTGTATGAAAGGAAAGGTATTTCTTCATCAGAGTCATCAAGCAGCGTCTGAAACTGCCCTGTTTGCTTAATCATAAAAGAGCTTAATTATTAAGTCTATTTTAAAACAATTCAGTCCACGCCTTCGGCGTTGTTTTAAAATAGTCTTAATCATTAAGTTTTTTTATGATTAAGCCAACACGCCAGTTTAGGTTCACTCACATTCAAAGAAACCCCTACAATTAAAATTTTCAGACTATCTGATTTTTAAAAGTGTTATAACTCTTTTATTTCTAAACCGATTTACATAAAGCAAACGCTAAATGTTAACTGGAGCAAACCTCAACACAATACAAAAAACCGCATTGCAATCGGTTGAGCGGTTACTGAGATTAGCGTGCACAACCGTACAGACAAACAGATATACAGACATACAGACATACAGACAAACAGACAAAAATTCTAAAAATCATTGTTTTGGGTTCTATTGCGTTCATAAAGCCCCCTTATAATATTTTTTCTTATTTATCTTCCATGTACAGACAGCGACCTGTTACGATTTTATTATATGTATTGATAGAAACACCCAGACTCTTGAGACAAACATATATGGGTCACACAAATATTTGTCTCCGGTGGGAATCGAACCCACGACCTCCAGCGCCGCAGGCGGTATCACTACCGACCGCGCCACAGAGGCAGTCAACTGGCAGCCAGCGCTGGCTTGGTATTTGCCTCGTGTAAACGGTTTTTCAAGCCAGGCCAGCGCTGGCTGCCAGCGCTAGCGAGAATAGACGCCCGTCTATTTTTCTAGCCAGTGACCTCCGCCCGCATACCCCTCAACCCCCGCGCCACCGTTTTGGACACGTGTAGACGCTTCTCGCCAGTTACTGGCGAACGTCAGTACGGTGTTCCTCTTTTTAACCGACTTCAAAAAAAGGAGGAGGTTCTCAATTCGTCTGTATGTATTTTTTTTTATGTATGTCAAGCGATATTTCCGTCAATTATAGACGGATTTCAAAATTATTTTTTTTGTTGAATAGAGGTTACTTCTGAGGTGGTCCCATTTTCACCAGGTCAGGATCTGATGAAGGGATCCAGGAGAAATCGAGGGCAACCACGGAAAACTGTAGGGACAGGCCAGGAAGCTTGTTTAGATACATTTATGTCAGAAATGAGGTCATTATTCTTGGAATTCAAGGAGGACCAGGAAAGGAAAATTGATAAAATTTACCAATCGGTGGAAGAAATTAGAAAACAAAATTTAGATATTCAAGCATCTGTCACGTTTTTGTCGGAAAGTTACGATTTGCTAAAAAATCAAGTAGTAGAACTTGAAAAAGAGCGCGGGTATAATCTGTCACTCATTCAAAACTTGGAGGACAGACTGGAAAAGATGGATTGCAGCGCTAGATCTACGTGCGTAGAAATCAGAAATATTCCTGTAAAACAGGCAGAGACTAAGGAGGATCTCTTGGGCAAGGTTGTCACTATTGGAACCACTATAAATGCACATATTCAGCAGCAGGAAGTAAAGGACATTTTCAGAATCGGCCCTAAAGATTCAAATAATAGGACCATAATTGTTGAATTCACTACTAACATTATGAAAGAAAATATCATCCGCATGTTTAAGAAATACAATAAGGAAAACAAACAGCTGACAACTGAAAAGCTGAAAATCAGTGGACCACCAAGACCAGTATTCATATCTGAGAATTTAACGCCCAAAATGAAAAGACTGTTTTATTTAGCCAGGGACTTTGCAAAAAATAATGACTTTCGCTATTGCTGGGTGAAAAATGGCAAGATTTTCCTGCGTCAAAGAGAAGGAGGCTCTCAGTTTTACATAAAAGAGGAGACAGATCTGTCTAGAGTGATTAAACAGAATTGACTAGTTTTTAAAAGTTTACTTAATCTTTATATTCTGTTCCATATTTTCATTGTATACCCGTTATATATATGGGATTTTATTGACAGTAATTGTTTCTCAACCTGTATATTTCAAACGTTACTGATAGCACTGTCTTTGGTTGAATTTATATTAATTTATATTATTGTTAATTGTAACTTGGTATACTTATACATCAAACCCTGTACTTACTCACAATTTATACATATATACACATACATGCACCTGTCTTTGGTTGAATTTATATTAACTTATATTATTGTTAATTGTAACTTGGTATACCTATACAAACCCTATACTTACTCACAATTTATACATATATACATATACATACACCTGTTCGAAACGTATCTGAAAGTTGGAAGGCTTGAGTACACACCAACTATCACATCGCTTGGTTTCACGAGTGATAAGCTTTGTGACTTAATAACACCTCAAATCTGTTCAGTGGTTGACACCAAAACGATATACTATGACTGACAGACAAACAATTACGGAGGAACTAGATAACTTGGCAGTTTCAGATTCTTACTCTTGCTCTCCAGAACAATGTGTCTCCTACATAAATAACGACACCAGTTCTCTTAAACTTTTTCATGTCAATATTAGAAGCATAGGAAACAGTACTAATTACAGTAACCTTTTAACTGTATTAGAGAGAATCGGTGTCAATTTAGATATTATAGTGCTAACTGAATGTTGGCTTAGCAAATGTCCGCTTGTACCTGTTATGCAAGGTTTCGATTCATATTCATCAGCATTTGGTAACCAGAACGATGGTGTGGTGGCATATGTCAGACAGGGGGTGAGGGTGACCTTATCGGAGCTCGATATGACTGAGGCAACGGGCTTATGTTTTCAACTTGGACCTGAGGTAGCTATTATGGCCATCTATCGCTCACCCTCACATCGTGATGCAGGTAATTTTCTTAATAGTTTAGACCATAACCTGAACCAAATTCGTACCTGTAAGACTATTGTGTTGGTTGGAGACATAAATATAAATTTATTAACTAATAGTAGAGATAACGATGAAATCAAAAATAGGGACATGTACTTAACACTACTTGCTTCGCATGGTATGCTGCCAGCCCATACTTTTGCTACTCGTGACGACAGCTGCCTAGACCATGTCATAATTAAATCAAACAAGGGTGCTACAACCTTAGTACTTAATTCTAAAATTACGGATCACTTGCCTACGGTAAGTTACATTCAAACCAAGACTAAACATTTTGAATCCCGAGTTCTGTCTACCCGCATTGATGTGCCAGCCTGTGTAACTGACCTTGAAAAAACTAACTTCTCAACTGTTGTTGGTTGTCAGGATGCAGACTTGGCGGCTTCAGGGCTCGTTGACATAATCTCCAGAGTAGTCGCAACAAACTCTCGTACTGTTTCTATTTCTAGTAGACGGCGAACCATTAAACCCTGGATTACTCCTGGACTCCTCAAATGTATGCGACATAGGGATAAACTATACAAGAAGTCTAGAAGAGAGCCAGGGAATGATATTTCAAAACTAATTTATAAAAGGTACAAAAACTTCTGTAATAACCTATTAAAAACAATTAAAAAACAGTATGAAAGAACAGAGTTTGAGAGGCACAGCCATAACCCAAAAGCTACCTGGCATCTAATAAAAAGTATAGCAAATATTCAAAAACGTAGTTCCACTCCAACTGAGCTTCTTGCTCTGGACGCTAATCCAATTGTATCAACAAACTTAGTTAACAGACACTTCGCTCGTACAGGAGAAACTCTTGCTTGTAAAATTCTATCGTCGCCAAATAGTCATTTTGCAAATTCTCCTGCGTCTGTATCCACCAACTCTATGGCTTTCTTTAGCACTGACTGCGAGGAAGTGGAACGAATCATATTGGGCCTAAGAACAGACTGTGCCGTGGGCTGGGATGGTATTTCTGTGTCTCTTCTAAAATGTTCAAAGCATGTTCTCGTACCTATAATCAGTCATGTTTTTAATCTATGCATTTCAGAGGGTGTCTTTCCGGCAGTTTTTAAAAGGGCTGTCGTCGTCCCTATATACAAGGGTGGAAACCGAGACAGTGTCAACAACTATAGACCAATTTCTGTATTGACTACACTTTCAAAAGTGTTAGAAAAAATACTGAACAATAGATTACTTCAATACCTTAACTCGCATCACATAATTGCCAGCAATCAATATGGTTTTCGAACAGGCCGAAGTACTGAAGATGCTGTCGTTGAGTTAACCAGCACTATTGCCAAGAACAGCAAGAGTAATCTCAAAACAATAGCTGTCTTCCTGGACCTCTCAAAGGCGTTTGACACTGTCTCGGTCCCTCTGTTACTAAGAAAATTGGAATGTAATGGTATTCGGGGATTACCTCTCGAAATGTTTAAAAGTTACCTGAATGGTCGCTCTCAGATAGTTAAAATTGATAAATATAAGAGTAGCGAAGAATTTCTTAACTATGGCGTACCACAGGGCAGTGTGCTTGGGCCTAGTCTGTTCATTCTGTACATAAATGAACTCTGCAAGTTACCCCTACCACACACAAAAATTATTACGTACGCTGACGATACTACTCTCCTGGTTCATGGCGCGAATTGGGTGCGGGCCGGGCAGAATGTGGAATCTGCGCTCAGAATAGTTATGAACTGGTTATCTAACAACCTACTCACTCTGAACCTACAAAAAACGAGCTTTGTTACTTTTGGACCTAGAATGTCATCTCAGCCTTCAGGGTCTTTTACGATAAGAGCTCATAACTGTGACTTTGCTGATCAGTGTGAGTGTATCAATGTTGTACGATCAAATGTTATAAAATATCTGGGTGTAACAATTGACAGTACCTTGGCGTGGCATGCGCACATTGAAACCCTTATCGCCAGAACTAGGAAATTAATATACGTTTTTAAAACCCTTCGATCATCTGCAGAACTAGCTACCCTAAAAACGGTTTATTTTGCTTTGGCACACTCCATTTTAACCTACTGCATTACAGCATGGGGTAGTGCTGGTAAAACCGTTTCCCTGAGATTGGAAAGGGCACAAAGGGCCATATTAAAGGTCATGTTGTTCAAACCCATACGCTTCCCCACTGTTGAATTGTTCAGCATTTGCCAGCTTCCTACTGTTAGGCACAGTTATGTTCTACAGACGGTTCTACGCAAGCACCAGGAACTTGTATTTGATCCTGCATACAAGTCTAAGAAAAGAAGACATGACATTGTATGTGCTACAGAGCGCGCCCCGACAAAGTTTGCCAGGCAACAATATTACTTCTTAGGGTCTATATTGTATAATAAGGTGAACAGAGTATTAACGATATACCCTTTAACAAGACGCGAATGTAAATCGCGTATTGATAACTGGTTGTACAGCTTATCTTACACAGAGTTAGAAGGACTCCTAGATGCAAAGTGATTCTTTCAGATCAACGAAAACAGACACACATACACACACACACACACACACACACACACACACACACACACACACGCACATACACGCGCGCGCTGACACACACACATACTCACGCGCGCACACTCACATTTACTCGCACGCACACACACACACACACCTAAACTCACGTGCGCTCGCATAGGCACACATACACTAGCAAATACTATACATACTTACAAACAATACGCATTAGTAGTAGTAAATACGGTTTACCTTTGGAATATGTAAAAATGCCGGAGGTGGGCGTTAATAACTGCGACACAGTTGTTTAACTAATGCGGTTATTTTCGAACACAGCAACAATGTATGTATCCTGTTTTTGATTCCAATAAAATATCTATCTATCTTTCTTTAATAACTACCTACATTAAACAAAATTTGAATTAGGCACAGTTAAAAAAAAAAAAAAAAAAAAAAAACAACTAGTGCGCATGTTAACTTTTTAATTAAATGCTTTAATGTTCTACATTTTTATGAAGGTCTGGCGTCGATCTGATCATAGAGTCGAAAGACAGTCGAGGGCATTCCTTAACAATTTACAGCAGTTATCTTGTGTTTGGGCTTGATTGATTTGTATTGATGAGAACTTTACACCTAGATTGATAGACCAGACTTAAAAAAAAAGAAAGTTCTCAATGTTTTATGTATGTTCACCGAAATTTTCGTCAATTATAGACGGATTTCATTTTTTTTATGTTGAATAGGGTTTACTTCTGAGGTGGTCCCATTTTAACCAGGTTATGATCTGATTATGGGATCCTGGATAAATCAAAGGCAACCATTGATAATTATAGGGACAACTAGTGCATTTGTTAACTTTTTAGTTCAGTGCTTTAATGTACTACAGTTAATGAAGTTCTGGAGTCAATCCGATGATGGAACCCAAAGACAGTCGAGGGAATTCCTTGACGATTTACAGAGCAGCTACCTTGTGTTGGGGCTTGATTGATTTGTATTAATGAGAACTTTCACCTAGATAGATATATTTTTCGGTTCACCCGTCACTTAAAACATTGAAAAAAAATTTTTCAATAAAAAATACAACCGACTTCGAACAAATCCTGAAAAATAAAATTTACTTAGCACAAAGTAATATGTATTTTAATTTATCAGATTTTATTCAATAAAATATTGAAGTTGGTGCCATGAATAATATCTACCTAAACCTATGAATTTACTTGGCGCCGACTTCAATATGATATTGAATAAAAAATCTGATAAATGAAAATACATATTACTTTGTGCTAAGTAAATTTTATTTTTCAGGATTTGTTCGAAGTCGGTTGTATTTTTTATTGAAAAATTTTTTTTTGTTTTTGTATGGAATTTCTGCGACAAAATGCCGCGAAAATTTAATGAGGAGGATAATTTTAAATTCGTACAACTATATAGAGAGCACGAATGCTTGTGTGATAAGCGTAGCGATGCCTACAAAATTAAAGAAATGCGTGCAAATGTTTAAATGCTTCATAAATTGTTCGACAAACTTCTGGTATGAATTGTGAAATAGATGGTATGGAAACCAATGATATAAAAACTATAGATACGTTATAGACACTTGAAAATGGCAACACGTAAAGTAGGTAATTACCTGAATATCTGTGAAGCGGCTTTAGGGTTAGCGAAAGCTCTATTAGCACTGTTTTAAATTCTGTTAGTAAAGAAATCTCGAAAAAAACATGCCTTCATGTATCTTCCGATGATACACAAGCTACACAGCAACTGTTTAATATAAACACGTGTCATTTCATGCGTAAGTACAATAGAAATAATAATATTATTTCATTTTCTTGAATCGATAAAATGGCGGCAAGCATAATGTATGCACAAGAAATATGTACTCTATAGTCTGTGGTTTGGCGCCCGCGACCGGTAAGGGGATGTCGGGGAGATTTTGTACTAATGTTTTATTTTGCTATTTGAATATATTTTTTATTTAGGTAATTATATTTCTTTAAAAAAATAATGAAACATAATAATAATATATTAAGATTATTAAAATGATTTAAATTACAAATATTTGGATTACTTACTAGATACTAAATTATTACTTATTAAATAAATGTTTTTGTATGATATTGTTATATTTTTATTTTATGACTTAAATTACGTTAATAATTACTAATCCGATGCACTACATTAACATTTTATAAATTTAAATATTACGTACTTTACCCGTAAATACATAAATCATTATTATGTCTGAGTAAGTGAAATTCAAGTTTCCCTTTTTCCCCACATTCCTCTGATATTGACTTCATGCATGCTGCCACAGATAATTTATAGAATTCTTTTTTCAAATTTATAAAAATTTAGCTGTTTTTGAAAGCCGCAATGTTCGTGTATAACGTGTCTATATATGATACGTCTTTGATGGAAACACGGTAATAATGACTCAGGCTTCGATAACTCATTCCAGTAGCTAAGAACGATAAAGTTACTTCTAATTTTACTTTTGCTGGTAATGCATCTCTCATCAGAGTATCTTGGCGCTGAATCGAGCTCTGTATAAGTGAAAGTAACTCATTAAAGTTTTCAGCAGTAACTCGCAACGCCAACCTGTTCTCAGAAGGATCTTCTAATCTAAGTTGTTTCAGCAACAAGGCAGAAGCTCCGGTTATAGGTCTTTCGCTTAACCATTTTCTTATCCAAAGTCGTTTGGCTTTCTTTTTTTCTAATATGTCAATCAACTCTTCTCTTAATAGTGAAAACATGTTTCTTAAACATTTTCTTTTTAACAGCATTTGCCGTGTATTCACTATTTTTAAACTTCAAACGTGTGCTCACCCAAAGAAAAATCCCTGAATGACTGGCCTCGTGTAAACAACAGGGGCCAGGCCAGCGCTGGCTTGTCTGCGGGACTGGCGCCAGCGGTACTGGCTTCGTGTAAACTCTGCTTTAAATTCAAAGACGTATCATATAAAGACACGTTATACACGAACATCACGGCTTTTAAAAACAGCTAAACTTTTATAAATTTGAAAAGAGAATTCTTTAAATTATCTGTGGTAGCATGCATGAAGTCAATATCAGAGGAATGAGGGGAAAACAATGATATAAAAACTATAGATACGTTATAGACACTTGAAAATGGCAACACGTAAAGAAGGTAATTACCTGAAAATCCGTGACGCGGCTGTAGGGTTAGCGAAAGTTCTTTTAAGCACTGTTTTAAATTCCGTTAGTAAGGAAAACTCGAAAAAACATGCCTTCATGTATCTTCAGATGATGCACAAGCTACACAGCAACTGTTCAATATAAAAACGTGTCATTTCATGCGTAAGTACAATAGAAATAATAATATTATTTCATTTTCTCAAATCGATAAAATGGCGGCAAGCTTATTGAATGCACAAATAAAATGTACTCTATAGTCTGTGGTTTGGCACCCGCGACCCGTAAGGGGATGTCAGGGAGATTTTGTACTAATGTTTTATTTTGGTATTTGAATATTTTTTTTATTTAGGTAATTATAATTCTTTAAAAAAATAATGAAACATAATAATAATATATTAAGATTATTACAATGATTTAAATAACAAATGTTTGGATTACTTACTAGGTACAAAATTATTACTTATTAAAAATTTTTTTCTGTATGATATTGTTATTTTATGACTTAAATTACGTTAATAATTACTAATCCGATAAACTACATTAACATTTTATAAATTTAAATATTACGTACTTTACCCGTAAATACATTAACCATATTATGTCTCAGTACCTAAGTGAAATTCAAGTTTCCCTTTTTCCCCACATTCCTCTGATATTGACTTCATGCATGCTACCACAGATAATTTATAGAATTCTTTTTTTAAATTTATAAAAGTTTAGCTGTTTTTGAAAGCCGCAATGTTCGTGTATAACGTGTCTATATATGATACGTCTTTGGGGGAAAAGGAGAAACTTGAATTTCACTTACTGAGACATAATTATGATTAATGTAGGTATTTACGGGTAAATTACGTAATATTTAAATTTGTAAAATGTTAATGTAGTTTATCGGATTAGTAATTATTAACGTAATTTAAGTCATAAAATAAAAATATAACAATATCATACAGAAACATTTATTTAATAAGTAATAATTTAGTACCAAGTAAGTAATCCAAATATTTGTAATTTAAATCATTTTAATAATCTTAATATATTATTATTATGTTTCATTATTTTTAAAGAAATATTTATATATATAAAAAAATATTCAAATAGCAAAATTCCAGTTCCACATTTACTATGCTAGACGCCATTTTGCCCATTTTATCGATCCGAGAAAATGAAATAATTTTATTATTTCTGTTGTTCTTACCCATGAAATGACACGTTTTTGTATTGAACAGTTGCTGTGTAGCTTGTGCATCCTCTGAAGATACATGAAGGCATGTTTTTTTCGAGTTTTCTTTACTAACAGAATTTAAAACAGTGCTAATAGAACTTTCGCTAAGCCTACAGCCGCGTCCCTGATTTTTCCGGCAGTTACCTGATTTTCGTGTTGCCATTTTCCAGTGTCAATAACGTATCTATAGTTTTTATATCATTGCTTAAATTACGTTAATTATAATTACATACTAATCCGATAAACTACATTAACATTTTACAAAGAACATGGGTCAGAACGTACCCAGTTTGTAGCAAGTTGAAATTGGTACCATTCGAAAGGTCTTTGAAAACTTAGATATTTTTTGTACTGGAGCAACTTTGTAACTTATGTAGGAAAAAAGATATTTGATGTTGAAAATACCTAAAATCCTTAGTAAAATCGACCCACGCACGTTCAATTTTTTTTTGATTTTATTGATTAGGTGGGTAGTTCGAACTATTTTGTGCTAGCGTCGGTGTGTCGTCAGTAGTTAGTACCTGTTAGGAACTGATTTTGAGCGCTCGCGCATATCTTAGTTTATTTTATTCTTACTTTTATTTACAACCTCGGCTTTCACAACGGACTTCAGTGTATTACTTAACGATTGGATTATTATTATTACTCATCTGCTTCAAAAAAATGGAAGGTGAACGCCGTATACAGTGTGTTACATGTACAAGATCAGTAATTCGTGACCGAAACCGGCATATACTGACGCGAACCTATTTGGAAGACAATCCAGGCTTCACAGAGTATGTGATGGCACGGATTAACATAAATGAGGTTAGTATAACAATAGGTTTTGATCATCGAGTACACGGTGTCTTTTTGTTCACTCTTTATTAAGTTATTTATTGTTTTAGTGTAACTTGAGGATTTGGTTTTTCTTGATGGCCCTCAATCAACAGGCTATGTGTCATCGTTGTTGGGTAGCTGGAAGACAACAACAAGCTAGGTTCGAATAAGAACAAAACCAGGAACTTGCAAACCCAGAGCACCCAACGTCTGTTCCAACTTATAGAAGGGTTGCAAATACGGCGCGTCACTGTTTATTTCATGGGTGCATCAATCAAGAACTTCACAGAGTGTCCAGGTTTATAAAAGTATTCTTGTTGGTTAATCATAGCGTGTACGTTCCTGAACATACACGCGTTTGTACACATCACATCAACACGGAAGATTGGAGCTCCCTGTATGATAATGGAGAGACAATATTCACACCAGACCATCTCAAAGATATGATTGATACGTTACGAGATGCATATAAACATAAGACTAATATAGATTTTGACAATGTAAACAACATTTTACCAGAGGATCTATATTACCTAACTGGCTTAACACACCAACAATTCGAAATCCTTTTGAATGAAACACCGTCTCTTTTAAACCAATGTAGAAGACCAAAAACTGCACTAGGAATATATTTATTAAAACAACGGACTGGTGAACCAAATACACGTATAGCCTCCCAAATAGGTGTATCTCGTAAAACGATCGGTATTTTGCTTAAAACTGCTAGAAACTGCTTGACCCAAGACTTTGTTGTTCGCCATTTGGGTTTCAATCATATAAGTCGGGATGAAATTATAGCTCACAGCCTTGCAGTGCCATCATCTATATATTCCAACCCTATAAACCCAGTGGCTATAGCTATTTGTGATGGTTCGTATATATACGTACAGAAAATTAAAAACTTTTTATTTCAAAAAAAGTCTTACAGCTTAATAAAAACTTGTTAAAACCCTTTTTGATCACTTGCCCAGATGGCTATATTATAGATATATGTGGACCATACGCTGCAACAAAGACTGATGCCCAAATCATGACTGAGATTATGAATGATCAAACGTCCCCAGTGCATATAACGTTACAAACAGATGACGTTTTTATATTAGATCAAGGTTTTAGGGACTCTATACCAGATATAGAAAGTGCTGGCTATGTTGCCCATATGCCACCAAGTAAAGATAGGCATGCCACACAGCTTACAGATATTCAAGCCAATAAATCTCGAGAAATCACCATAGTGCGTTGGGTCATTGAAGTAATAAACGGATGGTTCAAAAGGGACTACAAAATATTTAGGCATACAGTTATCAATAAAACACTCCCTCACTTATTTAAAGACTTTCGTATTGCAGGAGCCCTTATAAATGCATTTAGGCAGCGTCTGACAGATAATGAGCATGCCTACGCTTTTTTTAATATAATAGCACAAAGAAGAAGTGAACCCAACAGACTGGGCAACTATGTAGGTAGTCGCAGAACATATGAACAGACAGCGAGCGGTGTTCACAACAATGACGGCTACGTCAATACCATTTTCACAACCTGCTCCTTTTGAGCAGAAATATGACATTACTGATAATAGAACTATGGATAGCTGTTTATATCCAAGTAATTTAAATTAGATTATGGGACAAAAGAGCAACGTTCTTGCACTAAGCTTGACATAATGTACGAATCAATGAATGTTAAATCTGGCAATTTAGTTTTACATCAGCCACAGCAAAATTTTGAATCTGACTGCTCTCAGGCCATTGAATCTACTAATCATAAAAATTATGGTTTACACCTGGTGCACCAAAATGTAGAGGGCCTTATTAATGGGAAAGAATTGGTGTTAGAGTTGTACATGAGCTTGAATTACATTGATATTTTTTGTGTCACAGAACATTGGTTAAGGCGTCATGAAGTCATGTTCAACTTGAAAAATCACCAGGTTGCTAGCTCGTTCTGTAGGACAAAATGTATACGAGGAGGCTCATTAATTCTTGTTAACAAGTCTATAAAATTTAAAGAACGTAAAGATATAGTAAGCATCTCTCTTGAACGAGTTATTGAAATAGCTAGTATTGAGTTCGAGCAGTTCATTGTATTAAGCGTATACAGTCCCCCGGATGTTCCATACATACAGTTTGAAGAGAAGCTGGAAGAAGCTTTGTTTAAATGCCAGTGCTCTAAAAAATCAGTAGTAGTTTGTGGAGATTTGAATGTAGATATTTTAGATTCTTCGCTGGAACCAACAAAGAGACGGAAAATGTTAAATTTATTGAAATCCTTTGGTTTATCTATACTAATATTATAAAGAAGTAAAGTTTGTGTGTTTGTTAAATTGTAAGGGGTAATCTCGGGATCTACTGAACCGATTTTAAAAATTCTTGCACCAATAGAAAGCTACGTTATTGTGGAGTGTCATAGGCTATATAGCATCACGCTACAATGAATAGGAGCGGAGCAGTAATAGTAAATGTTTCAAAAACGGGGGAAAAGTTATTCCTTTTGAGAGCTTCGTTGCGTGTGCTGCGTAAATATTTATAGTTATCTATGTAAAAAATATGTACTACAAAATTGTTTCTCTTAAAAACGTTCTAAAAAAATTGCGCGATAGCATGTGTCTATCTTTGGGTTGGTGCACAATAACCATTTTAATGGCAATCAATTTTTTTCTACAATAATGCCACGGGATACCTCTTTCATAAACGAAATTATTGTTCTTAAAAATAATGCGACGCGAATACACGCGACGACAAACCTTTCTCTCTCTCTCTCACGTAGTATTGAATATTAACGACGAGACGCTACGGGAGTAAACGCAACGCGACGGGAGTAAATGCGACGGGAACAGGTAATACTCTCTCTTATGTGGCGCAAACGAAGTTGCGCGGGTCAGCTAGTATAACATATTTCTAGAACCTACTCGTATAACTGCCACTAGTGCTACTTGTATTGATAACATTTTTAGTAATATACACCCTGTTAGGAATTGTATTGTGGACCCTGTAAAATCTGATCATCGAGGACAATCGGCTCTGTACTCTAGAAATATTACCAGAAATAAGAATGTAATCAGTTTTGTACCAGTCAACTCAAAACGCTTAGAAGTTTTCCGAGAAAATATAGTAAATAAGATAACAGAATTGCCCGATTACACTACTGTGGATAAATCTTATGTTGATTTATTCAACTTAATCCATGATGTGTTTGGGAAAATCTTTACACCAAAAACAGTATCGTTCGGAAGCAGTTTTGTTTTCAGTGACTGGGCAACACCCGGTATTTATAAAAGTCGTAAGAGACTTTATGAACTTTATTCGGAAAAATCATTTAATTTCAACCCTGACTTTCAGGAATATGTTAAAAAATATTCAAAGACATTTAGACAGGTCTGTTCCTTGGCAAAGTCAAATTTCATTAGAAATAAAATTACAGCTTCGACAAATGTAATTAAAACTACCTGGAAGATTATAAATTCTGAATGCGGTAGGTCTAAAACAAGTGAACGAAGCTTTCATTTAAAGATAAACGGTCGCCACGTTACAGGGGATCTGGAAGTAGCAACTGAGTACGAAAATTTTTTCAGTAATATACCTATTGGTATAACGAATACTCTTCGGTCGTCTTCCACTTTCGCTGAGCAATTATTATCAGAATGTGTAGATAGCTGTCAAGACGCGTTCGAATTCACGGCTGTCAACTGTAATGGCATTTTGAAAGCTTTTAAGGCTATTAATGTTAAAAAAAACTGCAGACCTATGGGGGCTATCAGTAAAATCTGTGTCTAGTGTCATTGATGTCATTGCCCCCCACTTGGCAGCTGTGTTTAACGATTGCGTTTCAGTGGGTGTATTTCCTGATCTAATGAAACATAGTAAATTTATACCCTTGTTCAAGACTGGCAGTGCTTCTGATCCAGGTAATTTCAGACCTGTCTCGGTATTGCCGACTTTGAGCAAGATATTTGAAAAATTAATACTTGAGCAGATGCCTGACCTATTTTAACAATCACAAATTACTTCATGTTAAACAGTTTGGCTTCACTAAAGGACGGTCGACTATCGATGCTGGTGTAGATTTGATAAAGAGTATTTATGAGGCCTGGGAAGATAAACATGATGCGCTTGGTGTGTTCTGCGATTTGTCAAAGGCTTTTGATTGTGTTCAACATGAAACATTGATCAGGAAACTGCATCACTATGGGATAAGGAACAAGGCTCTCGATTTTCTGACTTCATATTTGAGCAATAGAACTCAGAGGGTCGATGTTGGTGGCACACGTTCAGAGGGATCGGTAGTTACAATTTTTATTTTTAATTTATATAAATGACCTACCCTATTACGTAGGGGACACCAACGGGATTGTTTTGTTTGCAGATGACACTTCCTTAATTTTCAAAATTAAAAGACAACTAGATAACTACGACGATGTCAACAATGCAATCCTGAAAGTAGTACATTGGTTTAATACTAATAATCTTAGGCTGAACGATAACAAAACTAAATGTATTAAATTTACCTTGCCCAATGTAACACAGGCAGAAACCAATGTTCAACTTAATGGCCGAGAGTTGGAACTTGTGAAATCTACGGCGTTCCTAGGGTTGACGGTCGATGCTGGATTGCAGTGGGGTCCACATATTGAAAAGTAGCTGGCAGGTTAAGTTCAGCAGCATTTGCGGTACAAAAGATTAGGCATTTGACTGATGTAGATACAGCCAGAATAATTTATTTCAGGTACTTCCACAGTGTTATGTCTTACGGTATTCTACTGTGGGGTAATGCCGCAGATATAAATTCAATTTTTGTTTTACAAAAACGAGCCATAAGAGCCATATATAGATTAGGTCCAAGGGTCTCTCTGCGCGAAAAATTCAAAGAGGTAAATATTCTGACTGTAGCATCACAATATATTTTTGAAAATCTTATGTATGTGCAAAAGAATCTATCTAGTTTCGTTAAGTTAAGCGATATACACAGTGTAAATACCCGACATAAAGATAACCTTGCTTGTCATCAGTGTAGACTGAAAAAAGTCAGTAATTCCTTCCTGGGTAACTGTATAAGTTTTTACAACAGGCTTCCAAATGAAATAAAAAGTATGCCCTTAAATAAGTTTAAAAAGTGTATAAAAAGTAAATTGTACCGCAGGGGCTACTATTCAATTGACGATTATTTGCTTGACAAGGAAGCCTGGAAATGATCTGCTTGCTCTACTGCATTCTCAAGCAATAGTTTGTGATTTTTAGTTTAAATTTTGTAAATAGAGCACAAAAAGAAAAGCCCGTCGAGTTTCTTGCCAGTTCTTCTCAAGCGGGCCGCGTTCCGAACTGGTGGTATGTACTATTTGCATTGTATTCATTGACGTGTCGCAAGTGCCTATGTATTAGGATTATGCGAAATAAATGTTTTTTTGAGTTTTGAGTTTGACAATTGACAGAAGAAGACGTCATTCTACTCAGTCTGGACACATACCATTTAAAGCTCGCTAGATCATAATTGAAGGGTTTAATTCGAGAAGGGGTTAACTGACGTTTTTACCCAAAACGAGTTATGGCTACCGTTGGATTCGTAGTAAAATTATCTACCTTATGACATTAACAGAAAAGTGAAATTCTTTACGTATCTCGATATATTCAGTCTAAAAAGGGTTTAACTGACATAGGATTTGAAGTCCGCTAATTCAAAAAGGATTTAATGCTTGTAAATTTACCAAAAAATACATATTTCTACTTTTTTCAAATAAAAAAAGGAGTTAACATAACATAAAGCTGTTTTAACGTTCATAAACACATCTAATGAGCTAAGTGAATTGTCTGGGATTAAGGTAATTTAAATCCTTTTTGCACTAATTTTACCACATAAAATATTCAGTGTCAGAACACTAAAAAGGGTTTATTATAGCCTAAACGAAGACTTTTAAGCAATAATAAACCCTTTTTAACAGGCTCCAAAAAAGAAGCAGGTTCTTAACTCGTCTGTATGATTTTTGATGTATGTTCACGGATATTTCCGTGAATTATACATGTATTTCAAAAGTTCATTCCATTTTCAAAAGGTCAGGATATGATGATGGGATCCATGAGAAAACGAGGACAACTCAATTAAAAAAATGTATGTTGTGCTTTTGTTCTTTTGTTATGTAATCATATCCGACTCAGGTATTCACTTCAGGTGTCAATATAAGGATGCTGCTGTGCTGATGATGAAGCTATAGAACTCCTTAACGGTTAGAAGTTGGGAGACCGTCTGCAATTGGTCGATGGAAACTACTTAGTAGTATGTAGATACTACTAAGTAGTTTTCCCAATTGCAGACGGTCTCCCAACTCAGAAGCATCACGTTAGCCCTACGGCTAACGTGATGCTTCTGAGGTATGCTGGAAACAACATCTGTTGCTCTTGTGCTGATGATGAAGCTAAAGAACTCCTTAATAATTAGGAGTTGGGACACAGTACTAGAAGGTCGATGGAAACTACTGATAGCAGACTTAACTGTACGGCCCATAAGTATACCTAGAGCAGGTGTGTAAAAACTACTGTTAGTGTAGCGGCGTAGTTAATGGACCATCATGGCTCAGTTATGGAATTATTATATTAAAGACGGATTTCAAAAATTCTTTCTTCGTTTGATGGTGTCAACTTTTGAGTTGGTCCCATTTTCACCAGGTCTGATGATGGAATCCAGGAGAAATCAAAGGGAACCACTTAAAATTGTAGGGACAACTAGTGCTGATTACAGAAGTTACCTTGTGTTTGGGCTTGAATAATTTGTATGGATGAGAACTTTACACCTAAATGAATAGATTTTTCAGTCCAACTGTCACTTGAAGTAATGAAATAATATTTTTTAACAAAAATATTTCAAACAAAAACTATTCTATGATGATATTGATATGAAGTCAGTGCCATTAATAGTACCTACCTAAACCTACGGGTTTACTTGGCACCGACTTCGATATGGTATTTAATAAAATCTGATAAATCAAAAGACATATTACTTTGTGCTAAGTAAATTTTAATTTTAAAGTTTTGTTTGAAGTCGATTTTATTTTTGTTAAAAAGAAATATTATAAATGTTTATATAGTTTTATTTGTACCTATACTTTTTAATCACTATAATAATCTCACATTCATTGACAACCACACAAACTTTTCCCATACTAAGCAAAACTTGTTCATGGATAGTAGACAATGGGTGAACAGAGCTTAATACTTATTTCTAAATACATATTTAAGATACATAGAAACACCCAGAACAAGACAAACATCCATGTACACAAAAATACTTTTCTATTGCGGAAGTCGATCCGCGACCTCTGTCGTGAAGTAAAAGGCTAGCAATAGTGCATTAATAAAACGCAATAATGGGTTAATTTCCTATAATCTAATTTAGAAAAGGACTAAATCCGTAATATATTAGAGAAAAAACGGTTTGTTTAACATTAAATCGTTTTAATACCCACGAAGTGCATCATTATTCACGCGCATTTTAGGTTTAAGTGAAAATCATCACATATTTACAGTATACTATATATTTTAGCTCTATTTTTTTGTATAATTATATAATACACAATGAAAGTTATCATTTAAAAGTTTAACCAACCTTTTTTAACGATTTTCGATGTTAAATATCAAAATAAACCCACGAAACTTTAGAGCCCATTTTCTACAACATTACGATTAGTCAGGTCAGTTAACCCCTTCTCGAATTAGACCCTTCAATTATGTTGCCGAGCATTTGCGAGGTGGAGATGGTATATATAATATTGAGGTATCTTCGAGCCGTAGCCCTAGAATGTCGCAGCATGGGCTAGTAACCGAAAACTGCTCGTTAATTAGAGGCCGCATATTATCGAGGCACGTGTCGAATAAAATATAATATATTACACATACAGTTCCACTCCGACCAACTAAACCGACCAACCGTTGTTCGGAATGGAACTCAATAAGGGACTTTATTCCTATCGGACCAACTGGTTGATGACAGATGTTAATTCATGAAAAAATGTTCCACTCGGACCAACTGCAATACCAACTGAAACGGATGAAACGGATCAACGATTTTCTTTTTCACCTATACATACTTCTTATAGTTGTTCGATAGGAATATTGTATTGATTTATCTGAAACGGATGCAACGGATCAACGATTTTCTTTTTCACCTATTCATACTTCTTGTTCGATAGGAAAATTGTATTGATTTATATTAGGTCTTTACCTATGAAATTACAATTATCTATGAAAAAAATTAAACGATTTTTTTTCATGTATTTTTTATTTGCATTAATCGAAGTAATCACCCATGCAATCAATGCATCTTTGCCAAAGCAGCGGCAGTTTATTTATGCCCTTCTTATAGACACCGGCTGGACGGGAGCCTACAAATTCTTCAAAAGCACTTTGTACTGCTTCTCGGGTATTGAATTTCTTTCCCGCCAAGAAGTTTATACAAATTTTGGAAAAAGTAGTAGTCTGTAGGCGCAAGGTCCGCGATACTCACCATATACCTATCGCGGTTGACGGAGAGCTTCCAACCCCAGTTCTTGCAACTTGGAGACCGTCTGCTGTGCAGTATGAGGTCGCGCATTGTCGTGCAGGAGCAGCGGAGACGAGCGATTGACCAATGCTGGTTGGAGATGTGCCAGCTTCTCCATCATTGTGTTCAGTTCTTCACAGTACACATCTGTAGTAATGCTCACCCCGTTTCGTAAAAAGCTGTGATACTGATGTGCCGGTGCTAGACCACCAAACAGTGACCATCACTTTTCTAGGGGTAAGTTTTCCTTTAGGGCATTGTTTAGGTGCTGAACCAGGATCCAACCAACTTGCTGAGCGCTTGCAGTTATCAAACAGAATCCATTTTTCATCGCAAGTAACAATGCGGTTGAGAATTCCTTCATTTGTGTGTCTGTTGAGCAATGGAGCACCCATTTGTCAAACTTTTTTACCTTGCCAATTTTACGCAAATGGACCAATATTGTTTTGACGCTAACGTCGAAAGCTGCTGCTAATTCAACCGTAGATTGTGTATTAGGTATCGGCTTCCACAATCGCCTTTAATTCGTCATTGTCGGCCAAAGTCTTCGGACGACCATGAGGTTCATGTTTCTGGTCAAAATTTTCAGAACGGAAGCGAGCAAACCAATAACAGGCGGTGCGTTGGTTTGTAGTGTTGGCTCCGTAAACGTCGTCGTTGATGTTGCGTGCCGCTTGTGTCGCGTTGCTGCCACGACGATAGGTAGGTACTCATATTCCATAATTATTCGAATTTTTAACGTATCCATGATGACGATAAAGATTGAAATGCGATGAAAACGTTACACTAATCAATAAACAAATGTCTACTTTTGGAAAATGAATTCCATGTTTTAGCCCCTCTCTATAAAATAGAGTGCAGAGGGGCTTATGGCGAGACTTTGTCTGTAGTCTGTGACTCTGTTGCATTAAACTACGTCACTAGGTCACGTGGATCATCTGTTCAAAGTTTGAAATAAAACAAGAATTACAACGTCAATTGGATTGAACTTTCACAATAACGTTTTAGAGAGGGGCAGTCAGGTGACACCATCTCACGGCTTCTTGTTTTAAATAAAATTAATTTCAAATTAGAATTCTGATATAAAAAAAAAATTTGATTTGAAATGGCCAGTACTGCTAAACGGTAATTACATAAGTAAAGACCTATTATTTTATTCTTATCCGCAACCAAAGTTGTCACTTTGGTACCTATCAAAGCGTGAGTAGGTATTGGACCTTTTTCATTAAAGTATGGTTCCGTGTAAAGAAGAGAGGGTTATTGTGGGATTCAAATGTGCCTGTTTCCTTGTGGTCTGACAATTTGTTTTCATCAGTGGTAATGGCGAGGACATCCCTATCCGTCAGTCTGTTAAAACTAGAGGGGTGAGAATTAGATTCTCTCCCTCTGCATATCTACACGCCTGTAGCAGACCTCCGCCGCGAAACTATGATAGCGGAACCGCAGTAATTCCGCCAAGTTCTGTCACATGTAGGAGGAGCGGAACACTAGCGAAACCGCCTGTTCTAATGCATAGATTTAACTATCTTTTATCTCTTTCACCACACGGTTTCGCCAATCTGCTCCTACGCCAGTCAAACCTCCGCGCTTCGGCCGCCTTGTTATTGCGGTGCCGCGTTGTCTACGCGCCGGTTTGTCAAAATTGACAGAAATACAGAGCGGAACGGCGAAACTAATATTTTTTCAGTAAATGGACGTGAAGTTCACGGAAAAACTACTTCAAGCCATCAGAAATAGACCCTTTGTGTATTTATTAAGTCATCCAGATAATAAAAATAATATGATAAAATTGCGATAGCGTCACATCGACTAACTCGTGTCAGGTTCCGTTGCCCAGTTCCGCTGTTCAATCTACACTTGATCACAGCGGAATTCATTTAGCGGTTCCGCTGTTCTGGTTTCGCGGCGGAGGTGTGCCAAGGGCGACATACTTAATTGTTTGTATGGAATAGATTCTAGTTTCGGAGTCTATGCGATGCAAACTAACAATCAAGTGTTTAGATCACAGATACGAGTAACAGAAAAGATCTTTTTTCTGATCTCTGTGGTTTAGATAGAACACTTGATTTTTTGTTTGCATCGAACAGACTCCGAAATTGATTGTGATTTGATTAGGGGAAGCTGTTCACCATTCGTACAATGTTTAGTTTTTATTTTTTTTCTCCACGACTATTAGTCAAAATTACCTCGTTTATATCCCTAAACGTAGAAAATATACTGTAGTTAGTGACCAAATTTTCTGAAACTATTATGTCAAACGGTTAAAGAACTACAGCAATTTTTCGACGATAAGATATTTGTACGAACGCGCCCCATGGGCGGGGTACTTCCGTACAGTAGGTGGGGTACTTTCATACGCGTGGGGTAGATTCATACATGGTAATTGAAAAGCCTATTAACCTCCCAAAAATGTATTAAATTGATAAGAAAATTTGTTTATCACAGAACTATCTTAATCATATTTAACTTTACTCCCCATCAATATTTGTTCTTGGGAAAAATAACACAAAAAATCGGTTTAAACTGTAAGTTAGCAATTAGACATTTTGGTGGTCACTTTCAACCTCAATGCTAATTAAATTATTTTAATTAATTGAAAAGATCATAAACTCTACTCCTTCTTGATGTGCCGAGCGGTTAGGGAGGACCTGGGGACGTAGTCTAATAAACAAAATGTGTACGCTTTCTATATCAGAAAAAGGAATTATCATGATGATCCCAGTTTTTTCCGAAGATAAAACACTTTCGGTCCTGTTCGCCAAATTTCATAACTGAGTGTACTTTTTCGACAATTAAATAACAGCGGCCTGTTTCAAATTTTATCAAAACATGACTATTAACTTTAATTTCCTGATATCACATTTAAATTAGTGGTGCATTGAACAGTATTTTAATTTTCTTTTGTTATTGGTTAGTAATTAAGTTCCTAAACCTACTATTCATTTTTTAATATATTTTATCAATTAAAAGAATAGATTTTTGTTTCATAATTCATTTTTCTGCTGGCTCTCTGCATATACGGAATTCATTTGATTTTTATTCTGTTGAGTTTTTCTGTTTTCAAGGTAGGTATATGGAATCTACCTATATAAATTTAAATCATTTATTCGTTCTTCATCCATTTTTTAGCCGTAGCTAAAAAATGGATGAAAAACGAATAAATGTTACGAACGAATAAAAGATTAGGCGTGCCTAGGTAATCTTTTCTTAATATCTGTACCACGAACCTGCGATTTGATATCAACTATAATATTTACTTAATAAAAAGTATTTGCCGATCGATTTTACATAAAAATGCTGAATTATTGTAATATATCATAATTGAAAAAAATACAGAAGGTACCTATTAAATTTATTGAAAAATAAAATTTATGTGAGTATTTGTGGTAATTATGATCTAAAGGGGAGCATTCGAACGCGTACGAATGCGCCCCTGCAGAAATGTCCGAATGTGCCCCAGGCCTTGACCAAATTTAAACTGCTTACCTGCTGCGAAAACACGTTACGTCCTATTACCTCACACAGAGTGGCGCGATTGGCACGATACTTCGCTAGCAACATGGCAGTCGGTATGTCTATGTACACAGGCAAAGGCGTGTTTGTGTATCGGTTAGTATTTTTGTTATACTCAATGTATGTATGTGCCCCACGTACGAATGGTGAACAGTTTCCCCTACATATTTGAATAAGAAATACGGGAGTCAGTGCAACTTCACCACTTTTACATACATACATACATACATAGGTACACATGGTCACGCCTTTTATTCCCAAAGGGTAGGCAGAGGCATACATATATTATATGTCCATATTTCACCTTTTTAGAATTTGTCCCACGTAATAGGTGGCGTACCCGTACTGCCGTGTTCAGATGGACAGGCGCAGGTTGTGACTGCTTGCTGTTGAAATTTTTCAAGCCGCCTAAAAGTCTTCAACGTCCCTTAGCGACTGCTAATTTACTGGCAACCTAGACGTTCTTACCGTGCCTTCCGAAGCACGAAAAGCTAAAAGCTACGAGCGCGCTTTTACCTATAGAATTAATAGTGGCAGGTTGGCAAAACATTCAATCGGAACCGGAATATGACAGCATTGATCAAAAAATTGCAAATTTAAAGCGTGTAGGACGTTTATTTAAAAAGTCGCACGATAACATCATATTTTACTTATTTCTCTTTTACCTTGTACCCTCACTCACACTTGATCCTATTTATGTGTGGACCGCATAAACACTTGCCAATACACACTGAGTCTTTGGCGGAAACTGGGATCGCCAAAAGGTAAAAAAGCAGCGTTTTCGGCCTCCGCCATCGAACGAATAATGTTCTAGAAATCTAGAGTCTTTCCATTCTGCACTTAATAAATCTATAGGTACTTACATATAATAAAATGATAGAAAAGTCAAAACTGTACATTGGAAATATTTAAAAAAAATACTCGCTGGGTGTTCTACATAAGAGGCATAAGATACCGAAGCCGAAAATATATTTAGAAAAAAATTTGTCTGTTTGTCTGTTTGCTTTGCTTTGTCCGGAAGGATCTCGAAAAGTAGGTACTCAATAGATTTGATTCAAAATTTGCACAAATATAAACTAGGGGTAGAGTCTTCAAATAGGCTATATATTATCACGCTATATATCCTAGGTGCTAAGCAGAGAGCAATCAAATTGGCATTTTAACATAATTTTCACGCGTACGAAGTCGCGGGCAACAGCTAGTGTTTAAATAAGAACGTAACATTACTACGATTATTATATATTACCGTTGATAACGAAACAATATAAGGTGCAAGATGTCAAACAAACGAAAAAGTCAATATAATATTCGAGATACAGTTGAACGCGACGTAAGTAAATTCGACGGGAAATTATTATATTACTCAAATATGAATAACACAGCTCTCTCTTTTTTTCTCCCACGTAAGGCAAATGTAGTTGTACGCGTCAGCTAGTTTATAATAAAAGGATATTGTCTGTCCAAGCTTGAATTGTATTTTATTGAGGTCCTTTTGTTGTAGCTGCAAACCGTAAACTGATGATGAGATGTACCTACATTCCTGGGCTGTGTTAGTAAATTAGGTGGTAGTGTGTAAATAAGAAGGACACGTTAAGATAATTGTTGATCTTTATTTCACGCTTTAAGTAGGTACAGTATTCAGGTGACTTGTAAAAACTATATATTAATACAAGTTATTACATTTTGGTATTGCTAGGTTACAAAATTAGAAGATTCATGACGTGGCCAATAAACTTCGATGGTTGTGGCTCTTACTCTGGGACCAGGATGGTATAAAGTTCTTAAAGCTTTCTTTTGTGGTAAAAATAATTATGTTCTGAGGGTATCTTCTGAAGAATGATATAACGTTATGGAAATCACTGAAGTAGACTATTCTAGCCATTTCAACATCAGTGATCCGTTTTATTGTTTTAACTGCATATGCAGCAGAACTTAATTTAACTGAAAATATTTTTATAAGCGGGCCTCACTGCAGGTCATAGTAGACCAAAAATAATAGTCTTAGCAGAATCCGCGAGATCACGCCGTAAAATATTGCTTTTCATGCCATACCTACCTCAAATGCAGAAGGAAATCACGACGATTGTGCTGATCAGAGAACTACACGAGCACTTGAAGTCCATTGTAGCACCTGGAGACATTCACCGCTTCCATCTTTCATCCTGATATCTAAAATGGTTTGCTAACATCGTAATAAATGTAACAATTTTCGTTAATTTGTAAAGGTCGGTCTACGCTAGACGAACCGAGCACGAGCGGAGCACGAGCCGAACACAATTCGTATAGTGTGGACCGACTTACAAGCCTCGAACGAGCGCGCTGCGAGCATTTCGTTCGTGCTCGGCTGCGTTCCGCCTGTTGTCGGTTTTTTGACGAACACAAAGGGATTTGCGTCGCGCTCGCAGTGCGCTCGTGGACGTGTTTAGTGACAGAAGACGGTCGCTCGAGCCGAACATCATGGAAACGTGGACCGAAGATGCTTCCGTGCAATTAATTGAATTATATCAAAATAATCCTCTCTCAAAATGGTTAGCAAATCTAAATTAATAATAAATAATCTCTCAAAATGGTTAGCAAATCTAAATTTTGTTGATTGGATCTCATAGATCCCCATCGTCTAGGCCTTTTCCTATTTTTGCTGACCACTGCTATAATAATCGCGGCAACAGCAGCGACTGCTGCAATATTATTAATATCGTCCATATTCGCCAAGAGCCGCGAGCTCACTGCGGAAAATTACGTTCGAGGACAGTGATCGTTGTAGGTTCGTTGCACGTCCACACTTGACACCGCGAATGACGAAACCGAGAATGGCTCCGCTTGTGCTCCGCTCGTGCTCGGTTCGTCTAGCGTAGACCCACCTTAAGAAATTGACAATAAATGCATTACATTAATACATAGATCGTCAGACAAGACCACATAAACAAACAATGTTTAACCAGTAGCATAACTGACACTGATAGTTTTACATAACGTCAACCTGATTTGGCACTTTGTCTTTTACGGTAGATATATCTACCTATTTATGGTACCTAGATGATGCTGGACGTGCGGACTCATCAACCGTGCAGGAAGCTGGTACCTCATACATACGGCCTTGTCAGCAGCAGGGGATGTGAGGCATTGCGGGATGGACTTCTGGCTGTAGGAGTTTAAAGGCGAAGCGTTTTGCGGAGGAGAGAGAGAGTAAGATTATGTTAGTTTCTACGCAGCGCCGCTAGTTCTTTGTGATGGTATTTAGCATTATACCATCCGTCGAAAATAATTGAGTCATAGCAAATGTGGTATAGTCCCCTTGGCCTTCACCAACCCATAGTCTTACCAGCCTCTTGGCTGATTTACACGCCGTACTTGCGTGTTATCTGTCCGGTGCGCTCTCCTCGCCCTCTCCCCATTCTGAAACGGCCTTGCCTTCTTTGCGTTCATTTCCCAGTTTAGAGATACGGCACGATTTACAGGCTACTTCGAGGTACTATCTCGGGATCTCTAGCTCCAGCTGAACGTGTTTGTCGTGCCCGTGAATAGTAAATGTGGTAGGTGTCACAGAGCAACACGTCTACACGCGGACGGAACGTATTGCTCTGTAGTGGTTGTTTACTATCCAGTTATCCTCATAACGATCCTGTAAGGTACAGTACGAATTTTCAAAAGAGCTTATGAACTCTTTGGTCACCATTTTTTTTTCAACATTTTGATGACATTTGAATGATGTCATTTATAAACGTTACGTCTTAAATCGTAACGCGCCGGTGTTTGTACGTAAATTTCTTAAATTGAAGAATAATCATAAATAAGAACTCTTACTTTTTTTATTTAAAAAATATCATTTTATGAATAATATTACACCTCCCTTTTAGTAATCTAATCTATAACTGTAAGCGTCGTTCACTTTTTAAAGAAATATATTGACGACGAAAGTAGAAAAAATATTTAGTAGGTACGTGCAAATACCTACTAAAGACATAAAATTTGTCTTTTTTTTTGCGGGTTCATGGAAGTAGGAGTAGGAAGGGTATTTACTTTCTAGATGATGCGTTAATAATAAGTAGGCATATTATTTCCACAGTTTATCTATTAATATCAACTATTATAGTTACGTTAAACCAACCAAAGTTAATACAGGCAAGTGGCAACCCGGTTCAATTATGGCGACACTTGGGTGCCACCCATTATTTTGATTTTGTGATTTTGCTTTATCACATGGTGATCATCAATTCATTTAATTTGCATGGTGTAAAGGACAAAAAAATGTCTTCATTATTATATTCAAGTCAACTAACGTAGGTACCTATTTAAAATAAATAACACAATGAATCTGGCTTATTCAATATGACTCCTAAGATCCAATATCTTAGGGGTCTTCGGACAAAAGAGCCTACATTGGGAGGAAGGGTCGCCTGGGGCCGTACCCAGCCCTGCAGAAGACCGCGGTAATAGTAACCTGGCTCTGTGCTGGGTTATGTTGTCCGTCGGTGAGCAGGGTTCCAGAGCTCATTGGGCTGTACGGGACCCGAACCTGGGGATTACTTAATCTCCGCCCCAGGAGGCTGATCTGAGGCAGCAGCCTGTGAAAAGTCCCTGTGGTCGTGCCGGAGGGGATACCGGAGTGGACGCGACCATTGCATCAGGGGGGGACCACGGGCCCTTCCGTACGCCGTGCCAATACACCGCACTGCCTGTACCTGCCTTTGGAAAACATGAGTTTCGCATAGTATCCTGCGCCACCGGTACCTAGGCACCCCCTACCTTCTTATATCCCCTTTTATTTAACAAAATCATGGCAAGGAAAAAAAAAGGTATCCACAGCGGCTTCGTCGACGTCCACGCTTCTTGTGGACTTATGCAACGTCAGAGAAATGCACTACAACATAAACGAAATCCACAAGCACTTAAAAAGCCAAATTAGTTTTTCCTGATGGAGACGAAGATTTTCATGCCCGGACGATATATCCTACTTGATGGCGCCCGGCTCAAGCCGAGGTATGCATGTTCGTACGGGACGATATCTGCTGTTGCCGTCTCAAAGGCCTGGAAGATAGGGACCTGTCAACATTATGGGCGCGCGTGGATCACGGGGGCCACACCCGGATCAACGCGTGCATTTACAGGTCTCATAGCGGTGACGCGGTCACTGTCCGCCTCTTTGACCACCTGCAAAAATTGACCGACAAAGTCATTGAGCAGTATCCCTCCGTAGAGATAGTGATTGTGCGGGACTTCAATCACCACGCTGACTGGTTAGGTTCTCGGAAAACTGACGTTGCGGGGAGAACTGCTCACGAACACTGGTCAAGTCGCACACGAGGATACCAGACCGGGAGAACGAGAAGAGTTCGTTGCTGGACCTTCTGCTGACTACGCGCCTATACTACGCAGATATACTGTCTCAGCGGATGCGCCCTTTGGCTCATCGAATCACGGTGTCATTTGAGCGCGAGTGCCACGAGTGCCACAATTTTTTAAATTTGAATTTTTTGGGATACCATCATCGAATCCTGGTTTCCTTGTAATGGGACCAAACGGCGAGTAACAACATTCAAACGAAAAAAAAAATCGAAATCGGTCCAACCATTTAAAAGTTATGAGGTAACAAACAAATAAAACCCGTCGATTTGAAAACCTCCTCCTTTTTTGAAGTCGGTTAAAAATGTTGTTTTATTGATCTTTTAAAGATCGGTCTTCACTTGTTTTGTCGATCTTCATTTGTTTTGTCAATCTTCATTAAAATTTGTTTTGTCGATCTTCATTTGTTTTGTCGATCTTCATTTGTTATGTCGATTTTCATTCGTTTTGTCAATCTTCATTTATTTTGTCGATCTTCATTTGTTTGTTTTACTGATCTTCATTTGTTTTATTGATCTTCATTTGTTTTCTCGATCTTCATTTGTTTTCTCGATCTTCATTTATTTTCTAGATCTTCATTTGTTTTACCGTTCTTCATATTTTTGCCGATCTTCCTATGTTTAACCAGTTTTCATTTGATTTACCGATTTCTAATTTGTTTTACTGATCTTCGTTTTTCATTGCAAAATTTCCCGTGACACGTGGTTACTAAAATTTGTTCAGTTAAGAAAGAAAACCAGATGATTTTTTTAAAGTTGTGTAGTTGGTAACAAATTTTAATAATTAAAATATTCCTATCGAACCAACTAGCAAGTTGTTCAGTTGAGAAGAAAATAGTTGTTCCGTTTTATTCCTATCGAACCAACTAAAAAAGTTGTACCGTTGGGAATATAAAATAGTTGATCCGTTTGAGTTGATCCGTTTAGTTGGTCGGAGTGGAAGTACAGAAATTTTAATCAAGGTTAATGTCCAGGGCAGAGAAGCCATCGAAGCGTATTATTGCTCCTGCATGACGGGTATGAGAACTCTAGGTGCTTGTGCCCATACTATTAGCATAATTTTTTTTATTTTTTTTATTATTATTTTATAATTATAATATGGTACTTAGGTGTTGGCAGGCACCTAGATAACTTCGTAGGTCCGGCAAGTGCCTGGGATGATATAATCATTGATAGTAACAATACAATTTTTTCCCTTCCTCCCATTTGAGACACAGTCACCTACACTACGCCCACCCTGCGCAAAATCCGGCCCTCTCTCAGCTTAATGCTGTTGATGGTGTGAATCACCACAAACAGCGCTGGTATTCTGAGAGAGCCGCATCTCCAGATGGCTAAAACAACGTCTTTTTTCTTTAGGTACTGTATTCAGTATGCGATAATTCCATTGGAGGACTATTTAGGCACGGGACATACACACGGGCGCGGCGCCTCTTTAGTCACATTTCATACAAAATGTATGGAAGAGGTGTGGCGCCGAACAAATAATAGAAACGGGGCGTGGCGCGCGCCGGTGGCGCCGCATGCTCACCCTTTTATTTTTTTTTATTTATTTATTTATTTATGTACTTACACACAAGAAATATAAGAAGTATGACAAAAAGAAAGATAGGTACAATGGTACCTACTGCTTATTTCTATAAGAAATATCTCCCAGCAGACCAGCGAAAGGAGAACATGAAGAAGGAAAAAGAAATTAAAAAGTGTGTAAATAAAGGAATAGGGTAAAACTGATATAATATACATACAAAATTAACGAAAGAATATATAGGTACTTACATCTTAATAAGTTGTTAATAGGTATAAATATACAAAAATGTCAAAATATAAATATCCACGGTATAAATACATAAAATATGTACTTACTTACATATACTTAATAAATACATAAATAGGTTTATAGTGTACCCTTCTCGCACCCGCTGGTCGGAAGGAGCATGAATTTCGGAATCTCGGAATATCATAGTATTGGAATCTCGGACCGCGTTCCGATGTTATAATTCCGATATTGAGTGATCCTAATATCGGAATCAGACAAATACCTATATGAAATTGAATTTGAACTCTTACAAATCGTAGATACCTATAAATGCGAAAGTTTGCGAGTATGAATGTGTGGATTAGTGATTGTGGGAGTGTTTGTTACTCTTTCCCACTCTACAGACTAAACAAATCTGACTTAAATTTCGGGAAGGGAAGATTATAATTCAAAATAACATGACTAGGTACGTAGCTACCTCAGACTAATAGAATACATTATTATAATATACATGTATATCATACATGTATATTATATATCATACATGTATTCTTTTAATCTGAGGTAGCTACTTACACGTCTTTTCACGCTTTACTATTACTTGAAACCAGTTTCCTCTTCGTTCAAGAACGCGCAGTGCATCCTGTGCCTGAAAACGGTGACAGGATGACCGCCGTCACCTCCCTTGTATCAAAGGTGATTAATAGATAGCTCCTAAGATACCTTGAAGAACACGACCTGCTCCAATGTTTCCGTCTACGGTAGGTCGACTAGTGATCTTCTCGTGTACTTCAAATACCGACGACTATATACCCTTACTCTCGAGTAAGGGTGAAGTCCTAGCAGTGAAACTCGATATCACTAGTAAAGCCTTCGATCTGGTCTGACACCCTGCCAAGATTCAAGCTGGTGTATTCACAACTAAGAAAGGCCCATTTACTGTGGCGCCGCAATTTCAGGACACATCTCTCTCCATCTCCAAGGAGATGTCAACATCAAGAATACCTATAGGTACTAGGTATTTTTGGTGTTAACATCTCCAGTGACGTTCATTTCCGTAGTCATTTGGAAAACAAGGCGAAGCTGGCCTCCTAGAAGCTCCAAGTGCTAAACAGTAACAGTAACAGTTCTATATAACAGTGCTTAACATGACGCAGCGGTATGTACCTAGGTACCATGCGTGTTAAAGAATTTCTTTCCCTTCTCAAGAGTTTCATACGTTAGTTATATTCGAGGTTATCCTAAACTAAAAATATTATTTAGTACTAGCTGATGCGCGCGGCTTCGCCCGCGTGAAATTTGGTTCCCGTTCCCGCTTCCCGTGGGAACATTTTCCCGGGATAAAAAGTAGCCTATGTGTTATTCCGGACTATAATCTATCCCTGTACCAAATTTCAGCCCAATCCGTTCAGCCGTTAGAGCGTGATTGAGTAACAAACATCCAAACATCCAAACATCCAAACATCTTCACAAACTTTCACATTTATAATATTAGTAGGACTATGACACCCTTTCTAACACTAAAAACCGGCCAAGTGCGAGTTTTGACTCGCCCGTGAAGGGTTCCGTAAACTTCGTTTACGTCACATAAGGTGTATGAAAGGAGAGGTATTTCTTCATCAGACTCATCAGCTGCGTGTGAAACTGCCCTGTTTGCTTAATCATAAAAGAGCTTAAAGATTAAGTCTATTCTAAAAATTTTCGGCGCGGACTGAATTGTTGACTGGACCGCGAAGAGTGTAGCTTCCCAACGGTAAAAGAATTTTTCAAATCGGTCCAGTAGTTTCGGAGCCTATTCGATGCAAACAATTAGTATAGATAAGTCTAGTATCCAATGACAGTTTTTGCTCTACTAATATAGCCTTTTTTACTAGCCGGCCTCCTACCGACTAAAAGCAACACGTATCCTACATAACAGCCTACGGTTGGGAGCCCCGGGTTAGCCCTCGAAAGGATACCTCAGGACACAAATATCGCCTAGTGGAGACGCAGCTTTATTATTTTTGTTTCATCATCGACATCCGAGCGCTAGTCCCGGTTGCATACATAGCCCTAGCTTCGGAGCCCGTAAACTACTTCTACATTAAGTAGGTACTATTATTGGTTATGATCGGTGAATGAAATCCATAAATATAACTATTATCTACCAATATATTATGAATATTTTAAAACTATAGGTAGGTACTCTTAGGTATGGATACACTGTGAAGTCCGTTATGAACAATCACAACTCTCATCATCATCATCATCGCAGGCACATGACAACAGCCTGACGCCACTACCTCTCTTGTATGGCACTTCGTCAATAAAATTGCCTCTGAAAATATAAAATAGTAATGTAAGTATAAAACTTTTCGTAAAAAATTCTGGATTGGAAGTCGTCAAGTCATAAGTTTAGGTAGTCTATTTTTTTTAGAGATCATGTCATTTCATAAAATTGATTCGTATTTTTGACTAAGGGTTTTGCCAGATAATTTATAAGTTTGCAGGTTTACTTACGCGGGTCCGTAATTACAAACGACAAAGAACTCCTTCCATTTGCCTTCGTAATTTTGTGAAATAGCACAGCCGACATAAATGGTGTCAGACCACACCATCTGAAATGATACAAACAGAAATTATGAGAAAAAAATACGTTAGATACCTAGTTGAAACTTAAAAGTACCTATTTTCATTGTGTCCTGGCTTTTTCAAAAGTCTCATTCATCAAATAATCATAATCGTAACTTTATTGCCAACCAAGTGTACCTACATTAAAAGCTCTTAAAAATAAAACATGGTCCCAACTCAGTAGCCTTTTTCAGGCATTGCAAATAAGAGAAGAAGAAGAACACTTATGCTTCAGATTATTATCAACGGAGCGGGTGACAGACGTAAGTCAGTACGTGGACTTTATGATCGCGGACCTCCAATCAACAATATTGTTGATCGAAGTCGCGAACACTCGGCTCGCCATCGGTGATATAGCCCGATCTGGCAATAATGTAAACATGTCATGTTTTGACAATTGTTGTCTAAGACAGATGAGTAGAAAAATATAGTATGACAAATCATTGAATTTTTTACTATCCTGAGTTGGTATTTTAAAATGGAAATAAACTAGATATCATAGAGAAGTTATTTGGTGTCGAAATGATTGTAAGAACACTGTATGACTCCTGGATACTGGAATATAATCAGGGTGAATACTCAATTGCAAGTAACTATGGATATATAGGATCAAATGTGTTTGTTTACATTTTTGCGCAAAACTATTGAAAAACAGTTTAGGGATGTTGCGGATGCACATAATTTTTACATCCGCAGATGCGGATTTAAATGCTCACATCCTCGGACGCGGATGTTGATCCCGATCATGTATACATACATACATATGGTGATACCTTTAGTAGTTTTAGGCAAAAGCATATAATATGCCTACCTACATTACACTTTTTTTAGATTTCACTTTTTAGAATTTGTAACACGTAGTAAGTCGTATTGCCGTGTTGAATTGAACAGGCATAGGTTGTGACTGCCTGCTGAGTGAAAATTTTCAATCCGCCCTAAATGCCTTCAATTTGGCTTCACGACTGCCATCTTGCTAGCAACCGGAACCTACGGCTTAACGTGCCTTCCGAAACTTCATCATCAGGTACCTAGGTATATTTGGAAGTCCTGGGGTACCTTTGTCCTGGGGTACCCTTCCTATGGCTCACCCGGAGCTTCCAACCGTAGGCTGTTATGGTCTATAGTCGGTAGGATTCTGGCATAGCATCTATGTAGGATTTGTCTCACGTAAAAAAAATATTTGGTTTAAAATATTCTATCACTTTGTGGTGGTGACACTGTTGGTTAATCTACAGACATGTACTGAGTCTTTTCCAAATAGGATCGAAAATCTGTAATATGTACGGTACACGAGGATATTTTGAATTGTTTTTTGTACGGCCTTCTAAATTTTTTTTTTGCCGGTCTGTAGGTCTGTAAGCATAAATATATTTTGCGCCGAAACTACTTAATCAATTTATTAAAATGCTACTTGGATCTGTCTGTGCTTATAGTCCTAGGAATGTTTTGGAACGCTTTTGATATCGATTTCTTTGGGAGAGAGTCATGTGTTTAATGTGATGCAAAGGTTTTATTGAATGAGGAAACAGAAAATGATTGTCTCGTTGGAATTTCTCAACGCGTGGTTCTATTTCAAAACTTTTTGATGTTTAATAAAACCGGCCAAGTGCAAGTTGGACTCGCTCATGAAGGGTTTCGTAGCAGCAAGTAACATAATATAAAAGTTCTTATAATTCGTTGTAACTTTGATTGATGTTTTAACACGTTCGCAGTGGTAGTCATTTTTCTAACCGAAAATTGCGGTTTATGACGTATTAAAAAAAAACTACTAGCTCTATCTAGTTCAATCTAATTTTCGTTGGTAGTTTTTATGATAATGTACATCATATATTTTTTTTAGATTTATCATTCTCTTAGTTTAGAAGTTAGAGGGGGGGGGAGACACACATTTTTTCACTTTGAAAGTGTCTCTTGCGCAAACTATTCACTTAAGGAAAAAATGATTTTAGGAACCTCAATAGCATTTTTGAAGACCTATCTATAGATACACCACACGTATAGGTTTGATGAAAAAAAAAAATTGAGTTTCAGTTCTGAGTATGGGGACCCCCAAAATTTACAGTTTTTTTTTCTAGTTTTATATAAGAATCTTAATGCGGTTCACAGAATACATCTACTTACCAAGTTTCAATAGCATAGGCCTTATAGTTTCGGAGAAAAGTGACTGTGACACACGGACGGACAGACAGACAGACAGACAGACATGACGAATCTATAAGGGTTCCGTTTTTGCCATTTGGCTACGAAACCCTAAAAAGAGGACTGAGAATTGTCCCACACATGAAATCTTTAGGATAGCCCATAATAATAAAACATACCTATTTTTAAATAAACTGCAGTGTGATTAGGTATAGATTCTATAATTATATTTGTCAATAGTACCTACTATAATAATAATTACCTAAGTACCTACCAACGTTAAAAAAACTTTACAAGAAATACCATTATTTTATCGTTTGTGACACGAATCTCAATTAATGTACCTAAGTGCTTTTAAATTATTTCAACTTATTTGGGGAGTACCACACAAAAAGCGTGTTTTACCTCTATCTGACTAATGTGTATGATAAAAATATTATTAATAACTTTATGCTTTACAAAAAGACAGGAAATACACGGTAATACCAAAGATAATATAATAGTATTACATATTAATACATAAGCGTAAAGAATCAAAACTTCAGACGAAAGTAAAGACAGACAGACAAAATTTTCGAGTCAGCAAGTAATTATTTCTTTTGCTTGCGATCTTTGATATAATAAACTAACGTTCATTGAAGTTCAGTAACTTACATCTCATCAGTTCTTGTGTACTACTGGGAGCAACCACTTCACGAAGTACGGAAACGCTTGCATCTCGGGACAATGCAGCGATAGGCTTAACTTAACGCATTGAACATTTGCAGAACACTACGCAAGCAACATTACTTAACTTCTAAATACTAAACCTTTCTGACCCGGGGTGATTTAGTTGTATCACGTTGTTCCACCTGATGTTCCACGGTTAACTTTTGTACCGCTGGTCCACCTACCTAGGGTCCAGTATCTGTATAATACTGATCAGTGGTCCAGACAGACGGACCGCATTTCAACGGCAACCCAACTGCAAATTGCAGTTCAAGTGCAGTTTGAATGCAGTTGACACGACTACAATAGAACTACAAATCAAACATGCACTCCTATTGCAGTCGGTGTGCAGTCGTGCGAACTGCAGACCGACTGCAATCGAACTGCACGGTTAATTTGCAATTGTATTGCAGTCGCGTGATTTGAACTGCAATAGAACTACACGTCATGTTTGCAGTAAAATAAATAAAAACTAAAATAAAATAAAATTTATTCCCTTTGAAATTTTTAAAAAAAATATTTAGGTTTGTCAAAATTTTTGTGACTCTACCGGGGGTTCGGAAATACTACAGACTGAGAAGAACACCCCAAGAAACTCAGTCCGGTCCCTTCTCTTCTAGTATCTTAGTATCTAATACAGTTTTTTTTATGTAGAAAGGAGCAATTCGTGTCACTGCCAGGCAGCCTTGTCTTCTAGAAAGTCTTTAATGCTATAGGTAATAAGCTTTCTGGCTTTAGAAATAAATGCCTACAGCCGCGCGGTACGTAAGCATGCGATAGGGCTGCCCACCTACAGCATTTTAATAATATGTGCCTTCTTTGACTTTTTATTTAGTATTGCGATTGTAAATATGTACATACACACATTCATATAGTCACGCCTTTATCCCTGAAGGTGTAGGCAGAGGCATAATATACGCCCACATTTTACCTTATAGTTTTACGTACGCGTAATAGATAGTGAGCCTAATGCAGTTGATTTTTTTCAATCCGCCCACAAGGCCTTCAATTTGTATTAAGGATTGTTGTTTTACTGACAACCAGCTTTCATTTCGAGTATGTAATATTAAACCTTTTTTATTTAAACAAAATAGTGAGTGTGTGAGTAATAATATAATATCCCCGCAACGGCTGGCGGCGCGGGGCGGCGGCGTGGCGGCGCAGCGCCCGTAATCTACTAACGATTGAGTGAGACGGGTGTAGAAATTTGAAAACGAGTAAGCGGCGTAGACAATAATAATCGGCTCATCACATGTTTCGTCAGTGATAGAATCACGGAATTCTAGTCTTTATAATCATTGCGTAAAATTTTTGATTTACAAAATTAAAACTATTTTTCGATTTGAAAGTACTAGTCAGTCTCTAGTACACTAGTACTTTTCGTACATTGTCACGTTGTGTTAAACTTTGGAAGTTCATATTTGTCTCTATGCGTGTAATAAAAATCAAAGGTACTTAACAAAAATGCTGTCAATTTTTTTTTTATTCACGGACGTTTTACACAACGCTATCTGATACTCCCCTAAGCTAGGAATAACCTGCTTGTGTTATGGGTATCAGACCATGGATATTAATACTAATATACTTTTTAAATACATACAAATTACACATAGAAACAACCAGACTCTTGAGACAAACATTTATGGGTCACACAAATATTTGTCTCGGGTGGGAATTGAACCCACGACCTCCAGGGCCGCAGGCGGTATCAATACCGACCGCGCCACAGAGGCAGTCATACGGTGCTAAGTGTACTGTAACATCGGTCATCCACAAAGAAATGAATACTCTTGAAACATACCTAAATCATTGCTCTCAATTAAATAACTACGAACTGACAACGGAACTAAATGTACTACCTACACGTAATAGAGTTCTGAACTAGTTCTTTTTGGATATTGTACTATATTGGATCGCACCGTTCACTGACTGAGCAAGCACAAGTCTAGTTTTAAACACAAACATACCTACTTCATGTAACTACCTAGTTCACTCGTGTCAATCACTTTGTTTAAGTTTAGTCAACTAGTAGTATAGTACCAATTAGTACTTAAGTAAAATCAATTTATAGTCTTACCTTTCGGAGTTTCCAGGTAATCTAAAAAACGTTATCTCTGGGTGCGTTATTGACGAATTCATGCAACCAAAACAAGCACAATAGACTCTAGTTGTCATATTAAATATTTTTAGTAAATAAAACACGCATTCGTCTACTCGGCACAATCGCCTGCTAGCGTGCTGAAAGGCCTGCCGAAAACGAGAACCGTAGGTATAGCTTGCGCTTCGTCCGTTTGTAGGGAGCTACAATACTGGTTAAAGAACATATATTTATACTGTGATTTAAGTTTTATTAGTTTTTTAAATTTATTAACTGACAAACCTGTTATGGTTGTCGGCAATGTATTGTACATTCGAATACAATTGCCCGCAAAAGAATTGCTTATTTTATTAAGCCTAAATCTAGGTACAGCCAATTTATTCTTATTTCTTAAGTTTAGATTATGGATATCACTATTTTTAATAAATTTACTGTTATTTTTATGAGTATATAATAAGTTTTCATATAGGTATGTACTGTGAATACACAGTAAGGATGTTGATATCCTTAAACTTTTCTCTTAATGACTCCCGAATCCCCATACCATAGATAGCCCGGACAGCCCTTTTCTGCAACACAAAGATAGATTCGATGTCGGCAGCGTTACCCCATAATAGTATGCCATAGGTCATGACACTGTGGAAATAGCTAAAGTAGACAAGAGGCGCTGTTCTAATGTCTGTCAGTTGTCGGATCTTTTTAACGGCATAGGCTGCAGAGCTCAGTCTGCCCGAGACTTTCTCGATATGAGGCCCCCACTGCAAGTTGGAGTCTAACTTTATGCCCAGAAAGACAGTTTCATCGACCAATTCTACTTGATCATCCCTAATCTTAATACTGGTGTTAACGAGCCTAACATTTGGCAAGGTGAATCTAATACATTTTGTTTTAGTTTCATTTAACAATAAATTATTTGCAGTTCTATTGCAATCGTGTCAACTGCATTCAAACTGCACTTGAACTGAATTTGCAGTTGGATTACCGTTGAAATGCGGTCCGTCTGTCTAGACCAGTGATGGGCAAAGTACGGCCCGCGGGCCTACTCCGGCCCGCGAAAGCATTTTATTCGGCCCGCCGACGGTATGGCTTGCGATTATTATAATATTTTGAGGGTCCAGAAGAATTATGTAGATTCTACTTAGTAGAACAATAGGCGCATAGGTGAAGGAGCCGGCTAGCAGAAAATAATGGCGATGTTTGCGTCGTCGTACGTATGTGCACGCGTGAAATATTGTTCCCGTTTTCATGGAAACTTTTCTCGGGATAAGTTGCCTATGTGTTATTTCAGACTATAATTAATCTCTGTCTCAAATTTACGCCACATCCGTTCAGCCGTTAGACCGTGAAAGCGTATACATTCATACATCAGAGAAGATTGAAAGTTTCAGCACAAAATGAATTTTTCCTGTAATTGTGGCCCTCTTCTGAAATTTCTATATTTTTCTGGCCCCTTTTTAAGAAAGTTTGCCCACCACTGGTCTAGACCCTAAGTGTTCCACAGTTACTTTAACACTTATGTTATTTATACCTACTATACTTTTTCAATAAGCGTATGATATTCACTTATCTATACTAATCTATACTAATATTATAAAGAGGAAAGATTTGTTTTTTGTTTGTTTTTTTGTTTGTTTGTTTGTTTGTAACGAATAGGCCCCGGAACTACTGGACCGATTTGAAAAATTTCTTTCACTGTTGGGAAGCTACACTCTTTGCGGTGACATAGGCTATATTTTATTCCCGTATTCCCACGGGAACGGGAACTACGCGGGTAAAACCGCGGTACGTCCGCTAGTCACTTATATTATATATCCTTTACTAACCTGAGTATAGTGTCCAATAACATTATTACTCGAGCCATCAAAATCACTGTCCTGAAGAGGTCCATATGTGTAGTTCTGATGTTCAATGAACCAAGCTCTTAGGGCATCATCAGGAGCTATATTATGATTGTGATCGGTGGTAGCGTAGTAATATAAGTTTTCACCCGTTTTAAATCTGTCTGATGCTGAAAACAAAATAGTAGATTGTACTACAAGTGCATAAAAGAAGCCATTTTATACGAGATGTAGGCGAGGGGGGATATTAAGTCGAGGATAAAATGGGTTTTATGATCGAGTTATACACTCTGCTTTTCACTTCGATTGCAAGGAAATGAAACAGTGATATTGTAAATAAAAGTCTTTAATTAAAATTAAAAGTAACCTATGAACAAGTTTTTTTTTAATAATTCTACATGAAGCATTAGGCATGGGTAACGAGACCTATACTACCTAATCATAAGTTCATTTTATAAATTTTTTTCACTCATAATACTATCTGATTTTTAATGTTTCTTAATTTATATAGAACACAGAAAGTACAAATTAAATGTAACAAAAAAAAACAAGTTATTTAATAGCGTTTTATTATGTTTGGTTCGTAGAGTAACACGATCTTCATGGTACCGTCTCTACGGTCTAGTATGGCCATATTGTTTTAGAAGAAGAAAAATAACTTTATGCACTAGAGCATAAAATGTTGTTTTAGTCCGCATACATCCAGCATAAACAAGAACTTTACGAGCATAAGAAGTGAAAACAATATATATGTAGGTAGGTATACCAGAGAAATTAGAACACTCTTTTCTGATACCTATCTGTGAGGTATGCTAACTAATATTATAAAGAGGAAAGATTTGATTGTCTGTTTGCAACGAATAAGCTCCGAAACTACTGAACAGATATGAAAAATAGTTTCACTATTGGAAGCTAGTTAGACTAATGAAGTTATTATGTACCTATGTACATAGTTGTGAATTACTTCAAAATATTTCTACGATGGTAATTCAAGAAAATAATCGTTTTACATTAACGTTTAACATGTTTAAACTAGTTATTATGAAACGTCTCTTAAAATAAAGTATGGCATTTGTTAGTTTAATTAGTTCAGTACGTTTACTTCGCACATAACTGGTAGGATATATTGTTTAACAAACAAAGGATCTGAAATTCTGAACTCTGTTTACGTAGGTACATCTACCTGCATATAATTAGGCATAGAGCAACACGATCTATGCAAAGACTTCTATTTAAACTGAGGTAGACGCGCCGTACTCTTACAAACGAGATTTCAAAAGCAATACTCAAACACACACATCGCTAAGACTATACTCAATTAAAAATAATATTTACGTAATTGTCACCACGATAGCAATATACGAATAGAACAAGAGTAGGTAAAAGAGAAGGCGTATGGACTCCGATTGCAAGCCAAGAACCTACTCTCGAAGTTTTGACTCACAAAAGTGCGAGCAACGCTGCTAATTAGCTCAGTTTATAGGTTTCAAAAATCGGTGCGTAGGGCATGTCTACCTCAGTTTATATAGAAGTCTTTAGATCTATGACGTTCATCGGGAGTCATAGAGCAACGTGAACTGTTTAAGGGGAGAAGACATAGCATGTTTGCTCGGTACATATTTGTCTGTCATATTTTGCGGGGCAAAATTATATTCATATACACCACTACAAATGCAATCGGCTGTCATTAGGGAACTTACACATAACAATTAAACCAATACACTCATAATTTTAGACATACACATATATATTTCATACTTATCTACACGTATATATCTCTTTGGGAGTCTGCTTTGACAGAAGGGAAATTCTCAGTATGACGCCTGCCCTCCGTGTTGATCTATGTTGGGAGTTCTTAGGTATTTGTACCTTTGTCTATGGCATAAACTAATATTATAAAGAGGAGGTTTCCCTATTCTTATTAGTTCGGACGTAAGGCACCTAGTAGTCGTATGTTTTATTTCGAAATCTAGGAAACTACGGTACCTAGCCTACTCTATACCTAGTGTGACTCGTTGAGAGTTATCCGAATTGAAGAACTGATATCCATACTAATATTGTAAAGCTGAAGAGTTTGTTTGTTTAAGTGCTAGGATCTTAGGAACTACTGGTTGGATTTCTAAAATTATTTTACAGTTCGATAGTTTTAGAAGTAGTGTAAATACTTACGAACGCTTCTATCTGGGTTGTGATCATGGGGTAACGTTTCTGCATATTCCGATGCCTTCAAGTATAACTCATCGTCCCACATCTGCAAAAAATTAAAATGTTTTTGATTTTCCTTCTTTCACATCGTACATAATAGGATTCAATAGATTGGTGTGCCATAGGTTACATTGTTATCCCGGAAAAACCATCAAATTCTCACGGGAAAACACGTTTGTGGTTGCATCACTCGGGCAAAGCCGCGGGCGTCTTTCTGATTATCATATTACAATACATTATAATTATGTAATCATTACTTCCTGTTACAACAATTTAATAAGTATTAAATACCGTCGTTCGGGGTCCGTCACCACACGGGGAATTGTAGGCGTATACTATGTCTCTGCCTACTCCTTCGGGGATAAAGGGTTGACTATTTGTACATACATAAAGTTATAGGTAGGACTATGTACCTATGTAAATACCATATCTATTAAGTAGGTACCTTTGTGATATTTTGAAAGTACCTATTGAGTCTGATTTGCAATCATTGCCTTCGTTCCTATCTACTTATTCACTTTGGCATTAGTCGTTTTGTCTCTGGTCTCAACTCTTTACTCGCTTGAGATCATCAGTCTGAAACTACCGTTCTACCTAACAAGTGTGGAGACTGGAGATTCTCTTACTTCCTTCCTACTGCTCCTATTGCCCAATGTTCGTAAGCAAAGGCGATGTCTGGGTCTAACAATGGTTGTTGAAGTAGATTGTGATTTCTAGGTCCGAATTGAATTCTTGCTGCCTGGATCTAGTGCGTGAGGTGACGGATGTCAGGACCGCCAGGAGCCTATAGCTCGTTCGCTCCCGCTTCCCGCTGGCGCGGCGTAGAGGCTGGTGAGGTGACCCGTAAATTAAGAGCGAACGGGTTCGTAAAGTAGTACGTCCACCGACATTTAACACTAGCCAACTTGTCGAAGAAAGAAAATCCTGCATGTTTGTTCGCGGCAGGGCTCTTAGTATTAGGCCGTGTTTTAGTGAATATAGCGTGTTACATTCCTTTTGAATGTTCTTGTCTCAGTGGTCTGTCAAAGACCCGTAACAAATCCGTAACATTAAATTAAAGCAAGATCTCCATTATAAAAATATCATGACAATGATTACAATAGGAATCAACATTACAATAGCGTTACGTTTCTGAAAACCCCATAAGAAAATAAACGTTTACTTAATTGCATTCCAGTTTATAAACCTCACCTGTCAAATACCTGCACACCGCGGCATGCGCATTCTAGGGATCGGTACGGTAACAAATACCTAACAAGAAGCCGTGAGACGGTCTCACCCTACTGCCCCTCTCTAAAACGTTTATTATGAAAGTAAAAGTTCAATCCGATTGACGTTGTCATTTTTGTTTTATTTCCAACTTTGAACAGATGATCCACGTGACCTAGTTTAATGCAACAGTCACAGGCTACAGCCACAAGTCTTTCCTATCTATTCACAAGCTCCTTTCTATTTTATAGAGAGGGACTAAATATAGCTGAAAATTTCCAAGCACTGACTCATTCGATAAATGAACATTAATACCTACTCCGTCCAAAATTTTAAATTGCCATTTTTAGGGTTTCGTAGCCAACTGGCAAAAACGGAAACCTTATAGATTCGTCATGTCTGTCTGTCTGTCCGTCCGTGTGTCACAGCCACTTTTCTCCGAAACTATTGAAACTTGGTAACTAGATGTATTCTGTGAACCGCATTAAGATTCTTATATAAAACTAGAAAAAACGCAGTAAATTTTGGGGGTTCCATACTCAGAACTGAAACTCAAAATTTTTCCAAAGTGGAAAAATGTGTGTGTGTCCCCCCCCCCCCCCCCCCACCCCTCTAACTTCTAAACTAAGAGAATGATAAATCTAAAAATATATATGATGAACATTGCCATAAAAACTACCAACGAAAATTGGTTTGAACGAGATAGAGCTGGTAGATTTTTTTTAATACGTCGTAAGTCGTAAACCGCAATTTTCGGTTAGAAAATATGTTACTTGCTGCTACGAAACCCTTCATGGGCGAGTCCAACTCGCACTTGGCCGGTTTTTATTTCAATTAGGTCAGTCATTGAGCTGTTTTATTTATAAAAAAGGGCTTGAGAATAAAATATTACCTACCGTTGGAAAAGTCTAGAGTTATAGGTATTCATTTAATTATAGTTAATCATTTATTTTCATCTCTTATTGCTAATTACATTTGTGGTTGGGGCACTTCTTTTAAGTAGGTATTTAATACCTATGTTAGGAGGCCTCGCTCTTCACACTACATTTCAAAGATGAAAAGTTAGCCAGGTAAGAATACCAAACATGGTAGGTATTGTCTATTATGACCGCTTCTAATACCCAACCAAATTGTTGTCGCAAGAATATTAAAATAGGTACCTACCTACACTTTGGGAAACGAAACACTCAAATATCCTATCCTTTTTTTAACGTGTGAGAAATCCGTCATGGACTCTAACCGACTTAAAACCACACGTTCCCTACCTATGGTTGGGAGTAGGGAATGCAATACCGGGATACCGGGATCCCGAAATACCGGGATCCCGCAGTATTTTTGCGGGACCAGTCCCGCACGTAAATCGTGCGGGATCCCGCGGGATTAGCGGGACTGTGCAAAGATAAACGCCAGTGTTGTTCTTCAAGCGAAAGCGCGCAAACTGATTCGGTTTGAGTAAGTTTTTTGTAATTGTGACGTAATATATAACCTAATAACGAACTTATTTGTTTTTAGTGATTTAATCGAGGAGATTTCACTTTTCTTGAACTATAAACAGTTTGAAGAGTATTCAATTATCTCGTACATTGCTTGCTGGCTATCTGACATGTAAAGTTAGGACTGGAGCCGTTTGGCAGATAAGAATTTTGACATGCTATGTTTTTTGCGCACTTTTAAAGTAATGCCCATTTTACGGGTAAACTTCCGAAAAGCGCATACCGTCGATCAATTTGAAATTTTGTGTAATGACGTATTTTTACCTCCTAATCACGAATATCATAGCGAAAATTGGTGCAAACGCTATTTTGAATAAGAGAAACGGAGAAGAACCTCTTTTCGTTCGGTGTGCGCATTCCTAACCGATTTAGACTATTTTTTTAGCTGGAGCAGAGCAATTTTTTTTGTTTTGTCGTTTTTTTATTTTATAATTGTACGATTTTGCTGAAATATCCCTTTGTGGGCAAAGCTAAAAAAAATAGTCTAAATCGGTTAGGAATGCGCGATCATGCACACCGAACGAAAAGAGGTTCTTCTCCGTTTTTCTTCTTCAAAATGGCGTTTGCGCCAATTATCGTTATATTTTATAATATGCCTCTGCCTACCCCTTCGGGGATTAAGGCGTGACTATTTTTCAGTTCTAGATGCATGTATGATATAGAATTCTATTCTTTTCTCAATGACTTTCAGAAATATGCGGAATCCCGCAAATACCAGGATCCCGCGGAACTGAGATCTCTCAATCCCGCAAATACCGGGATTACAATTGTGTTGCGGGATTGCATTCCCTAGTTGGGAGCCCCGGGTAAGCCCTCGGAAGGATGACGACAGGTTTCCCAACAGACCTTGGCTACCACTGCGGCCTCACCTAGGGGGTTCGGGTGCTATCTCACGTCTTTAATTGCCGTACTCCTGTGTAATAATAATTAGTGAATTTGACAAGTGGACTTACCATTTTATTCATCTTGGCGGCAGCTGGTTGTCTTCTAACTTCCCCTTTTGCCACCCTAAGACGTCGTGAGTTATGGCCATCGAGGAACGCACGATTTTCTTTCGTCAATGCTGAGATTTCCACTATGGAAAAGAAGTACCGATTTTATTATTTTGTCGAAGAGTCGAAACTGTTCAGCAATATTAAAATTTAACAATTCCACTTATGTGATAGGTAACAATAACTAACATTGGCTTGTTACAAACACAAGAAAACTTAAACAAAGATACAGCGACTTCATTGTGTTCGTCAGTTGGTGTAAAACGACTGTGAAGCGACAATGTCCAGTCTAAAATTCGATAGTGAAACACTGAGGCTTGAGTTATATACTACAATACAACGTATGTAGTACAAGCGCGGCTACAAACACTTGAATAAGTAGAGTACGGTTCCGTACCTCTATTAAATATATTGTACACTTGTACAGGCTGTCACTCAAATATAATCGCACTCATGATGGAGAAAGTTATTTCGATTCTAAGTTGAAAGTCATAAAAAATGTGCTACTTACAATTTAAAACATCAGATTTACGAGAAACCAATTGTTGAATATTAAGTATATATTCTGGAAACTCCCGTAAGTAGGCAGCAATGCAGATCTTAGTCATTTACCGACGAGGACGTACTCGTGTAGCAATTTGCCGTACTTACCAACCCACCTGAAGACTTGTAGCTTTAGGAAGCGTAAGTTGGTACTGGTGGATAATAAGTTTGGTTTCCGTCAGGGGCGCTCAGTAGGTCACTACTCCATTAATAAGGCGCATCTAATAAAATGTAGATTTGAAGAAATGGATTGGATCTTGTTATGCTGCATTGCAAGAGTTGGTACCTAGGTACCTGTAGGTTGGTGTAACGTAACGTACGTAAGTAGAGAGTTTTCAAAGACCAACAGAGCTCTAAAAATAGACAAAAGAGATAGTGTCCTGCCCTGATCAATAACATGTTTTTGTCTTCTGTTTGTTATTTTAGTAGGTAAGTAAGTACTTCATTATACTCTTATTCTATGTATTCAAACAAATTATCACAGAAATTACACTGCTAACTTAAAAATGACTATCTGAGCCACAAAAGGAAGGGGAAAGATCTGATGCCTAGGTAGATTCTCTCTATTTCGATGCATAACACAGTAGAATCATAGTATAACCAGAATGGATGACCCTGATCCGTGAAGTTAAAGCTTGGTATCTATGTACCTACCTAATTGTAATTGATATAAACTATCAGATTTTTAATGAACTAGGTGAGTATGAGAACCAGAGCGGTCAACATAGTTCGCAGAGTGTGCAGTTTGAAGTGGCAGTGGGTTGGCCATATCTATAGGAGAACCGATGGTAGATGGAGCAAAAGAGTTCTGGAGTGGAGACCGCCACTTGGTACACGTGGGGTAGGACGACCCCCCCGCCAGATGGACCGATGACCTGAAAAAGATCGCAGGGATTGACTGGATGCGGAAGGCGCAGGCAGGACCATGTGTTGTGGCGTAATTTGGGAGAGGCCTACGTCCAGCAGTGGACTGCTATAGGCTGTTTACTCGGCGTTTACTCGACGTTGACGACGGTTGGTGTATTTGCGTAAGTACATAAAAATATTAAGTATAATTTATTGCCGGTACATAACCTTGTTACTTCTTACCATAAACTGTACAAGGAGCTCCATCATATAATTCGCGTTTAATTGCACTTACCTATTAATAATATGAATACCCGTAGTCGCAGAGCTCTCGGCCGCCAGCAGGAAGAGTTGCTTCAGTTGGTGTTGCTGGAGCTTAAATCTAAAACGAAGCTCTGTGTACAGTTGGAAAAGGAAAGAGAGGAAAATGAAAATCTATTGATAAACGCTCTGAATGTCACAAAACAATTAAAATGCGAATTATCAAGACTTCATGTTAGTTATGATGACATTGTTGCGGAGCGGGACCACCTTCAGTCAATTGTAGATAGGTTCCAAGAGTGCAGTGACGAGTATGAGAAAACCTTGAGGAGGACTACCTTTCTGGAACAGGAGCTAAGGGATGCCCAGGGACAGATCTCACACCTGGAAGAAGCTGCTGAGAAAGTTACTGCCCAACAAACCGATAATCTTTTTAGTGAGTTAATGAGTGGTATCCCGCAGTTTATTCCTTCTGCAAATTCTCAAAACCTGGACTTGACTACTATAGATCTTACAGGTGACAGTCCATATCAACAGGACAAGTCGGTTTTGTTTTGCAGCAGAAATAAACTAAAAAAATATCTAAAAATTAAAAAGTTCATACAAAAATCAAAAAAGCAATTAAAATTCCATAAAATGTTAATCAAGAAGTGTAAAAATATAGGTTCTTGTTTAAAATTTAGAGAACAAGCTAAATTGTCAATGTTAGAACTAGAACAAAGCCATTTAAAATATTGCACTGAAACACAAAAATTAGAGTCAAAAATACAAAGTTTGCAATTTGAGCTACAATATATGACTAAAAAATATGAATGGTCCCTTAAGGACTTTACTAAATGTTCTTTAACAATATACAAGGTACTCAAAACATCAAATGATAACACTGAGCGCCTTAATTGTTTCCTAAATGACCACTTATGCAATATTACCTGCCCTAAAGCAATTGAGCCGGTGGAGGCCCAGGGCGAACCGGTTACCGCTGAGCCCCTAGCTCCCATTACCACATGCTCGCCCAGTACATCAGTGGATATATTGTGTGACAGTGTAAATAATAGTAATAGTTGTACTAAATTAATTGTATTTAGTGATGATATTGGTACCAATCTAAGTTCATTTTAAAAAAAAAAACTCAAATTCAAGTTATTACTCGGTTATTAATAATTGCTATCCGGGTGCTTCATTAAGTGGTATTATGCAAAAGATATTAGAATATAAATTTGAAGCTAACAGTAAAATAATAATTTTCTGTGCAAACAGGGGGAAAATTAGCAATGATGATTTGTCCCTATACATGAATTACATCTTAAACTTAAATGTCATACAAGTTGTAATGTTCACGCTTCCATTTATAAAAGGTGTGCCAGATTCGGAAAATTCATTTAGATATAAGATGAATTTACGTTTAAATTTAATAAGTCAGTATAATAATAAATTTAATATAATTGACTTTAATTCTGTATTTAACACAAATTTGTCACATAGCAAGTTTATAGTCTATAATAATCACAAGGGTAGGTATTGTCTACCCAAATATTATAAAAGACAAATAGCAAGTTTGCTATTTTTATTCTGTAGCCAAAAACTTGGCTGACAAAACTGCTTTATTTGAGCAGAGTAGATTTAGGACTTTGGAATCTGTTCCAAGTAATTTAAATTAACTGCTGGGACAACAGAGGAATTACCCTCTAGCCAAAATTGTAAATTAATAGAGTTAAATTTAATTGCAAACCGTAATTTTATCAGAAACTGTCCTCCGAACAAAACTAAATTAAAAAATGTAAATTACATCAGCCTGGTGCATTATAATATTGCAACATTAACACAGGTCAAAGAGTTTGAATTGGAGCTGTTCATGAGCTCAGAAAATATTGAAATTGTTTGTCTTACAGAACATATGCGTAAGGAGTATGAGCTCATGTTCAGTTTCAGTAGTCACCGGGTTGGTAGTGCGTTCTGCAGGGTCAACACAACACGGGGGGGTTCGTTGATTTTATTAAATAAGAAATTAAAATAAAGGGTGTTTTTTTTCGAGGTATAGAACTTTGAAATGGAATAAAACGAAAGTGATTGTTATTATTGATATGGAAATGACTTTATTCGAAAGGAAATCTTCTGGCATTATAATTTAAATATGATTTCTGGCATATAACCGCCATGGCTGGCTCGGACGTAGTCTAATCTAGAGGTCCAATTTTCGATGACTTTCCCAACATTTGTGGCCGTATAGCGACAATATCGCGCCGAATGTTATCCTCCAAGTGGTCAATCGTTTCGGGCTTATCGGCGTAGACGAGCGACTTCACATATCTCCACAGAAAATAGTCAAGTGGCGTAAAATCGCACGACTCTGGAGGCCAATCCACGTGTCCAAAACGTGAAACTATGCGGTAACCAAACGTTTCCTTCAATAAATCAATTGTGGCACGAGCTATGTAACATGTTGCGCCGTCTTGTTGAAACCACTACTCCTGCACATCATGGTTGTTCAATTGATGAACGAAAAAGTCAGTAATCTTCGCTCTATAGCAGTCACGATTGACTGTAACATTCTGGTCAGCATCGTTTCTAAAGAAGTACGGACCAATTATTCCACCAGCCTATAAAGCACACCACACAGTCAGTTTTACTGGATGTAACGGTGTCTCAACATACACTTGAGGATCATCATCACCCCAAATATGGCAGTTTTGTTTATTGATGTATCCATTCAACCAAAAGTGAGCTGCACCGCTAAAGAAAATTCGCTTATGAAAATCACGATACGCATTTCGGACAGAACCATGATTTTCAGAATAAATTTGCACAATTTGGAAGCATTGTTCAGGCTTCAGTCTATTTATGTTAAAATGCCAAACCATACTAAACATAAATCACTTTACAGCTGACAAAAATACCGCCGGTTAAAACAGCTAGGCCAACTTAAAGTTCTATACCTCTAAAAAAAACACCCGTTATAAGGAACGGAAAGATGTTGTGTCCCTCTCTGTAGAGTGTACAGTTGAAATATCGTGCGTAGAATTGGAGCAATTCATAGTAGTATGCGTATATAAACCTGGAGTCTCACCCTTTGGTGAGTTTGAGGAAGTAATGGATAAAGTGCTATTTAAACTTGGAAAAACTAATAAACACCTAATAGTGTGCGGTGATTTTAATGTTAATATACTTATAAATACACGTCAGACCAATGATATCTTAAATTTATTTAAATCACACAATCTCACTAACTTATTTTTAGAGCCTACTAGATATTGTGATACAACAGCTACTTGTCTGGACAATATATACAGTGATATGTTGCCAGAAAGTAAGAGTATTATAAATAAGATAAAATCAGATCATACTGGGCAAATAGCATCTTTCAAGATCACAAGAGAAAAGGTTAAAAGATGTAAAATATTATGTAGTAGTACCAGTAACTAGTGACCGCTTGGAACATATGCGAGTTGGACTTTGCAATAAACTTCCATTTTTAGACACTGCCTTAGATCCAAATGTAATGTATAAGTTATTTTTTGATTCCTTTTACAATGAGTTCAACTCCGTATTCAAGTCTAAGGAAGTCACAATCGGTGATAGGCCAGCCTTCAGTGAATGGGCCACTGAGGATATACATAAAAGTAGACAAAAACTGTATGAACTATACTCAGAAAGACAGCTTAATAGAACAGATGAATTTCTAAATTATGTTAAAACTTATTCAAAAAAGTTTAAAGCAGACTGCTTAGCAGCCAAAAGAAAGTATATAAGTAATAAAATTCTCAATAGTGTAGACAAAGTTAAATCTACTTGGAAAATAATTAACGCAGAAAGAGGCCAAGCAAAATCGAATGATAATAATTTTAAACTTAAAGTAAATGGTAACATAATTACAACAGATGCCGAAGTCGCTAACGAATTTGAACAATTTTTTTCTCGAATTCCAGTAGATTTGACCAGAGCCCTAGGTTCTTCTACCCCAATAGCAAATGTTCCTTGCTGTAATGAAATATTCAAATTCAGTAAAATTAGTATACACACTGTCATAAAAACTTTTAAATCTTTAAATATTAAGAAAACTGCTGTCCTCTGAGGAATTTCTGTACATTTAGTTAATTCGTTAATTGAAATGGTTGCCCCTGAATTATCAATAATATTTAATAATTGTGTTGATAGTGGTGTGTTTCCTGACTTAATGAAGTTTAGTAAAATAACTCCTCTGTTTAAATCGGGTAGCACCTCAGATCCGTCCAATTTTCGTCCTATTTCTGTACTACCCACGTTTAGTAAAATCTTTGAAAAGGTAATGCTTAATCAAATGCAAAATCATTTTAATACAAATAAACTATTCCATACTAAACAATTCGGTTTCACGCGCGGTCGGTCTACCACGGATGCTGGAATCAAATTGTTAGAGTGTATATATGGGGCCTGGGAGGAGTCGTATGATGCTTATGGTGTATTCTGCGACTTATCTAAGGCCTTCGATGGCGTACAGCATCAGACTTTAATTCAAAAACTTGATTATTATGGAATCCGGGGTCGGCCTTGGATTTGATTAGTTCTTACCTTAGAGATAGAGTACAGAGAGTAGTTATAAATGGTAAACAGTCAAATGGTTCTGCTGTAACAATGGGGGTGCCTCAGGGTTCAATTCTGGGACCTTTTCTATTTTTAGTGTACATAAATGATCTCCCTCACCTTATAAGAGACGATCACGAGGTAGTTTTGTTTGCTGATGACACATCTTTAATATTTAAAGTAGAACGTGGACAACGCGATCTTGACGAAGTAAACAATGCCCTCTCTAGGGTAGTCCACTGGTTTAACGCTAATAATTTATTGTTAAACGAAACTAAAACAAAATGTATTAGATTCACCTTGCCAAATGTTAGGCTCGTTAACACCAGTATTAATATTAGGGATGATCAAGTAGAATTGGTCGATGAAACTGTCTTTCTGGGCATAAAGTTAGACTCCAACTTGCAGTGGGGGCCTCATATCGAGAAAGTCTCGGGCAGACTGAGCTCTGCAGCCTATGCCGTTAAAAAGATCCGACAACTGACAGACATTAGAACAGCGCGTCTTGTCTACTTTAGCTACTTCCACAGTGTCATGACCTATGGCATACTATTATGGGGTAACGCTGCCGACATCGAATGTATCTTTGTGTTGCAGAAAAGGGCTGTCCGGGCTATCTATGGTATGGGGTTTCGGGAGTCATTAAGAGAAAAGTTTAAGGATATCAACATCCTTACTGTGTATTCACAGTACATATATGAAAACTTATTATATACTCATAAAAATAACAGTAAATTTATTAAAAATAGTGATATCCATAACCTAAACTTAAGAAATAAGAATAAATTGGCTGTACCTAGATTTAGGCTTAATAAAATAAGCAATTCTTTTGCGGGCAATTGTATTCGAATGTACAACACATTGCCGACAGCCATAACAGGTTTGTCAGTTAATAAATTTAAAAAACTAGTAAAACTTAAATTGGGCCAGAAAGCTTATTATAGCATTAAAGACTTTCTAGAAGACAAGACTGCCTGGCAGTGACACGAATTGCTCATTTCTACATTTAAAAAAAAACTGTATTAGATACTAAGATGAATAAGAGGGACCGGACTGAGTTTCTTGGGGTGTTCTTCTCAGTCTGTAGCATTTCCGAACCCCCGGTAGAGTCACAAAAATTTTGACAAACCTAAATAATTTTTTAAAAATTTCAAAGGGAATAAATTTTATTTTATTTTATTTTATTCTGATTTGATTGATTGATTAATTGAGCCAAGTATGTATGTATCTACTTACCAAGTATCTGTTCGTGTAGTAACGCTGGAGGTGCTTAGACAGAACTAACTCTAAAGTCTAGTTAAGGCTAGTTAAGGTTCTTTGCTCGGAGTCGGCAAAAATTAAAGTTTGCAATTCTCACAAGGAACTCCAATGAATCCTTTGTGGCTAAGGAAATGGTTAGTCATTCTGTTATTTGGAATTCTCCTGCAAGACAATTGTAATGGATTTAAATATATGGCAAAATTTCCTTAAAATATTGAACGTAAGAACTCCTCAAAAACCACAACACAATTTCCTTTTATTACACCTTTAAATGACGCATTACTCATTTAATTGAGTGCATTAGCTAACAAATAATTTGTACAAATTTTTGGTGTCCTATTTAAACTGGCAATTGTATCTTTTCATTTACCGCAAAACAAAATACTTCGGAGTCACAAAATAATTAATTAGGGTACCTAAATAATTACTCCAAATTAGTGTATCAAGGTATATAATTTATAGATACCATACTTCGATCAACAATATAATTTATATTAGGTATATTGTTGATCAAATAATTTGTTGATTGATCTTTATGTATATTGTTGATCGAAGATACCATATCATTTAGGTCAGCATCTTTTATCTGAATCTAAGTATTAAAATTTTCCATGTTCTGTTTGAAAGTAGGTAGGTATAGTTTTAAAAGGAGAAAGGGTTGTATGTAGATAATAGATATCCGATTTGAAGCTTCAGTGGTAGTGGTTTTGCATAGAAAAAAGTCTCCAAACCACTCGTGGTACTTGTATGCAGATGCTCACGAGATATAAGATGAGTAAAGAGAGGTGAGAGCGAGTGAAGGTAAGTTAAGGTAAGGCATAGGTTGTTACGTGGACGTGGAAGACCAGTTGCATAGTACATCGTCACGCCTTTTATCTCATGTCGACCTTTTTTTTTTTATACTACTTAGGTGGCAGACAAGCTTACGGCCCACCGGAAGGTTGGTAACCGTAGCCTATAGACGTTTGCAACACCAGAGGCGCTACACACGCGCTGCCGACCCGGGCGCAGGTTGTGACGACCCAATGTTGAAATTTTTCAAGCCGCCCGTAAGGCCTTCAACTTGGCTTAACGACTGTCATTTTACCGACAACCGGGACCAACGGCTTATCGTGCCTTCCGAAGCACGGAAACGCTCGTAAATAAATGTCACAAAGTGGTCCACGTGGTGGTCACCCATCCATGTCCGGCCATAGTAGTGTTGCTTACTGCAGTGATCGTTTACAGAACACTGAGTCCGCGGGGCCACGAGCGCTTCAGGCGACCTGTTCCATTCACCTTGTTTCATGTCACATGTCCACCATTTTCCTTTAAAACTAACCGCGGTGTTCAAAACACGTGCGTAGGTACAATCAAATTACCTACATGGAAAGCTTGTGTGATCATTGTGTGTTTTGAACTAATAGTTGCGCCAAAATATGCGCCGTATTTTGTGAAACGAGCGTAAAGTTATAAACAACAGAATGAATACTGAAAAACGAAAGAAGCTGCAATCACAAGTAGGTACGCATCGGCGGCAAGGGCACACCGAGACGTAAGAAAAAGGTTGTTCACGTCACAGCGGCGACAGATGATAAGAAATTACAATCTTCCCTTAAAAAACTGTCAGTAAACCACACACACTACCCCCGAAGGGGTAGGCAGAGGTATATTATATGCCCACTTTTCACCTTGCTATGTTGTCCCACGTAACAGGTGGGGAGCCGTATAGACATAGACAGGGGCAGCCTTTCAACTTGGACAAACAAGTGCCAACGGCTAAACGTGCCTTCCGAAGCACGGAAACGCTCGCAAATAAATGTAACAAAGTGGTTACCCATCCAAGGACCGTCCATAGTAAATTTTGCTTATTGCAGTGATCGTTTACAGAACACTGAGTCTGCGCGGGACCAGTCGGATATGTGGTGAATAGGAGTCAACAGTGAAACCAAGAGGAATTAAGGCGTCAGTGTCCCAACTCACTACTAAGGATGCTGGAGAGTTCGTTCTTCAACGAAATAGAATAGAGCTTAAGAGATAAGCTAACTCGAGACTCGCCGAAATAAATCCCTGGACTGGACATAGCCATAAGTTAGCCCTAGATTTACAACAATTTTACGGCTTTAGGGCGATTAGAACGTCACATGGTATAGTCCAATCCTGTCCGATCTGGCAATAATGTAAACATGTCATGTTTTGACAATCGTTGTCTAAGACAGATGAGTAGAAAAATATAGTATCTATCTAAGGCTGGATTCGACCAAAATCGGAGTAAGACTATACTAGGGAATAGCTCGTACTTATACTAAAAGTAAAGTGAAAGTGAAGTCACTATCAACAACTAACAAGCACTCCGTGACTATGGTAACCCATGTCCCATACTGAAGTACTCTATCCTGTAGAGTTACCATAGTTACGTTTTGCTATTAGTTGTTGGTAAAATAGAAAGTCACTTTACTTTTACAAGAGGTACAAGTTATTCTGCAGTATAGTCTTACTCTGACTTCTGTCGAATCCAGGCTAAGTATGACATTGAATTGTTTTACTATCCTGAGTAGGTATTTTAAATGAAAATAAACTGTCATAAAGAAGTTCCGTCGATCGTGGCATCTTTACTTTTCGTGAGCATCTTTACCGAAGCATACCCTGTACTAGTTTACATTAAATATTTTTTTATCTGTGACAGTTAGCACAATTTTACGCTTATTGGTAGATTTTATAATAAATTGTTGTAACCCAAAAAGTTTTACGAGCTGGCAACTTCGTCAACTGTCAAAATAGTGTACTTTTTCATTGCATGTGGTCAATTAAGTTTGCTGTGTCACCGGCTAAAGATTCGTTTTTCTTGCAGAAAATACAGTTCAGATCAGTGAATTATATTAAATGTTATGGGAAATATTGTTACTATGGTGTATCACTATTATTCAATGTTTTAAAACTTTTATTTCTGAAGTTATTGGAAAAGGTAATGATGTTTGTGGTTAGATAAAGTTACCTCATTTGGCACAAAGGCAACTTTACCTACCTACCTATGTGCCCATATTTCATGTTAACTAGGTAGGTAGTCATTTAATTATTTATCGTTTTGGAGAATTGTTCTGTTCCTGTTACGTGGTTCTTTAATAAATGAGGTTTTCAATAAAAAAGTTTTTTTTTTTGACGACACTGATGACTTTCATATATTTTTATGAAATTTGAGAAATTCTTGTGGTAACTTTCCCTATGTATTGGTATTACCTATTTAAACAAAGATGGCTGCTTCAAAAATACATAGATACATCGCTTTTTTAGCGCCAGGGCTATAAGTAACTTTAAATCGTGTGCAATCTGCGGCACACATTCCATGTATATAAAGACTAGGAAAAGTTGCCAAAAATGTGTCAATTTTACCCCGCTCATACTTTTGAATTTTTGATGATTACAGCTATTCTATGTAGCTTTTTGTAGAATTGCATAATTCAACCAAAAGAGACTGTCCTTTTTTACCAAATTGATCAAGCAAAACTTCCATAGCCAGCTTCATGTAGGAGTAAATTGCATAAAAGTCAAAAAATATGGTAAAGTTGCCAAGATTGACGGTTATTTGGTATCGAAATGATTGTAAGAACACTGTATGACTCCTGGATACTGGAATATAATCAGGGTGAATATTCAATTGCAAGTAACTATGGATATATGTAGATAGGATCAAATGTGTTTGTTTACATTTTTGCGCAAAGCTATTGAAATACAGTGTAATTATAACAACAATAACTGATAATAAATTATTGGAAATAGCTACCATTACACTTTATCAACTAGCTCATTGTGGCACGTGTTGGACGTGCTTTTCATGAATAAGATATACCTAGCTACAATAGTGATATTATATTCCTTGGAAGTAGCAGGTATAGAATTATATTGACTGTGGCAGTATGTACGCAGGTAATTCACCACTGCAAAAATGAGGGTTTTGTTCTACTGTTATTGTTTCACTGACAGGCATTGTTAAAAATTTACGAAATATTGGACAAGCAGTCAAGTCAGTGTCAGTCAAAACTGATAATTAGGTACTTAAGATATCTACAGAACAGAATGCTAATGTTACACATTGCAGATAACGTCAGTACCTACCACAGAGCAACGCGACCAGTAGGAACAAGGGGAGAAGACATAGCATGTTTGACCTATAGGTAGGTAGGTACATATCTTCTGTCATATGTTGCGGGGGGAAATCATATTCTTAAGAGCCTACCAGACGCCAAATTGTTAAAAGAAGATAGAAGATATACATTTTAGCGTGCAAGACAGAGAGATGCGATCGGTTTTTGTGCGCTTTTAACGAAATAAATTAATTATAAAAAAACTATACATAACCAATATGAAAAAAATGCTCTAGTGCAAATGAAGATTTTACTATTGTCTTTCTTATAAATATAAAAACAACTTATAACTTACGATAGCTTAAAATTTCACGAAATCGAGGTATTTTCAACCCGAAAATCTATCGAGGATTTTATCAGTACCTAATCGTGTTTCGAGCCATTTTTAGTTCATGAACTGAAGTTGTCTGTGTTCAAATTTTAACTCAGCAGACCTCACGAGTCCTGAGATCTAGATCAAAGTAATAGTCTATTTGGCGTCATATGGACTCTTAAAAACACCACTGCAAAAGCAATCAACCAATACATTCATAATTTCAGATATACACCCAATATACACATAATATATTTCTTACTAGCTGTAGCCCGCGACTTCGTACGCTGCATTTTGTTTAGATTGATATAACTTTATTATTTCTGAACCGATTGACATGAAACAAACACTAAATTTTAAGTAAAGCAAGCCGCAACAAAATAAAGAAAACTGCATCACAATCGGTTGAGCGGTTGCCGAGATTAGCGTGCACAAACGTACAGACAAACAGACAAAAATTCTAATAACCATTGTTTTGGGTTCTATTGCGTTCATAAAGCCATATAATATTTTTGTTATTTATCTTCCATGTACAGACAGCGACCTGTTACGATTTTATTGTATGTATTGATGATGATGATTTAATGTGTGGTATAAGCGTACACTTTTTGGGAGTCTGCTTTGACAGAAGGAAATGCTCAGTATGGCGCCTTCCCTCCCAGCTCCTAGTGAACGTCATAGATAGATCGTGTTGCTCTATGGTACTTACCTATTTGTACGAGTAGGTACTTGTTATTCACACAATAGGCTTAGAACGACTGGAGATGGGAATTTGCCCGGAAAAAAACCAAATGTGGGAAAATACCGGGAAAAAACCCAGGGAAAAAACCCGATTGGGAATTTATTCGGGTTTTTTCATATTTAGCATATGTAACATCTAGGTAATGTATAGTTACATGAATATATACTTTAGTACGCACTATTTCAGTATTACTAACTAGTTAGAGATAATCTAACTTCGTTTATTTTAGCCCCTCTCTATAAAATACATTGCAGAGGGGCTTATGGCGAGACTTCGTATGAAGTCTGTGACTCTTTTGCAATATATTACGTCACTAGGTCACGTGGATCATCTGTTCAAAGTTTGAAATACTTTAATCAATAATATAACATAAAATTCCATCTTTATCATGTGTGTTATTTATACCAAATGTAACGTTTTACGGAGTCGCATATAGCTTATAGGTCAGTGTAGTTATACTGGTTGAATTTATAGTCGTTCTGGAACGAAAAGGTTTAGGCACAGTTTCGATAACAGAACCGATCGGCACTGTCAATTTGAAAATCAACGAAAAAAAATTACGAAATTGTCAAAATTTATATCGTTTGCCGAAGTCAAAATGAGAACTTGTGGTTATTCCTTAAAATTTCACGGAATACGCTTATTACTATTTTCTACTATAATTTTTCATTCAATGTTTAACGTTCCAATCACTAAGACGAGCTGCCGCGCCGGGAAAATTCGACCAATCACACGCATGATCCCACCGCAGTCCACGTGGACCCGTTGCCAAGTAACGTAGGTACTCGACTAGTTACGTCTTGTAGGTACGTAACGCGCTCGGCCGCTCGCTCGGCGGCGCGGCGGCGCGCAGTAACGCCGCGACTCCCGCGCAGACAGATCGTTCGTTACGATTTTCGAAAATGAGTCGTCGTCATTCAGTGCGAAATATTCAAACGAACAGTGCGTGTTTAGTAGTTAACGTGAGGAAAATCCTACATTGATGCTATGCCGGACACTTACCGTCTAAAAACTACACGTTCCGTACCTAATGCCTACGGTTGGGAGTCCCACCGGTTAAGCCCTCGTAAGGATGACTCCCAGGATTCCCAACAAATCTTGGCTACCACTGCGGCCTCATGTAGGGGTTTGGATGCTAGCCCGCTTCTTTGGGGGGGTTGTTCGGCTGTTGCACATCACGAGTTTCGTACTCCTGAAGTAGGAAACTTGTGATGAATTACGAATTACGCAGTGTGATAGAGTGGACCCTTCCGGACTGTTGACTTTCCGGCCTTTGAGATAGTGAAGACAATAACATAAAACGTGCCCGTTTATGTATCATAAGTTCTGGACTCCATTTTGAGCAGTCGCCGTGGTACTTGGTAGCGTAAATAAGCTGTAAATAGGTAGGTCTAGATTTAAGTTCATTATTTTGTTCGCATTTATTTTCATTACCTATTAGTACATAGACGTTATTAATTTATCGTTTAACCGATAAAACAGCACAATAATAAAGTATTTCCGACGGCCCTAAGCCCGTGTTGAGTATGAAGAGAAATTGGAGTCCTTTATTAATCGAATCGAATGCTTAAGGTCAATGAACTAATCACATGTTTCGGCATTTCATTCACTGAAGAATGTCAATGAATAATCGAAGCGCTACTAATGTTTCAACTCGAACGAGTGAAAATGATAACACAAAAGTTTTTTTTTTACTATAGCCTGTACAACACTTTTGACCCCCCAAAATGGTTCCGTGATTGATTCTGAGTAACCCCCTTTTGGGTCCAGAACGACTATAAATTCTACCAGTATAGGTAGATATGTGTATTAGGGGCCGCCTTAAAAGGGGTCTGGCCTAGTTATTGCCTTGATTGTCAAAAAGAGGGGTATTCATGGTGGGGATATAAATAATGTACCCAGGGCTAACGACCTTGAGCAAATGGGCGACATGACTCGCTAACATAGAGTAGCGCAACTACAGTGACATCAGAGTTAAAGAACCACGGAAGAAGAAGAAACATAGTAGCAGAAATGCGTTCCTCGCTTCACCAAATAAACAAAAAGCTGTGAGACGGTCTCACCCGACTGCCCCTCTCTAAAACGTGTGAGAGTTCAATCCGATAGACGTTGCCATTTTTGTTTTATTTCAAACTTTGAACAGATGATCCACGTGACCTAGTGACGTAGTATAATGCAACAGAGTCACAGACTACAGACAAAGTCTCGCCATAAGCCCCTCTGCACTGTATTTTATAGAGAGAGGCGAAAAGTAAATTAAAAACAAAGGAACGTTTGTATTTCAATTTTCCTTTGTTTTTAAGTGTAGTAAAATACACTGCAAAAAATGTGATTGATCATTATGTAAAACTTAAATGTGACGAATTCACAAAGACGAATGTTCATATAGTCCACAGACATATAAGAATAAGATATATTCATTGTTTTGTACTTAAATTATTACAAATCCAGAAAGGGGGGTCTTCCACTCGCTTAAAATTTTTGTTACTTTTGGAACAAAATTTCATTTCATTTTATTATTACAAACAAACAAAAATAGACGTAAACGCAGTTGCGAGGGTCAGCTAGTTATGTATAAATAAGAAGCGCTCGTGGCACCGCGGACTTAGTGTTCTGTAAGCGGTCACTGTAGTAAGCTCATTCACGATGGCCAGTCCTTGGATGGGTGACCATCCATGTGACCACTTTGTGACAGTTATTTGAGCGTCGTTTCCGTGTTTCGGAAGGCATGTTAAGCCGTTGTTCCTGGTTGCCCGTAAAATGGCAGTCGTTAAGCGAAGTTGAAGGCCGTTTTGGCGGCTTGATTAATTTTAACAGCAGGCAGATGCCTCTGCCTACCTCTTCGGGGATAAATGTGTGACCATATGTATGTATGTAACTAGCTGACTCTCACAACTTCGTTTACGACGCTTAAGGTGTATGAAACATGAGGTATTTCTTCATCAGTCTCATCAACCGCCGGGTGAAACTGCCCTGTTTGCTTAATCATAAACGAATTTAAAGATTAGGCATATTGTAAAACTAGCTGACCCTCGCAACTTCGTTTACGTCACATAAGGTTTGCAAAAGGAGAGGCACTTCTTCATCAGACTCATCAAGCAGCGTGTGAAACGGCCCTGTTTGCTTTATCATAAAAGAGCTTAAGAGTCCATATGACGCCAAATAGACTATTGCTTTGATCTAGATCTCAGGACTCGCGAGGTCTTCTGAATTAAAATTTGAACACAGACAACTTCAGTTCATGAACTAAAAACGCTCTAGGCTCGAAACACGATTACTGATAAAATCCTCGATAGATTTTTGTGTTGAAAATATGTCGATTTCGTGAAATTTTAAGCTAGATCTCGTATGTTATAAGTTGTTTTTATAATATAAAATATTTAAAAGAAAAACAATTGTAAAATCTTTATTTGCACTAGAGCATTTTTTTCATATTGGTTATAGTTTTTTTATAATTGATTTATTTCGTTAAAAGCGCACAAAAATCGATCGCATCTCTCTCTTTCTTGCACGCTAAAATGTATATCTTCTATCTTATTTTAACAATTTGGCGTCTGGTAGGCTCTTAAAGATTAAGTTTATTCTAAAACAATTCAGTCCCCGACTTCGGCGCGGACAGAATTATTTTACAACAGCCTTAATCATTAAGCTCTTTTATGATTCAGCCAACACGCCTGTTTAGATTTACCGTCACATTCCAAGGAACCCTTGAATTATAGGTTTTGAGAAAGTTGAGATATCTCTAATTCCTGAACTACAAAACCCTCAGCACTGAAACTTGTGTGAAGCAATCCTAGGTTGAATTCTAGGTTTAGAGAAGTTGAGATGTCTCTAACTCCTGAACTTCCTCGGATCAATTTTCATTCAAATCAGTAGTTTCGGCGTGATACGTATTCGGAATACAGACGGACATGAAAATTTTAAATTTCATTTTGGCTTAAGTAGGTATCGATTAGAGAACGCGTTCTTTTTTTTTTAAATAGCTTCCATATTCAGACTCTCGACCCTCAACAGTTTTATTATTATGTATAGATATAGACTAGCAAGAAACTCGGCGGGCACTCCCTTTATTCACTTTTGTACCTTAACCAATTTGCCGGTAGATGGTGCCTACTTGTGGCGACCCACAAGACGTAATAAGCTAAAAGAGTCAATTCTTTCAGCTTTAGGTTGAGAGCAGTGTCTCAAAAAAGCAGTGTGTTAATAATAACTATAATATAAGTATTTTCATCAGTAGACAACTGATGAAAATACTTATATTATAGTATCCCTTAGCACAAGGTTATATTAGCTTAAGTTGTGTGCGAATGTTCACAAATATTTCTTCATTTATTTTTATTGAAATGATTAAGTACCGCTTACAATATAAGCATGATTACCTTTCGAAGTAATTTAATAAAACAATACGAAAAATAAGTTGAAATGCATTATATTCTCATGTAATGCAGCATGCATTGTGTAACTCGGGTTCTGGCTCTGTTGCACGCATTACTCTGTACATGAATGAAAATATAACATTTTACGAGAATATTTTGCAGACCAGAGCGACACACGTCGGTCTAGCAACACGACTCCCCCCGCACTAGATTTTCGGGCGAGCGCGGGGAAGCAAGCAACGTGATGTATTCTTTGAATACATTATTAGTTATAATTAGTTAAAACTTATACTAATTCAAAATTGAAGAAAACCATTTTAGAGGTCTATGTTTTCTTTAGTCTCTGATATAAATTTTATTATCATTCATTAATAAATAGATGTCATACAACGACTTCTTCTAAAAAAATATGGGCTATTTCAGTGATGTTTTACTAGTTATTTATAATAAATACACAATTTCTGATGAAACCATCCTCTGGAACACATCTTGTAGATTTCAAATCTTCTTTTGGCTGTCATTTTTCGTATACTAATACCGAGAAGAACGTCTTTATTTGCACCTCTTTTTCGCAAACTTTGTCAACCACTCCCCTTAAAACTCGCTTCCGACGAGTCTCCAAGGCCCAAGGGCTAGAGGCTCAAGGTAGAGTTTAGTCAGTAAGAGTCTGACATAATCACACGGCCGGCCGTGTGGTACGCATGTAGCGTTCTCTACCTCCACCCCTCGCTTCCGGGTGGTGCCTTAGGGCTCAAAAAAGAAAAAAAAATCATTAAAACGAAAAATAAGAAGAAAAAATTAAAAGAGATATAGTTTTGAAGTATAACATTTTATTTATTATACACTAATATACATACAATTTATATCATATTTACAAGGGAACATCGATAAAAAAAGGGGCAATAGGAAATAAGACTATGCATCAAAAAACTCTTTCACATCGCTGTCAACAACAACCGTGCCCAAAATGCTGGCGGCGTTGCCACGTTGTATGGCAATGGAGAGCCTCTGGCCTAAGTAAACACCAGCATTTTGGTCACGAGAACCGCCGACCAAAAGTTTACATATATAGCTCTGTAAACGAGCTTTGCACTAGGACCCCACGGACCAAGAGTCTCGACCCCAAACGGCTCAAATAAATACGATCCAACAAGATTTGTGTATTTTCGCCGTTTGAGGGCCTCCGCAGACGCGGCAGCAGCTCCCGCGCAGCTAGCAGTGCCTGGAACATGGGAAGGCGCAAGGGTATCCACACATGTGGCATCCCACACAAGCGGTTTTCCCATTTTCCAAGGCACCAATGACATCCCGTCGGGCCTCTTCCCATCGTCTCGAGCCAAGCCCTTGGGTTCAAGAATTGCTGGCACGCCAGCGGCGGAAAGGGCTCGACGGATGATGTCATTTATGCTAGCATGTCGCGGAAACCGACCTGCACTTTTGTAGCACGATAAACCGTGGTGACCTAGGCGGTCGACAGTTTCACCGCAGTGACAACGATGTGGAGCGATGCAGGAAGTACCGAGGCGTAAACAAGCAGCAATGCGAAAAGTGCTGTTATCTAAAAGTGTGCCAATATGGCCTGAAGGTAAAGCATGAAGCCATAGACCCGACTCCCACTCCCCCACAGCCAGTAGGCGCGCTCGCTCTGCTGCACTGGATGAAGTCTCAATAAGTTCTTTTTGAACTAGCTTGCTTAGCGGCACATCCCACTGTCTCTGGGAAGAGTAGACGACGGGTAGCTCTGCGCTTGGGCTATTTTGAGTTTTTTCGTCTAAAAATGACGGAAATGAATCCTCAAAAATTGGTGACCCTAAGAGTTGAAAAGTACATTTATCTATAATTTTGATTTCAGGAAACAAATCGTTTATTTTTTGTAATACACTCAGTCGGTCTGCATTGTCCGTTATAAATAATTCACATTTCGAGAAATTTAAATCTAAGCCAATTTTGGAAAATTCTTTAATCAAAAACTGTAAACTGTGAAGCGCTCGTGGCCCCACGGACTCAGTGTTCTGTAAACGATCACTGCAGTAAGCAACTTTCACTATGGCCGGTCCATGGATGGGTGACCATCCATGTGATCACTTTGTGACATTTATTTGAGCGTTTCCGTGCTTCGGAAGGCACGTTAAGCCGTTGGTCCCGGTTGCCAGTAAAATGGCAGTCGTTAAGCTAAGTTGAAGGCTTTATTTCAACAGCAGGCAGTCACAACCTGCGCCTGTCCATTTAAACACGGCAATACGGCTCACCACCTATTACGTGGGACAAATTATACAAAGGTGAAATGTGGGCATATAATATGCCTCTGCCTACCCCTTCGGGGATAAAGGCGTGACCATTATGTATGTATGTATATGTAAAAACTGTAAATCTTGTAAAACTGTATCAATGTCACCACCAAGAGTACCATCGTCGAGATACCAAACATTAAATTTGGAATTTAGTTTTGAAGTATGTACTTACTCACTTACTACATATTTTAAATATAGATATATAAAGCCTTCTAGTAATTACCTACCTACATACTGAAGGCAAGTGCTAAGAAAATATATGTATATAGGGGAGGATGTAGTGTGCCTTCACGAAGAGCGTTACCTGTGCTCGGGCCCTCCCCGTAAGTAGCGGCGAAAGCGGAAACGCGAAACCAATCACTACCGAGAAATGAGTCCCGACAGGGCTAGGGCGTCCCCCCGAGGCGACGCGTACCGGTGTGCCCCCGTCGGTATGACTGCATGCGCACGCGGCGAAGGGGGCCGCCACCCTTCACGCAGCGCCAACTCTGGCGGGATGCGAGGAGCCGAGTGCCGGATAGGCACGTGGAATGTGCGTGGTGGTATGGAAGGTAAGATGAATGAATTGATAGATGTAATGAAAGAGTATGGACCAAGTTTTCTCGCTCCGCAACATTGAAGAGAAGCAGCTGGCTGTAGGCCGGAAGGTTTTCTGCGGTTTTGTGGACATGGAGAAAGCATTTGACAGAGTTGTACGGAAGGATCTCTGGGATATATTGCCAGGATACGGGATTGATGGTGCGCTGCTTCGTGCTGTGCAGTCTACATATGTGGGATGTACGGCATGTGTGCGGGTGGGCGGCAGCCTGTCTCCCTGGTTTGACGTCAACATTGGCGTCAGACAGGGCTGCGTGCTCGGCTCTGCTGTTTGTCCGTTTGTCCTGTACCTGGACGATTGTCTTAAGAGAGTAAGATCGATGAATGTTGGATTGCGAATGGGTGACTTACTTGTGAACTGTTTGCTGTATGCAGATGATGCCGTGCTCATAGCCGATTCGCCATCGGACCTACAGTCACTAGTCACAACGATGAAAGATGATTGTCTAATGAGAGGCTTACATTTGAACGCGACTAAAACGAAAGTGATGGTATTCGAAAGAGAAGAGGACAGAACGAACGCCAGGATAACTGTAAATGATGTAGTGCTGGAACAGGTGGATGAGTTTGTATAGTTTTTTGGTATAGGTAGGTTCGTTGTTATCAATCAATCAACTCAGCCTGGCACTCCACTGCTGGACATAGGCCTCTCCCAATTTACGCCACAACACACGGTCCTGTGCCTTCCGCAACCAGTTCCAGCCTGTGACCTTTATCAGGTCGTCGGTCCGTCATTGTTATTGTGTATTATAATAGTTTAAATATCCTCCAATACCACTACCTACATAACAGTGTCTGTTGACTGACACTGACCTTACTGTGTCCAATATTTTGTAAATTTTTAAAACAATGCCTGCCAGTGCCTACTACTTCTAATGAGCTATTTGATGGAATGTAATGGTAGTAGCTACCTAGTTCAGAAATTAGAGACATCTCAACTTTCGCTCAACCTAGAATTCAAGGTTTCCATTGAATGAGAGGGTAAATCTAAACGGGCGTGTTGGCTTAACCATAAAAGAGCTTAATTATTAAGGCTGTTGTAAAATAATTCAGTCCGCGACGAAGGCGTGGACTGAATTGTTTTAGAACAGCCTTAACCTTTAAGATCTTTTATAATTAAGCAAACAGGGCCGTTTCACACGGTGCTTGACGAGTCTGATGAAGAATTTACTCTCCTTTCGTGCACATTATGTGACGTAAACGAAGTTGCGACGGTCAGTTAGTAAATAATAAAACTGTAGAATTCAGAGTCTGTAAATGGAAGATATTTTGAAAAAAATTAATAGTAGGGCGTTCTCTAATCGATACTGAAGCCGAAATGTAATTTAAAAACTTTTTGTCTGTCAGTCTGCATCACGAAAAAGTATCACACCGAAACTACCTACTGAATCGATTTGAATGATTCTTGGCACAATCTGAGCTTATTATCTGGGGAAAGTTCTAGGATACTTTTGATCCAGATATTTGGCGCGGTTTCTTTGGGAGAAGAGATGAAAGACAAAATGGTTTTTTAGTTGTTCTCAACGCGTGCTCCGATTTCTAAAACTTTTTTAGTGTCATACAGGGTACCACGTCCCTTCCCGTTGCGTGCGGCATAACTAGGCGAGTTAGAACAGGAAGCCGTGAGACGGTCTCACCCGACTGCCCCTCGTAACGTTTATTGTGAAAGTGAAAGTTCAATCCGATTGACGTTGTCATTTTTGTTTTATTTCAAACTTTGAACAGATGATCCACGTGACCTAGTGACGTAATTTAATGCAACAGAGTCACAGACTACAGACACACGTCTCGCCATAAGCCCCTCTGCAATCTATTTTATAGAGAGGGGCTAAAATGCTACAAATACTGAGACTAGATGGCGCTTATCACGGCATAGTCAATAACACTTGTTAGAAAATGCTACCAATACTGCCTAGATGGCGTTTATCGGCTGTTATCCGGCGGGCTGCGTAGTCAGACACTATTTAATTGTATAATTTACCTAATAACCGTGTATTTTGTATTATATCGGACCCTAAAATACGAAATAAGATTGTCCTGCTCGTTTTCTCTAACTTTGCCGCTCGGCTCCATACTATAGTCGATTTTTTTTATTAGACAAAGTAAATAGACAGCAACTAATGTCACTTCTTCATACAGTGTTGCGTATTTTCTATGACGAAGTGACATTAACTACTGTCAATTAACTTCGTCTAATTAACAATTCGGGTATACGCCTCGACGCCAACGGCAAAGTTAGAGCGAACGGGTAGTACTACATATTTGACGTGAATTAGAATATTGGAATGTTATTATTTAATTAGCAGCTCCTGGGTGAAAATGTATAAAAGGGCGGCAAAGCTTGTGAGCTCTTTATTATACAGGGTGTGGCGTAAATAGTGGTCCAACCGTCAGGGTGTGATAGAACAGGTGCCCCACTATAACATACTACAATATCATCCAAATTTACCCAAGGGTCTCAGAAAAAAATAACTTTTTTTGAAAAATCGTCCCTTTTTTGTAAAGTTGCCTGTAGATTATAGGAAAACCGCTATTTCTGATTTCTGTTGTTTCTCTCTTAAAGCTTAATACATAAGCTATCAAAAAATAATATTGTTAATAGAATTCCACAACAAACGTTTGAAATAAATATAAGTTCATCTCAATTTTCTCTCTAATTTTCAGGTATCATGAAAATTGTTCAACGTTTTTTATAAAAAATATGTACTACACTGATGCTACCCAAACGTTTAAAAATATGCTTATGTAATACTGATTTCAAAATGATACCATGTAAGGATTTCGCATAAACAGAAACTAGTAATTTTTACTGTTAAAGTTCAAAACGGGTTAAGAAAAATGACCAAAATCAACTTACATACATCACACTTATAACGTTTTTTTCATAGTAATAGTTCATAGTCGACATTATTATTATTTATTTAAAATCTTATAACCTAGATAGCGCCCGCGGCTCCACCCGCGTGGGATTTTGTAACTATTCTCGCTTTTATGATCCCACCGGAAGTGGGAATAGTAACAAAATTCATCGCGGGTGAAACCGCAGGCAACATCAAGGTCGCGGTTGAACGCCCGAAACGTCGGTGAAGGTAAGTAAATAGTATTTCGCTTAAAGTGTTAAAAACTGCGATAGTTTAAAAAAATCATAACCGTGATGGCGCCCGCAGTTCCACGCGCTAGGAATTTGTCATGGAATGGGAACAGAATTTCAGATAGAAAATAAATAAAAGCGAGAATAGTTACAAAATCCCACGCGGGTGGAGCCGCGGGCGCTATCTAGGTTATAAGATTTTAAATAAATAATAATAATGTCGACTATGAACTATTACTATGAAAAAAACATTATAAGTGTGATGTATGTAACTTGATTTTGGTAATTTTTCTTAACCCGTTTTGAACTTTAACAGTAAAAATTACTAGTTTCTGTTTATGCGAAATCCTTACATGGTATCATTTTGAAATCGGTATTACATAAGCATATTTTTAAACGTTTGGGTAGCATCAGTGTAGTACATATTTTTTATAAAAAACGTTGAACAATTTTCATGAAACCTGAAAATTGTGAGATGAACTTATATTTATTTCAAACGTTTGTTGTGGAATTCTATTAACAATATTATTTTTTGATAGCTTATGTATTTAGCTTTAAGAGAGAAAAAACAGAAATCAGAAATAGCGGTTTTCCTATAATCTACAGGCAACTTTACAAAAAAGGGACGATTTTTCAAAAAAAGTTATTTTTTTCTGAGACCCTTGGGTAAATTTGGATGATATTGTAGTATGTTATAGTGGGGCACCTGGTCTATCACACCCTGACGGTTGGACCACTATTTACGCCACACCCTGTATAATAGGTATACCTACTGAACGCATAGGAGAAGGTTGTAACGCTGCTTGAATTTAGTCACATGTAAAAATTGAATTTGCCGAGTTTAATTTTGAAGTAACTATTTAACATGATCAGATATGGGGTAAACTAATAAACAAAAAAGTTGTTTCGTATTTTATTTATTTCGGTATTTTTCGCTAACATTATGTTTAAGTTAGGTATCTATAATTCTATTGGAATAATTTTGTTCCACAGCAGCATCAAGAAAGCTAACATGAAAATATTTAATTTGTTTATTACATTAATTATAACTACACTTAAACATTAAAGACCCACGTGAAACTATTTTTGTTAATTCCTATTTACTCTTATAAATAGTTTGATCATGCAGAATACTTACTAGTCAATCACTTTGGACATTTTAATTATTACCTTCTAGATTAATTTGGGTTGCTGGGGTGACTCACTTAATGTAATGGATACCCACATTATTTATTTTTTTAGTAAAAGAAATAGTGAGTGGTTTTGGCAACCCTAAATAGGAAAAATTGTAAGTATCCAAGATTATCTGGAGCAGGTACCAGACCAGCTTATAGATATGCCATAGGTAGGTACAGTAGTACCACGTTTATAAGTTACAACGATGTACCTGCGCAAAAGTCTCATATTCAAAACGCGCGAAAAAAATTATCCAATCACTACGCTCCGCATAGACACGCCAAACATGACCCTTTGATATTGGTAGCCGCCTGCGCGCCATGTTCGATGTCCGCAACATCGCGGTGCAATGAGGAACAAAGAGCGAGATAGCACTACTCGCCAGATTTATTGCATTTTCAATCTTAACGTAACGCAATAAAGACGGTGTTGCAACAGCGTTGGCAATCGTTACTATTCGGCGTTAGCTTGCTCTCATCTGCGCAGGCGAACATTGTCGATGCGACTTATAAACGTGGTTCACCTGTACGTAAAAGTCTAAGTAAGCGAAAAAGGCTCGAAAGCCATGAGTTGTACATCGGAGAGGTTTAAATATCTTTCAAGCGTAGACATTGAAATGAATTAGGTCAGCAAGGGGAAAACAAAAGGTAAGTTCGGGGCGGAGAACCGCCTAAAGCCGTACCTACACATTTACATTCCTGCATTTTTTTCTTTCAGTTTGAAGTCAGTGGGTCATTAATATTTGTTAGCCATAGAATTTGTACTCTCAGCAATAAAATCTTTTTGATCATATTATTAGTTAATTTCAATGAGACGAGATAACCCCTCCGGTTAGAAAACTTGCGGAGTGTAGACATGGGGTGACTTCTTAGATCATCTAACCACAGGATGCGCCTTACTTAAGCATTGTTTTCTGCCATTGCACATGACCATTTGGTCTTTTGGCTTTATGAAAAGCCTGTACATCAGTACATCATTTTATATGATTAAACTAGTACATTACATTGTAGTTGACTGTATAATAACAATTAACACACGACAGCCATTACGCGTTTGTCGATTAATACATTTTTAAATGCAATGAAATTTTATATGTCTTTGTGTTTCCCTCTTCACTTGTATGAAAACTGGCAGAATATTTTTGTATGCGGTGGTTCGCAAAGGCTAGTCCCGTGTTATATGGTCTAAGGGTGACTTTGATTATCGGGGCGGCATTGTTTTTTTTTTCTTACTTTTTACGTTCTCATTTATTAACCTTTGAATGCACCGCTCTCATTTTTATTTCGTTGGTACAGTGTGTTATTTCAATTTTTTTTTTTGTATAAAATATGGATATTTATCATGAAGTAAACTACAATTTTAAAATAATGTTCTCGAATGAATTACACTGATAGGCTTCAAGTAAATAAAAATGAAAAGGTTGCGTTCAAAGTTATGGCAAGAATAAAAACTACAAAATTAAAAATAAAATAAACGTCGCGACGTGTATCAAAGTCACCCCATGCTACCAATACCTACTTGACATTATTTTTGTGGTGTTTCAGTGGTTACATGAAGGTAAAGACTATTTTGGAAAGACAGGCAAAAACTAAATGTTGTTGTGTCTATTTGCGTCAGTGAAAATTGAACAAATTATGAGGATAGGAAACATTTTTTGCAAGTCAAAAGTAGGTGCATGGACTATAACTTTTATCCACGATTTGTTTTAAAATAAATATATAGGTAATTGCAAACCGGAACGGGGTTAAACACACGTTGATATTGTTATTTCAAGTTTTCTATTCAATATTTAGTTAATCCAATTATATGATTTATACACTAAACTATATTTCGACGTTTGTAATATAATCAATCACAAATTATAGCTAACAGTGATGTGAAATTATGATTATTTTCACACAACACTTCTGGGCCTCAATTATACAGTGTGTGTTATTTTAAATCAGGGTTCGAAAAAATCCGATTTTTATAATAAAAATCAAGAATCCGATTTTTTTATATAAAGGGTGTCTCAATAAGAGTGCACTTTTTAAATTTTGTGCTATTTTTTTTTGTGCAAGTAGCGACTCTGAGATTTGACAGCTTACACATTTATTTGTTCCGATTAATAAAAATGGAGCGCTTTTCGAAAGAACAACGCGTAATAATTTTGAAAACTTATTACAAAAATTTGGAAAGTTATGCTGAGACCGCTCGCAAACTACGAACAACTTTCAGTCGAGAAAGTGCACCTAATGGGTGAACCATTTGAAGAGTTCTCAATAAAAATGAAGAAACTGGGTCGGTAATAGATAGTAAGACTCCTGTGCTTCCGTTGTGTGCGGACGGCGCGGCGCCACCTGCTACACCGCGCATGAAACAATCCATTGCAGCAACGATTGCCGGAAAAAATATCTCAATAAATTCTGATGAGAACTGGCCACCAAGATTTAACGCCGTCCGATTTTTACTTTGGGGTTTTCTCTAATCGCAAGTTTAAGCGAATAAACCAGAAATAATGCCTAAGCTCAAATCCGAGATCCAACGAGTTATCGGTGCGAAACAGCCTCATCTCTGTGAAAAAGTCATGAAAATTTTCATGAATAGAGTAATGGCCTGCCATCAGAGCCGTGGAGGCCATTTGACGGATATTTTGTTCCATACTTAATCGGAACATGTCTTTTTGACAATTCAATAAAAAAATCACAACTCTCTCAAAAAAATATGTTTTTTACATTAAAATGAAATGAAAAAGTGCACTCTTACTGAGACACCCATTATATCCGATATATATCCAGACTAAGCAAAATGGGCGAATTTCATTATAAAAGGGGATTAAACGCTTAAAAATCTGAAAAAATTGCAAAATAATATACAGAAGTGTCAAATTACCACATTTTTATTTAAAAATCAGCCAAGTGCGAGTCGAACTCGTGCACGGAGGCTTCTGTACCAAAAAAAACGGTAAAAAATTCCCGTTTGTTGTATGAAACCATCCAATTCAGAATAATTATTATTCTGAATTGTAGTTTTTCGCTACGTGTTGCCAGGGTAAACATTGATCTCTAATTTTGTTTTGTTCAGGAGACCGGAATAAATCATTGATATATATCGTGATATATATCCGCTGATATATATCGGCGAACCCTGTTTTAAATTGACACAATTCCTCTGTGACTCTAAAGAAATGTCATTTACTTCAAGAAATATCCATAAATTCTCAAAATAATATCATTTCTTTGAGAATTTATCAGTATTCCGTTAATGTTACAGCGAAGTATGGCATTTTTCATACTGACGATGGCTACATGTTGCATGATTGTAAAAATTAAGGCACAAGACTATTTGATTTGGATATTAGACACGTTAGTAGTTTAATCTTTAAAAAAAATCTATTACAGCATATACGGTTACCAAATTTAATTTGATATTTATTTCCTCTAAATTTTGTTAGAACTCTTTATTCCCAGAAGCTCCGTGCGAAAGTTCCGTGGCGGAACTAGTGAGACCTCTGTTCCCAGTAGTTCCATGGCAGTATATTTATTAGTTTTAAAAGCAAATGAAGATCGATAAAAACAAGATTTTTTAGTCATACGGTCGAAAATTGTAGTTATATTTTTTAAATCGTTATCTGTCACATAAGATTACAAAAAATGGAGTCCTAGGACATCCCGAGTCCTGGAACATCCTTTCGAGGGCTTACCCGGGGCTCCCGACCGTAGGCTGTTGGGCGTTACGTGAGATTTTTTTAGTCGGTAGGAGTCCGGCATAGCATCCATTATGGATTTCCCTCACGTTAAAAAAAAAAAGACGTGTGGCACTCGGGGACTGCCGCGGTAAAGCTATTACATAGCATTTTTTACCAACTATGCTAGTATAATTATTTCTATATAAGAATACTAGCTGATGCCCGCAGCTTCGCCTGCGTAAAATTTGTTACCGCGGGAAGTTATTCCCGGGATAAAAGGTAGCCTATGTGTTATTCCAGACTATAATGTATCTCCGTACCAAATTTCAGCCCGATCCGTTCAGCGGTTTGAGCGTGAAAGAGTAACAAACATCCACACTCACAAACTTTCGCATTTATAATATTAGTAAGAAGTAAGATTTTAAGGCCTATGTTCAACAAAGTAAAGTACCAAGTGCCTACTTGACTGTGGACATTTGGGCTTTTGGAATTTTGTTTTAGAACTTTTTAAGAAGAACAATTATTTTGTAATAAATTATTTTTATGTAACTTCAACCATTTACGCAGAGGCGCAACGGATACTCTTATAACGATTAAATGTTTTCCGTTTTCGAAACATTCCTCATTGCTGCACCACTCCTATTAATCTTCGCATTATGTTATGTAGCCTATAGCCACTATCAATAAATGTACCTACTTACTATCGAACAGTTTTTGAAAGCCTACCAGTAGTTTCAGTAAGGCTTGACTTGGTATGATGTGATTCATGGTCCCTTTGCAGCGTGTGTCCAATCCAGCGCAGCAGCTACACTTCCGACGTTTGATCTGTTGGGGTCTCACTGCAGCGTTCCAATAGTCTTACGTTCGTGATGTTCTCGGGCCCATATGTACCGAGGATCCATTGGAGGCAGCGTTTGACGAAGACTTATAGCTGGTAGCTGGTGCGAAATGTCTTTACTTTAGTGACCTTCCATGTCTCGCATCCGTATAGCAGTTAGCAGTACAGTTTTAACGTTTACTTTGTTTTGAGTTTCACTCTTCGTGTCTATTTTCGCAACTGCCTACGGGGCGCAGCTGTGTAAAGGTTATTCTGGCCTTGGCGAGACTCGAAATGATGTAGGGTACTCTTCTATTCCATCAGTTTCTGACACGACACTCCCGAGGTACGTGAATTAGTGCCTCCACCACATCTCTTGCGTCTGTCGATTTTAATTTCAGTCCAGCCATTCGCTGCCTCATCCTGCTCGTTGTCCTGCACGTTGTCCTGCAGACATGCATGACGGCGTGTGTGTGCCTCAGCAGGCACAGGACATCGGCATCATTAATATCCTCCAGGATATCAGTATAGGCCCCATTCTATGCCGCGCCGATTGTTCTTTGCGGTATTCAGCATTATACCATCTATTTTCTATGGATGGTTGTTAACTATCCTGTTATCTTCATAACGATCCTCTAAGGTAGGTACAGTATGTATTTTCAAAAGAGTTTGTGAACTCTATGTTTAATTTCTTTTTCAGAATATTGATGACATTTGATTGATGTCATTTTATACACGTTACGTCTACTACATTGATACATGTAATAAAATTCTAACACGCCGGTGTTTGTATGTAAATTGTTTATACTGAGGAAAATTCTATACTGAGGAATAGTTTTAACCATTAAGCTCTATTTTGATATAGCATACAGGGCAGATTTACACGCTACTTGATGAGTATGATTAATAAATACCTCTAATTTCATAGACCTTGTGTGACGTAAACAAAGTTGCGAGGGTCAGCTAGTTAAAAGATAAAACAATAGGTTTCTTCTTTCTACTTAAAAACTATTTTTACAAATTTTATGGTAATAATAGACATTCTTTGAAATATGCATGTATGGTATTGTTGTGACTTTTATGACACGTTTAAAGTACATAGGTATGGGATAGATGGCGCTCGCGGCTACGTCAGCGTGAAATTTTCTTCCCATGGGAACGTACTCCCGGGTTTGGTTATCTTTATAGCAGTATTATATATAAATTAACAAAACAAAAAATGATACTGCATTGGTGATAATAATAATAAAATGTATGTATATAGAGTACTCACTCATTTTCTTTCACTATTTTTCGTGACTTTCTACATTAATAAATGCACTTTGTTTATTTATATTTAAAACACTTTTTACACAAATTATACGAGTACAGTTCACTGTTGTACATAGATGATGAATACCTATACACCTATAGTCGAATTTTTATTTAGACGAAGTAAATTGACAGCAACTAATGTAATTGACAGCATCGAAATTGTCATTTCACATTAAGAACTCTAAATTCGACCAACACTCTTAATTCAACTTTGGTCGAGTGGTTAAAGGCTGGAGCAGACCAAATGCGTATGCGTAGACGTAAGCGTAAACGTGCGCGTACCACTGAGTTGTAATGTATGGAACTGTATAATACAGGACACACCGCTTGCGTAACGTAGACGTGCACGTGGACGTGATGCGTAGCCCCAGTTCCATACATTCAACTCAGTGATACGCGCACGTTTACGCTTACGTCTACGCATACGCATTTGGTCTGCTCCAGCCTTAAGACGCGGATCGGTACGCAGAAGGCGCAAGATCGATTCTGGGTACAAGCATCAATTTTTGGATTATTTGACATAATAATAATAACATATAACGACTGCAGAGTTCATAATTGACGTAAACAAAAAAATTATGAATTGCTAGACTAGATACACGAACGTGGCCGAAGGTAGCCGAGAGTGTGACTCGTTTTCGTGACACAATTTCTGGATTCGGTCTCCACGCAAGGCCCGCGATAGAAGCTATGCAATAGCTTAAAAAGTTACAAAAAATGGGTGCAAGCAATTTTCGACCTAATGAACTTGTCAATTTAATTTAATCGACCTTTATTTTTTTCATTATAAATGAAACTTACACGGAACTACTAAGAACAAAATAATATTTCACATATTGTGCTGATGATCGCATTGAGCATTCGCAGTTTTTTCAAATCTATCAACATCATTAAGTGTGAGACATTAAATCTGTGACCATTAGTTCTGTATGAATCTATACCTACTAGCAAGTAGTCGCTTACACATGGGTAGTAAGGATCCTTACTCCTTTCCGCTAATATGCTTATAGATAATGAATTTCCACATGTTCTTGATATAAGTTTTATTTACATACAAAAATATAGAGTATATCAGAGTTCTGTCTCGAACGATACAATAACTTATGATCATCGATTTGGTAATAATAATAAAATTAAGCACAATAATGTTAGATATTGCTATCGATTTATTCACAATTTAAAACTTACGATTAATTACACATCTACTAGCAATGATTGGTTTGAATCGCCTGCAGGATTTCTTATCTAACTTACAAGGAAATGAATTAATAAGTACAGGCGAACCACGTTTATAAGTCGCATCGAAAAAGTTCGCCTGCTCAGAAGAGAGCAAGGTAACGCCGATTAATAACAATTGCCAACGCTGTTGAAACACTGACTTTAAAGCGACACATTAAGATTGAAAATGCAATCAATCCAGAGAGTAGTGCTATCTCGCTCATTGTTCCTCATTGCACCGCGATGCTGCGGGCATCGAACATGGCGCGCAGGAGGCAACCAATAACAAAGGGCCATGTTTGGCGCGTCTATGCGAAGCGTTGTGATTGGTCAAGATTTTTTCGCGCGTTTCGAATATGAGACTTCTGAACAGGTACATCGGTGTAACTTATAAACGTGGTACCACTGTAAATGAAGGAATAAAATTACCTACGCGATATGAGTCGGTACAATACAAAAATAAATAACTACTAAAGATATTCATTGTGCACTCTTCTTTACCTTAACACTGAAATGAGCTTACACAATTAAACGACTTAGAATACAAAAATCGTACTATACAATACAAACGTTACAATCTCCGAAAGGACTCTTTGATATCTGATTAGTCATAGACATAATACATTTTTAAACCCGCATCGGTTTATACACGTGACATTAACAGTTAATGTTTCTTCGATAAATTAATGTACTTCAGGTAAAACAGTAAAAACCCTAATGTTGCATTTAAATATTAACACTAAGAATGTCGTCAATTGAATTCTACTTACGCTTATCATTATGTATACAAAAAGTCTACAAATAAAATCATTTGTAGAGTAAAAAAATAAGAGAAAAATATGTTTCATTGTCAAATGATTACTTAAAACAGTTAAGGCTGGATTCGACCAAAATCGGAGTAAGACTATACTAGAGAATAACTTGTACTTATACTAAAAGTAAAGTGATTTTCGATTTTACCAACAACTAACAAGTGTAACGTAACTATGGTAACAATACTCCTACAGTATGGTTACCATTGTTATGTTTTAGTTACGCTTGTTAGTTGTTGGTGGCAGCTTTACTTTCACTTTACTTTTAGTATAAATGCAAGTTACTCTCTAGCAGTGGCGGCTGTACCTTAAGTGCGCTCGTGCGGTGAACCACCAGTTCAAAAGATATAAAAATTACAAAATTTATCTTTATTATTTAATTATCTACCATTAGGTATGTAAGTAACACCTATTCTTACAAAAACTTAAAACAAATAACATATCTTATTGTGACGAAACAATTTAAGCTCTTTGCTACACTTCTAAAGCCTAAATTCCCTGTAAAACACGTCGGCGTGCGTTTTCCCGAGCGCACGAGAACGGCCCATACAACTTGTACTATATCCGAGCTAAAACGCCTGGCGCGTGAGACAAAGCATCGTTCATAGAAAATGTACCGAGCGATGAGTCTGATTTCGTGCGCCGCACGCGCTCGGGAAAACCGAACTTTACCCGAGAGCACCCGATGTTTTGTTTGACGAAATTCAAATTCTCCCGGTATTGTTTCGCTGTATGTATGTATCTGTGACGCGTTAAATATTTATTGTTTGATTTTTAAATTGTTAGTTTTTTATTTATTTTGATCTTGGTTCTATTCTTTATTTCTTTTCTGCAATAAACAAATATATATTTATTTATTAAAGAAAAGAAAATATTGCTTGTTAAGTGTCTGGGGTGTGTTTACTACCCGTTCGCTCTAACTTTGCCGCTGGCGTAGAGGCGTATACCCGAATTGTTAATTAGACGAAGTAAATTGACAGTAGCTAAGGTCACTTTGTCATAGAAAATATGCAACATTGTATGAAGAAGTGGCAATAGTTGCTGTCAATTTACTTCGTCTAATTAAAAATTCGACTTTAGTATGGAGCCGAGCGGCAAAGTTAGAGCGAACGAGCAGTACAAAACTTTTCAAAATAAACATACTGCATACATATGAATGCCTCTATCCCCGAAGGGGTAGGCAGAGGCATAGTATACGCCCACGTTTCTCCTTATAGTTTTATCTCAGATTAAAATAATAACATTTTATGTCCCACGTAATAGGTAGGTGGTGAGCCTAATGAATGGTTTCAAAATAAAGTTGATATAAAATTGGCGGGACCACCAAGGCTCTTATTAAATTTAAAACTAGAGAGCAAGTAAAGTGCACCACCAGTTTGAGGACCCACCAGCCGCCACTGCTCTCTAGTATTGTCTTACTCCAAATTTTGGTCGAATCCAGCCTAAACAGGACAACAATCAGAGACCTTTAACGACTATTACATAGATAGATTGTTATAAGGGTGCGTTTTATTGACGCGGAGCTGAGCGAAGTGGACTGTGAGTTGGTCAATCACAAAGTTCTAAGAGGAGATTGCGAATTGACCAACTAACAGGCCGCCCACTCCGCGTCACTGGAAACGCACCCTAAGGCTGCATTTTCTCGTGCACGATGAAATCGTAGTGGCAGTTGACAATATATGAAACAGTTCACATGGAGTCCATACGGGAAAATCGTGTGGACGAAAGTGTCCACACGTCAATCGTGCGTCGGCACTATTTTCTCGAATACGAATCGTAGTGGCGCTTATGTACACATTGATCGTTCACACGACTAACCCATTTATGCGATTTTATCGTAACGTTAAAAACGCGTTGAATGGTCGCCGTGTGAACGATTGCATCGTGCACGAGAAAATCGTGTACGAGAAAAACGTGCGCCGTGTGAACGCAGCCTAACGCGTAGAAACCTCTACACTGCATTTTCAAAATGCGAAAATTTTGTGGACTTTGTTGCTAAGGAATAGTTACAATATCTATAACTTATTTCCTATCTCTGATGCTTTCAAATCACATGAATCCAATTTTCATATCAGCACATTTTTTACATAATTTTTTATCTAATAATCTCATGTCCTAGCATTTATTATCGAAATCCTTCGAACGGCTTGACAGATCTTTATGACTTTGTTTATTTAATTTGGTAAGTCTGAGAATAAGTCTTAGGTGATTTTTATACCTGGTAGGTAGTATTTATAAGACAAAACAACGTTTGCCGGGCTAGCTAGCAATGTATAAACAATTCTTTTGTTATACGCCATTATCGCTAAGCGTCTCTGATTGCCGCGCTTAGAGTATGATTGTTCTAATTAGTGCTAGGGCTATCAGTGCCACTGCCGCTATTCTCGGTAGTAGCCAGTATAGCTTTCGTAGTCTTATTATTTTTCTTTGCAGATTTGCTCAGGGTTGCTACCTCTTTCAACAGATTCTGAATTTTGGTGTTCATCAAGTTGAACTTAGTCTCATTGAGGCGATCCTTGTTTTTCATTTCGTTCCTCATATCCTGTGTGTTGGTTAGATGCTGGGCTTTCAGCTCTGTAATCTAAAAAATAGACAGGAATCAGATACTGTTTGTAGAATGATATTGACAAATTTAGATTATTTAAGCAAAATACGTACACAGCAGTACATTAACCAATATTTAAACTAGCGACAACTCTCGTATTTTGGTTGATTCATACTAACAGTTGCTTAAAAGGCAAACGCATTGATTCTTATATATGTAAATATGTTTTATATATACTGATAAGATAACAGTGAAATAACATTAAGTTACATTTCCAAAATTCGTTTCGATTTGCTGTTAGTATGAATCGGTCCTTAAAATATAGCTAAGGATAGGATATTGTTTTGACATTTAGAGTATTATACATTGAATTTTGCAACAAAAGAATTTTACTTTATTAACGTAAAGAACATACCAATTTATCTTTACAGAGTAATTCATTGTCTTTCTGTTGAACTTTCTTTTGTAGACTGGCAATAGTCTCTTTAAGTTGCGTCATCGCAACCACGTGGTCAGAACTGTTGGGATCCAATTCACCTGCAAAACGCGATGCCTTCAACAACATATCATTATTCAACTTCAACAAATCTACAGGAATGACGTTTTGTGCATTGAAAGAGTCCCTCCCAGTTCCGCTGTTTTGACGTCCTGGAAAGGTATTGCATATTTTTTGTTAAGAAATGTTTGAATTTTTACCCTTTTGTTTCATGCTGTGATTACGTGCCTTCAAATGCCCCATCGTTCATTCAAATTGAACGCCGTCGTCTTGACATGACATGCTTAAAATAGTATTATCATCACATAACAATTTTCAAAACACCGTGACAAATAGCAATAAGAAGTCATGTTAAACATACTGCAGACAGCATGTGCATGCAGTCCACCGTAGTAGCAATACTGGTTCGTGTGTATGCATTGCATTTATGAACCGATTTCCGAGTTTGCAAACTCGAAACTTTAGATATCATTCAATCATTTGCGAGCTTCGCAACAGTCGTAGTCGGCAGTTGCAATTTGTAGCGTCATACGAATTTCCTTAAAGTAGCATGCACTCCACCCTTTTGAAAAAACTCTTCAAATACAATAGCGAGAGAGAGGCTCCAGTATCGAGTACAACACATAGAAGAATTGTCATTGATATGATATCAGATTCATGAATAAAACCATGTTTTTTATTAGTACTTTATGTACATATTTTCGAATAAAAATACATAGTATATTCTCTTGATGTTGATAGCTCGATGGGCCCCTGACAACTATTTAACAACCACATGCATAAACACAATACTATCACCTCAAAAGATTAGTAGATTAATTATTAGAAGCTCCAACCGATTTCGACCAGGTGTTAGTAAGCGTAGTTATATATTTGCTGTAAAATGGAAGATTTTCTGTTTACCTTTCTTACCTTGTAAGGGATTCATTTTGGATTTCTTTTCTAAAGGCTGGGAATCATTGAGCGACGAGTCACCAGCGTTCATAGACTTCATCATGTCTGACTTGCGCTTGTCTTTGTGACTGCTCTTAGATCTATTGTAATTTAAGAAAAATAATTAGAAAAACATTAAGGTAACAGTTAAAAATAAAGGAGGGATTATAAAAGCAATGTTTTTTAATTTTTATATATGAAAGGTATGTGTGGAGCTCATGCAAGCTGATACTGACAAAGGGATGATGGGAAAAATATGCAACGGTTGGTATAGCGTAGGTGACTCACTTGTGTGAACGGTGTTTATGTTTGTCGACCGAGGAGAGATGTTGTTTAGTCCTGGCGAGTGCTCTCTTGAGCGATTGTGTACATAACCAGCATAGTAACTTACCCTCAACCTGAAAAGTATTGGTAAGTATGTTTAGTGTTTAGAAAACGAATGGATGTCGAACTTATATGGTTGTAAACTAGTACATAAATGAGACTTCGCTAAGTGAAGGGGGAGCAATCGTCGGTCCTAGCGAGTTCCTACACGTAGTTACACGATAAGTTGAAACACGTTTAGGAAAAATTTCAAACTTTCGCTGACGCGTGGTACACGCGCCCTGTGCTAAATATTGATGATCTGTTTGGGATGGAACACAACATTGGCCCTTGAAGGTCTTTATATACTCAACAAGAAAAAAAATTTCCTTGTTTAGCAAGACACTCTCTTTGCTAAAGTGATTTGCAGATGCTAGAGAATGAGATATTCATATCAGTCTCTTTTCCTTATCATGTGCATAGAGACTAGAGCACAGGACAATCATCTTATTATATAAAATAAAGACGGGTTTGTTACAACACTTATAACTCAAGAACGGCCGTACCGATTTGGCTGAAAATTGGTGGGGAGGTAGCTTAGAAGCAGGAGACGGACATAGGATTTTTATCCCGTTTGACCTCGCTTTTTTTTTTCGCTTTTTTTGGTCGATTCACTATTCTGCTGGCGACGTACACCGGTAGTCCACGTCCTATGCATGAATATGCGCAATTTCTACAATAGATAGATAGATAGATAGATATTGCTTTATTGTACACCATTACATAAAGTATTTTTAAAGATAACTAATAATAATGCGACAGGAAACATCTATCGTTAACGAAATTATTCTGACGGGAGTAAATGCGACGGGAACGGGTGATTTACTCTCTTATGTGACACATACGAAGTTGCGCGGGTCAGCTAGTTATGAATATCAAAACATGTCTGTCAAAAAAAAACGCATTAATTTAGGATAGCGCCACATTAACATTAGGATAAAGTCAGTTAAAATCTATAAACATTTTACAGTTCACTATACAAAACCACTCTAGGTAGGTTCATGTTTCCTCATAACAATTCTTGAACCTTACATTATTTTGTAGAACGCGAGTAGATGCCATTTTCAGTAATTAACTGATAATTAAGTACTCTGTGTTGACCATTATTACTCATTGTGTACACCAGCGCGTTATGGAAGTCTTTTTGTTTTACTATACAATTATTCATCATCATTCAGTTTATGAAATATCCTTTGAATTGGTAACTGTTATTATAACCGGTAGGCACAGCTGGATAGCTCTTCAACATTTTTATTGTTGAACTTTGAAGACAGAATTATGCTTACTTTGAATGGTTTTTTTCGAGAGTTTAATTTATGCCAGATTGACTAAAATCATATACATTAACAATGGCTTCCATAAGCAAAAAAGAAACGTGACCCTAATTTATATTTTGTTAGTTTTATTTCTTTAATAAAGCATTACAATGTATGTAAAATACAATGAAATGATTGAAACCATTTCTATGTAGCACAAAGGCAAGGTCTAGGCATAACACAGACGACGGCGCGGTCAGACAAGGACAATTTATCCGCTAGAAGAGAGAAAGTAGTACTCACTATGTCCTATACATAGGAAGTTTACTAGTTTCTAAGTACACGACAGCACGGGGCGGTAATTTTATTATGTTCGCAACAGATCCGGACAAATTATCCTCATCTGTCCGCGCAGTCGTCTGTGTTGTGCCTTAAATATAACTAACTCACTTCATATCTTACTGAGAAACGCACAATGATTCCTGCAAAACAACGGATTTCATTGTAATACCTATGTACTGTTTTAAAAGTAGTTTTTTTTTTTATACCACTAAGGTGGCAGATAAGCATACGGCCCACCAGAAGGACCGGTGGTCACCGCAGCCTATGAACGTTTGCAACACCAGAGGTGCCACACTCGCGCTGCCGACCCTGCAAAAACCTTCTAAGACCCCTTTTGAAGAACCCCATACTGTAGGCGTTTGGGAAAACCGAGGCAGATTTAGTATAGTCTACAAATGATTTAGCAAATTATTCTTGGAAATTAATTAACTGTTAAGCTTTCTCTTTTTGAAGATTGGTTAAATGACTGTTGTATAGTTATATTGAAGGCTATAGTAGTTAAACTAGATCAGCGATGGGCAAAGAACGGAGCGCGGGCCAGCTCCGGCCCGCGAAAGCATGTAACGTGCAATTCCGTTACATGGGCACTATGTGAATAAATAAATACATAATTTCGAATTTCGTAGTTTTGTTTATTTTTGTCGTGCATAGACACGCTAAATTTGGACTCATTTTCATTCACTGCTCTAGGCTGTATAGTGCAAGACCTAAACAGTGCGTCTCAGGCCAAATTTTAAAAAGTTTAGTTGTCAAGAAGTCAGCTGTCAAGCGAAAAGGATTCATTCGCCGAGCTATCGTAATGGAGTGATGTCTCCTAATTTTTAATTTGTTTTTATTTCGGCCATCCACGCGCCAAATTTACTGGATGTTGTAAGGGGATGTTCAGCCCTACATCCTGATCACTTTATTGTATAAATTTTGGTAAGTTTTGGTAATTTTTCGATTGACTTATGGACACATAGCGTCGTGTTCCAAACCTTCATGGATTTGTGTTTTTTGCAGGTCTTTGGAGATCTCTTGGGAATATTAATTTATCTGTTTATCCGCCCAGGAGTTTCTATTGTATAATGCGGTACGTAATTTTGTTATTTTGATTGAGGTTCATCATGATTGTAACATGTGCTCCCATACTGATGCGTGTTTTGATGTTCCTTTCAGCTTATTTAGCGCCGTATCCTTGGGGGACAGTGTGTGTCCAGGAATGTGAATCCCATTGTTGATTTCTTCTCACCGTTGTGGTCGTGGGACCCACGTGCGGAAGGAAAATCGCTTGAGGTAATCTACCGGAACGCAGCAGGTACCTCTGTATACATAATTTAATATATTATAAAGTAGATTACCACTCTAATTACCTAACGACTAGCAGGATGTCGTGATAGTTGTCTCTGTGAAATTTCAATGGGTAGAAACCCTTATAGAATCCTTGTTAAATTTATTGCGGCTAGAACCTAAGCCTAATTCTAAGCCCTTGTTAGCTAAGACTATTAAGATCCTTCGCTAGGAATAAAGTTTGGAACTTTCATACAGAGTTTCCATCCTGAATTCCAGCCCCAGGCTTGTGATTAGAAGTTCCGGGGCACTGCTGCTGACTATCTGGCATATTATGGTTGATGGACCTATAACCATCTGGCGCCCGAGATAAGTATTTTATTCATAATAGTAAGCATCATACATTTATCACATATAAACCACTTTTATTTTTTATATTACAATTGTCGCCAGCGACCAGGGACTTGAGTTGGATCTGAGTACATTCTAACAGCTAATCATGACATCCTGCAACCCCTTAGTTTGTTTGTTAATAGTTTGTTTGATAGGTACAGTAATTTATTAGTTATAGTAGTGACAAACTACAAATTATTGTATTCTTTGTTATATATAATCTCAACAATATTTTATAGCTGTCAAGTCTTGCAGTGTTATATCTCAGTCTAGATTGTTATTATATATGTGTATTAAGAAATTCTATGTGAATTAGGGACATATTTGTATCCCATATGTAGTTAGAAGTTATTTCTTGTGACATAACCTATTTCAACTTTTACATACAAGGTTAATGTTATTCTGTGACCTTGAGATACTTTGATGTTTAATGAGAGATTTCATTACATTCTTGTTATTGGAAGTTAATAAGACAGTTTGTCTGTATGTTTATGAAACATTTAATGATAACATTAGTTATTTTATAGTTATAATTGTGAAAAACATGTAATATTGAGAGACAACTTAGACATTTTTCTAGTAATGATAGTATTGATAAAATAACTTTTGATTTTGCATTATTCGGTTTGCACTTGCTAATGGTACATACAATATTAAAGTTTCATAGCTTTTGAAACTTTTACATGAAAATATTTTGCTTTTGGACATTCATCATTTGAGCGTCAAGCTTGGTTGCACTTCAACGTTCCCGCTATTGACTTGTCAATACTTTTGAATTTTTTGCTTTTGAATGTTTATCGGTGTGATGATATCTTGCTATTGATCATCCTCATCTGAGCGTGTGGTCCGGTTGCATTTGTGCATTTGACTATACTTATACTTGAAGGTTCGCTACTTTTTGAAACTTTTAGCTTTTGTGTGCATATAACTTACCTTTTAGCTTTACATCTTCATCTTGGCGTTAATCCCAGTTGCTTTTGCAACATATTTCTTCTGGTTTTGAATTTGTTTGGTAATTGTTAGCCATGGACAAGAGTGTACAGTTTCCACCTTTGCTGGATGATAAGGAGGAGCGAGTTGCTGATGATACTTTGACTACTATTGATGAGACAGGAGGTGATACTTCTGGATCTTTTCTTAAAAATATGAATGCTACTCATAGCTCTGCTGCGGGTTTGCCTTCTTTGGGTTCTTTGAACATAACGCTAAATGAAAATATTAAAAAACATTTACCTTCGGTTACTAAATTACCTGATTTGAAGCATAGTAGGATTAATTATGATGGTAAGTCATGTGTTAGAGAATTTATAATTCAGATAGAGGAATATTTTCTATTTAAAAATTTTAATGAACATTTGTTAGTTGCTTCTTTTATTGATCTTTTGTCGGGCATAGCGATCAAGTGGTTCCGTAGTGTTCGCACCCAGATATCTTCTTGGCAGGATTTGAAGGCTGCTTTGTTGAAACGCTTTGATAAAAATGAATATGACTTTCTTTTGGAAAATGAGCTTCGCACTAGGAAACAAAAACATTTTGAGTCTCTTCCAGATTTTATTACTGAGATTATGGACATGAACAATAAGTTGTCAGTTCCTATTTCAGATCATACTTTAATAACAGTTATTAAGCTTAACATGTTAAGTATATATAAACCATTTCTTTTCGGTAAACAGATATCTTCTGTTAGCGAATTTCTTTACCTTAGTCGGGATCTTGAAGATTGTGTTGAACGTAGGTCTACGTCTCATAGAGATGTTAAACCAGTTAGGAGTTTTATTAAGGTGAATGCTGTTAGTCATGATAATGATAAAGCTTTAGTTTGTTTAAAATGTAAAACTCCGGGTCATACTTTCAAAAATTGCATGAAAATCCCTGGAATTATTTGCTTCAAGTGTCACAAATTGGGTGTTACTTCCAAGACTTGCGGTGCTTGCAACTCAGAAAAGAATAATAGTTCAAAAAACTGATTAGGTGTCATCGAGCACAGGTTTGTGAGAAAACTGTTGGTGACTCGATGTTAAAGAAATTTAGTTTTGCTCCTGATGCTGCAACTATTAAAAGTGAACGCAGTCATTGGTTAAATTACTTAAGAGTTTATTTTCAAAACATTAATTCGGCTCCTGTTTTGTTTGTTAAAGATAAAGATACTAGACCTTATTTAGAATTTCTCATACATGACCAAACCTTTTCTGGATTATTAGACAGTGGTTCAACCGTTAGTATTTTGGGTTCTGATAGTCACTTAAATTTTTTGCACTTAGGTTTTCAAATGAAACCAATTGTTGGTTCAGCTAGTACAGCTGATGGAACGCCACATAGGGTCGTTGGATCTATGGTGTTGCCAATTACTTGCGATGATGTAACTAAATATTTTGAATTTTTGATAATACCTTCATTTAAGTCTTCTATAATTTTGGGTTTCGACTTTTGGTTAACTTTTAACGTTGCTGGGGACTTATGGAAAAATATAGTTTATAGACACCAAGAGAAGGTGTGGTGCACTAGTGTCGCTTCTGTTTCTGAACTTTCTCCTTCAGAGAAGTCTGAACTTGATAGGGTTATAACTCTTTTTGAAAATATTTCTTATGAAAAGAAAGGCTTAGGTCTTACTACTTTAGTTCAACATAAAATTAATGTTATTGGTGAACCTTTTAAGCAACGATATTGGCCCCTTAGTCCAGCTAAGCAAAAGGAACTTTATGATGAAGTGGATGTTTTATTGAAGGAAAATATAATAGAACCTTCTAAATCTCCTTGGTGTTCTCCGGTATTGGCCGTTGACAAAAGAGACGGTGGTACTAGATTGTGTTTGGATTCTAGACGTTTAAATTCAATTACTATTAAAGATTCTTATCCTTTGCCTTACCCTTCTAGAATTTTGGATAATCTTAGAGATGCTAAGTATATAACTACTATAGATCTTTCCAAAGCTTTTTTACAAATACCCTTAGAAAAATCTTCTAAAGAGAAGACAGCTTTTGTAGTGCCTGGTAGAGGTTTATTTCATTTTATTCGTATGCCATACGGTTTAACTAACGCACCCGCAGAGCTACAACGCCTAGTTGATAGATTATTTGGCCCCGAATTTGATAATGTTGCATTTTGTTACTTAGACGATTTAATTTTGGTAAATTCTGACTTTGATAGTCATATAAAATACTTGCATAAAATCTATGTCATCCTTAAGGATGCTGGTTTGACAGTTAATTTAAAGAAATGTAACTTTTGTAAGGATAGATTACGTTATCTTGGTTATATAGTTGATAGAGATGGTCTTCATACGGATCCAGCTAAATTAGAGTCCATTAAAAACTTTCCTCGCCCTGAAACAGTTAAACAACTTAGAAGTTTCCTTGGTTTATGTTCATATTACCGTAGATTTATTGTTAAATTCGCTGATACTGCTTCACCCTTAACTAAATTGACTGGTGGAAGTAAGAATTCTAAAAAACCTCTTGTCTGGAATGACGAGGCAGATTTAGCTTTTGATAGATTAAAACAAGTTTTAATTTCTGCTCCTGTTTTGCATTGTCCTAATTTTGAAAAACCATTTTTCCTCCATTGTGATGCTAGTTCTGTTGGAATTGGTAGTGTATTAAGTCAGGAAGATGAAAATTCTCATCAACATCCTGTAGCTTATTATTCTAGATCTCTTAGTAAATGTGAAAGAAATTATAGTACTACGGAAAGAGAATTGTTATCCATTTTAGATTCAATTGAACACTTCAGACCTTATATTGAAGGTATGAAATTTACAGTTGTCACTGATCATGCTAGCTTGACTTGGTTGCTTAAGCTCAGTAACCCTACTGGACGATTGGCACGATGGGCCGCTAGAATTTCTCAATTTACCTTTGATGTTAAATATAAAAAGGGTGCTCTTCATTTAGTACCTGATTGTTTGTCTCGAATTGAAGTTAGTTGTGTTAATGCTACTTCTAGTAATGGTATCATATCTCCAGATGAAGATATTGAAGATCCTTGGTATAAGCGTATTTTTATTGGTTGTCAAAAGTTTCCTACTAAATATAAAAATTACAAAGTAGAGAATCTTACCTTGTATAGGTTTTGTAAAGATAAAGGAGATCATTCACGTTTCATACATTTTTGGGCCAATTTTGAAAGTGCCGGCCAGAAAAAAAAAATCTAATATTCGGATAGAACACACAATTTCTAGCAAAAAATACTACTACATTAACCCTGTGCGTGCTATGGTTTTGTTGTTACATGCTTTTAAAATACGAGAAAAATGTTATTTTGATGATGTATTTTGATACATTTTATCACTTGAATAGTGATTTGTTTTTACGTTATTCTATTGTAATAAGAAATAATTATCATTTTATTAATTATCTACGTACCTACGCACAAACAAAACGTACCTAACAATTCACAACAAATCCAAACTTGTTTCAAAAAACTTAGACAAAGGTGCCGCGCGCGCAGCCGCCCAGACTCAAGCGACAGGTACCTGGCGAATCACCCCGCCACCTTCCGACGCCCGATGGGTGCGATGGGGCCCTACCACCAACCCCGGCGTCCAAGCCAGCCTCACCTGCGAGTGGTGCTCCTGCTGATAAACGGACGAGGTCATGGCGCACAAAAAAGGAAAATTCGAAACTAAACCCTGAACCAACCCGTCTGGCCAGCGTGATACAGTCAGGTCAAATATCCTCCTATGATACACACAACAAAACAACAGCCCCCAGTTCACGGCACTCCCGCTGTTCCCGATCACGGCAGCGGTCAGAGTGAGGGCGGGAGGGGGGGTGCTAAGAATCTCCGGGTTACGGGAGGCTGCCATACAAAACTGACCCTGGCTACGTTTAATGGAATTACTCTGCGCCTGGACGAGCGGCTCACCGAACTCGAGGTAGAACTAGGTCGTATTAACTGGCACATCCAGTATTGTGCGAGGTCCGAAGAAAGGGGGAGGACACGCTAACCCTTGCATCAGGCGACCTGTTTTACTTTCGGGAAGGTGACGGAATACATTCTTCCGAGGGCGGGATTGGCTTTATGGTGAAAAAGGACCTCGTTTGCAGTTTTGTGGAGATCAGCAGTGTTTCCCACCGGGTAGCGTACTCAATACTGAGACTCATCAACAGGTACACCCTGCAGGTGATACAAGTGTACGCTCCGACCTAGAAAAGCACTGTCGAGGCAGTTGAGACCGTGTATGAGGACATAGCAAAAGCACTACATGGTACTGCCAAGACTCACTACAGCGTTGTGATGGAGGACTTCAATGCCAAAGTGGGAGTTCAAGAAGGCGGCGAAACGAATATCGGCCCCTTTGGTGTAGGGCGCTGAAATGACCGGGGCCATATGCTTGTCAGTTTTCTTGGTCTCAGAGGCTCTTCTTGATGAACTCTATCTTTAAGAAGAAGCCCCACAGAAAATGGACTTGGCGATGCCCCGACAAGGTCACAAGGAACGAGATAGACTTCATCATGACGGACAGGCAGTATATATTTAGAGATGTTTCTGTGGTTAACAGGTTTAATAACGGTGGTGATCACCGAATTGTACGAGCATCTCTGAATTTGGACTTCCGAGCTGAAAGAGCCCGTATGATGAAGCCTACTCTCCGACCTACCGCGCTCCAGTTAGCCTCAGGGGCTGAGAGGTTTCAGTTAGAACTTCAAAATCGTTTTGATCTGCTGGAAACCACTGGCAATATTCACGATAAGGCCGACAATGTGGTCAGGACGTTACAGCAAGTGTCCCGAAGGTTTTTGTTCGGAAAAAGCAATAACAGGTGCTCTAAGCTCTCGCCCGAGACTCTCGAACTTATGAGAATAAGACGGGAAACGCCATCTACGCACTCGTCTTCGTCAGACCAGCGGGATCTAAATCTCAGAACACGAAAGCTGATACGACGCGACCTTAGACGCTATAACACCAGCATCGTCGAGGCAGCGATTGAGCAGAACAGGGGTACCAAAGTAATTGCCCAACAGCTTGGAAGACCCCGTCTGATGAAACTGAAGACAGCGGATGGCAGAACTGTGACCTGAAGGTTCGAGATTCTCGAGGAAATAAAGAGCTTTTACAGAGACCTTTATGCATCACGGACAAAAAGGCCGACGAGTAGGACCCTTCTGATTGTGACCACCGAGTCCCACTATCGCGCCACTATAGCGAGGACATTTCGGACATCGATCAGGGCGAGGTGAGGGCGGCTCTCGGGCAACTTAAAAACAACAAGTCCCCCGGGGAGGGCGGAATTACAACTGAACTACTGAAGGCGGGGGGGGGGGGGGGCTCCGGTTCTCAACGAGCTGATGAGTTTGTTTAATACCGTCCTCCAACAGGGACAAACACCTGAAGCGTGGCTCTGTTCTTCAAGAAAGGTGATAAGACCTTGCTGAGGAATTACAGACCCATCTCACTCCTGAGCCATGTTTACAAGTTGTTCTTGAGAGTAATCACAAACCGCCTCGCCAGAAGGCTCGACGAATTTCAGCTAAAGGAGCAAGCCGGATTTCGAAAAGGCTTCAGAACCGTGGACCACATCCATACTGTACGGCAGATTGTGCAGAAAACAAACGAGTACAATCAGCCGCTGTGTATGGCTTTTGCGAACTACGGGCCTTTGACTCTGTCGAAATAAAATACTCTTTATCTTTATTTTACATGCTTCTTTATGTAGGAACGAGAAATCAAAATTGGGCATAAAATATGCCTCTGCCTCACCCTTCGGAGAAACAGGTTTAATTATATGTATGTGTGCTTATATGTGTGCTGAAAGACATAATTAATAAAATAAATCACTATTCAACTGCTCATATCAATTAGAATGACACTTTCGATATAACATTTTTCACGAATTTTAAAAGCATGTAACTAAAAAACCATAGCACGCACAGGGTTAATGTAGTAGTATTTTTTGCTAAAAATTGTGTGTTCTATGCGAATATCACATTTTCTTTTTCTGGCCGGCACTTTCAGTTTTTGGTCCAAAATGAATGATGTCCTTTGATCCTTATAATCGTTTGAATTGGAAAATAGTTATTCCTAAAGAACATATTGTTGACACAATTAGATCTAACCATGATGATCTTAATTCTGCTCATTTGGGTATTCATAAGACTATAAAGAAATTAAAACAACATTATTTTTGGAAAGGGATGTTTAATGATGTAATGAAATACATTAACACTTGTGATGTCTGTAAAGCATATAAATCTTCAACTAATCCACCTCATGGAATTATGGTCAATCCTAAAAAGGTTGATAAACCTATGCTCATGCTTTCTATTGATATAGTGGGTCCTCTTCCCAAGGCTCATTCTGGTCATCGATATATACTTTCTGTTGTAGATGTTTTCACTAAATATTGTTGGTTATTTCCTATGATAAATGCTACTACTAATGTAATTTGTAAACTTCTGGAGAAGGAGATTTTCCTCAAATTTGGAACTCCTAAAATATTTGTATGTGATAATGGTACTCAGTTTACTGCTAGGCAGTTTATTTCCTTTTTAAATGGTTTTAATATAAATAAAGTTTTTTATAACTCTTTGTACACTCCTCAGAATAATCCGGTAGAGAGATATAATAAAACTGTAGAAACTTGCATAGCATGTTTTGTTAGAGATGATCATAGAACTTGGTCAAAGTTTTTACCTCATGTTCAACTGGCTTTGAACAATAGTGTGAATCTTGCGACAGATTTCACCCCCAATTTCTTAATGTTCGGTAGAGAACTTATTTTTGATGCATTCCTGCATCGTATTAGTGCTTCAATTGATAATTTAGATCAAGTTGAAGTAGGTGATAGAAGTTTCTTTGCAACTTCACTTCATACACTTAGTGAAATATTTGTAAGGGTACAAAATAGTTTGTTAAAATCTTATAAACGAAATGCAAAATATTACAACATAGGCCGGCGAATCATTTCTTTTGATGTGGACGATATCGTGTGGAGAAGAAGTTTTGTGCAGTCCAATGCTCCTGCATACTTTTCTGCTAAACTTGCACCTAAGTTTGTTAAATGTAAAGTCGTTTCTAAGGTTTCCCCTAATGTTTACCTTTTGGAGGACCTGAATAAAGGTACCACAGGTCGCTACCACGTTAAGGATATAATTAAGTATTAAATTCTTTTGTTTTGTCTTAGACTTCTGTCTTGGTTTGGGTATTGGTCCGGAGGAATTAGTCTTTGTTTGAATGATGTATGGTGAGATGTATGAAAGGGAATGACTATTTGAAAAGAGATGTATGTTAGGTCCCTTCACAACCTTTATTGGAATCAAGATCTGAATCTTTCTAAAAAGAACTTAGGTTATACCTAATTGATTAAACTTTAATCAATTTACCTTTTGTAATTATCGAAATTTGCCTTTTGAATATTTGAAACATAACTTCTTCACATGAATAACTTTCACCCACATCGAAAGATCTTATCTTATTGTTTGTTTGTTGAAACCTTAATTGGTTATTGGAACATTATCATTCTCTACTGATACTATGGAATGATAATATTCTAACTTTGTAGATAATTATCCTTTTTTGGGATATTATTCTTGTCTTGATTTGGTATACTTTTATTGTGTTCTTATGTTAGCCTAATGTTATCTTAGGTATGACTTTTATAATTGCGATAGTAGGTTAGTGGAAGTAGCTGAGCTTCAGCGCTTCTGATCCCGAGACTAGGTCGTAGGGCTAACCTTCGCAAATTATTGTGTTAGGAGTTAGGACTACTTGCTCGGTAGAGCGGAGTACAGAACCTCATTTTTTGGTTGTACACTTGTGTTCCCTAGATGGCGGCACAACTGTCTTAACGATTGTAGATATGTATTTGCGTTCCCGTATGGCGGCACAAATATCGTATCATTATATTAATATGCTTTGTGTTCGGAAAGTCGGTAGGGTGGTGCCGGTCACAATAGTCATATTACAGGGTTTGTGTTCGGAAGTTCGGTGGAGTGGGGCCGATCACATTCTTCTGTTTCTGTTTTGTTTTTGAATAAAGCATTATCATCTTTTTGACAGCAAGTTTCTTGAAATGTTTTTAGATGTCACAGTACTATAGAGTTACTGTTTTACAGTTGGTGGTTACGACATATACTGTACTGTACTGTGTGTACTCTACTTTAATATTGTAAGTATTCTGGAATGTAAGGAAAGAAGTCGGTGGCGACGGAGCTCAACCGCATCTTCAGTATATATAAAGGTAAGTTGGTAGATAAGAGTCAGTGGCCAGGTGGCTTAACTGATCTCAAAGGTTCGATAGATTATTGGTTGGATATCTTATAGTTGATATAATTTAATATTCTAGTTGCTTTAATAAGCGGTTTCTTTTTGTTTTTTTTGTAGGGAGATAGATAGGTGTTTTTGTGAAAAGAGTGTGGCCAGTAAGGCTTAACTGGATCTCTAAATTTGATATGACTGGTTGTCATTGATATAGTTGAACTTGATAATTAAGTTAGTTTTTGTTTAGCATTTTCTTAATTCTTTCAGACCGTTGGTTCGGGTCTGAAGGTTAATAAATACTCTTTGTATGAAGAGTCCGTAGCTAAATAGCTTATGTGATCTCTGGTGATGGGAATAAGGTTAGTTTGTGTTTATATTTGATATTTACGATTCGTATTTGGTATTAAGTATTCTTTTGTCTTCTTGACTCTAGATACTTCTGTTAGTAGTGTTGGTTGTGTTACAGAGTCGGTGGCCAAGAGGCTTAACCGCACTTTAGTATATATATTGCAGCTGGTGGAGTTAGTCATAACTCGTGGTTTGTGAATTGGAATGTCTACTTTAAATTCATGTTAGAGTTCGCTCTACATTTTGTTTTTTCTAAATCTTATTGGAAAGATTTACTTCTTTTAAGATTTTATTTCTATTTCATTTTTGGATTAATTTCTGTCTTAGAATTATATTTTTTCTTTAGACATGATTGTTCTAAAAAGAAAGTTCCTTTCTTTTGTTCTGGTTAGGGTGTGATGTAACGTGCAATTCCGTTACATGGGCACTATGTGAATAAATAAATACATAATTTCGAATTTCGTAGTTTTGTTTATTTTTGTCGTGCATAGACACGCTAAATTTGGACTCATTTTCATTCACTGCTCTAGGCTGTATAGTGCAAGACCTAAACAGTGCGTCTCAGGCCAAATTTTAAAAAGTTTAGTTGTCAAGAAGTCAGCTGTCAAGCGAAAAGGATTCATTCGCCGAGCTATCGTAATGGAGTGATGTCTCCTAATTTTTAATTTGTTTTTATTTCGGCCATCCACGCGCCAAATTTACTGGATGTTGTAAGGGGATGTTCAGCCCTACATCCTGATCACTTTATTGTATAAATTTTGGTAAGTTTTGGTAATTTTTCGATTGACTTATGGACACATAGCGTCGTGTTCCAAACCTTCATGGATTTGTGTTTTTTGCAGGTCTTTGGAGATCTCTTGGGAATATTAATTTATCTGTTTATCCGCCCAGGAGTTTCTATTGTATAATGCGGTACGTAATTTTGTTATTTTGATTGAGGTTCATCATGATTGTAACATGTGCTCCCATACTGATGCGTGTTTTGATGTTCCTTTCAGCTTATTTAGCGCCGTATCCTTGGGGGACAGTGTGTGTCCAGGAATGTGAATCCCATTGTTGATTTCTTCTCACCGTTGTGGTCGTGGGACCCACGTGCGGAAGGAAAATCGCTTGAGGTAATCTACCGGAACGCAGCAGGTACCTCTGTATACATAATTTAATATATTATAAAGTAGATTACCACTCTAATTACCTAACGACTAGCAGGATGTCGTGATAGTTGTCTCTGTGAAATTTCAATGGGTAGAAACCCTTATAGAATCCTTGTTAAATTTATTGCGGCTAGAACCTAAGCCTAATTCTAAGCCCTTGTTAGCTAAGACTATTAAGATCCTTCGCTAGGAATAAAGTTTGGAACTTTCATACAGAGTTTCCATCCTGAATTCCAGCCCCAGGCTTGTGATTAGAAGTTCCGGGGCACTGCTGCTGACTATCTGGCATATTATGGTTGATGGACCTATAACCATCTGGCGCCCGAGATAAGTATTTTATTCATAATAGTAAGCATCATACATTTATCACATATAAACCACTTTTATTTTTTATATTACAAGCATTTAATCTGACCCTCCAAAGGTTCTTCGGCATGAATACTATAAGGCCTGCAATAATCATATTTTGACGGTCTCTAAGTATTATGTAGATACTACTTGTTAGAAAAATAGACGTACCACACGCCTAGCATGGAAGGGCTTTCGAATAAAAGTTAGATTGTATTTTTTTACATTTGTACAATCGTGTAGTAATACTGTTAAGTTTTATAGTATGATTAAATTTTTCTCCTCCTTTGAAATTCCTTAATTTTTCTAGCCCCCCAATAACAAAGTTTGCCCGCCACTGATCTAGATGCTAAGGATCTCCTGGAGTGCACTGGAAAGTGCTTAAGCTAAATTATTGGCTTGTATTTTGCTGGTACATTATCGCCTATGTTCACTTAAAATTACAAACTATTGTGTATGTATTGAGCTCAAGTCTATGGATGGAGTTCATTGCTAAATGAGCTCAGTGATAAGCTAAAGCTCAGTGGTCAGTACTGAGAAAGGTCAATATTTTCAGCATTTTCATACTTCAGACAGCGTGTCACATTGTTTATTCCAGCTGCAGTTATATTGTTGAAATAATTAGGTGGTTGTATGTTGTTATTGTTATGGGTACATACCTTTTTGCTGTCATCATTACGGTCAAAAGCGCAGCGCTGTTTACACTGTTCACATGTAACAGCTGGCCCATATTTACGTTCAGAGTTTGCACAGCGTTGACACTTGTTACCTGCAAAGAAATCAAGAAAGAAGGTTGTTTTATGATAATTATAATACAATTTTGGGAATGAAAATATTGAGATATCGCAAGCAGCTACCATTTGGCTCAGGTTGAAGTTGATCACTGGCATGATTTTACATTTACAATATTATATAATATTGACAAGTACTATCTATTGTGTAGAAGCTGATTGTTGAACTGCTAGCTTTTGTGGAGTAATGACCATTGAGAAATTTAAATTATTATGTTGGAATGGAGCAGACAATGCCGTCAAAAAGAGATTCATAACATTTGCAAGTGGTATCTGAATAAGTATTGAGTTGAAAAGACCTAGTTTCTATTGGCTTAAGTAGAGCTTCTGAGAAATGTCAAAAAGGTTGCCAACAACGCAAGCAGTTTTGTGACTGTATCACATCAGAAACAGAATCTCTAGTAGCTAGGTGCCTACATTATAACCATGAATTAAGACAAATAAATGAACTTACCAATAAATGCAGCAATAATGTTGCAGTATTCACATGCTGTTGGTTTGCCATATGCCTTTACGTTGGCCTCACATTTCTTGCAGATGGATGAAGTATTAGATTTACTGCAAATAACATAGAATGTATTTAGAACAGAAATTGAGATAAGAAAATAGCACCTGATCACTAAATTGAAACATGATCCAAGAAAATTATTGATAAGTAGTACTAAATTTTGACTACAAATTGTTTAAGTTTAACATCCCCTCATATGTAACTACAAAGATTCTACTTCGTAAAAAAGGTAGGACTTCGGATTGTCGTCCCACGATTTATGGGGCGGGAGGGGGGGGGAAAGGGGGGAGGGGGGTTGTAGAACCCCCCCCCCCCTGAAGGAAAAGTTGCAGAAGCCCCCCCCCTTTTTGAGTTATGATTTTTTTAATATCCTAACCTAACTTTCGCATTGTCTTGTGTTGATATAAAGGTCGAAATTGTTAAAATAATATTATAAAGCACTCGGCGGCCGCTGCCGCGGCACGCTCGCTTCGCTCGCTCGCCTTCGCGCGTCAATGGTCACAGTTCCAACCTAACCTAACCATAATATGTGCATAGAGATAATCAACAATAGTTTGGCTAAAAGGCTGAAGCCAGGGGCCGTAAAATATATATTACCACAAAAAAATTATAACTGTCAGAAAGTAACAGTGACAGCGCGTCGACGAGGTTTTACGTTTAGTTTTACATAGCGGCAATAGTCGGTAAAATTATTGTCAGAAAACATTTAAGTAATAGCATTCATTTATATCAGCAAAATATACGTAATATTATAAAATATGCATAAAATTTTACTTTGTTACTAAATATAATTATTTATTTAATTATTAAATGAAGTAAAACATTGTTGTGCTTTAACCTTACGGAAAACGAAAGGTATAGTGACGAGCCGAATGTCAAAAGCATTGAGAGTGTATGTATTCTGTGGTGAAAAGTGACAAATTATTGGTGAGTTTTAATGATTTTCATAATTTTTTTTCTCGTTAACCATTAATTTCCGCAAGTTAAAACTTCGCGTGGAGGCTTCTAATAATATTAGCTTTGTGTAAAAAAAATATGAACCCCAAACTCGTGGGACAAAAATCTAAAGTTAAGCCGTAAAAAAACCCTAGCCAACAAATACAACAAACATTTTGTACAAATTAAGACCAATGGTGCAGAGATAAGGGCACAACAACAGGATTGGTCAATACCTACAAAGTTGCACAGCATGTAACTATGTATACTACCTGTTCGCTCTAACTTTGCCGCTGGCGTAGAGGCGTATACCCAAATTGTTAATTAGACGAAGTAAATTGACAGTAGCTAATGTCACTTTGTCATAGAAAATGTCACTTCGTCATGATAATAATAATAATAATTAAAAATTCGACTTTAGTATGGAGCCGAGCGGCAAAGTTAGAGCGAACGAGCAGTACTATGGTATGCTTGGATTGTCTTTTTTGAGAGGATTAAAATGGGTTATCTATTAGCAACCAGTAGATATCCAATGGAGCAAACAATCTATGAAATGGAGACCCTTTCCAGATGACCTAGAAACTAGACTGCATGTGGAAGCTGCAGAATGTTGTGGCATAATATTGAGAGAGTGAATTGGTAAACATGCATCTGTGTACTGCTATAATCCGACATAGATGATTGAGAACTATGTATAGTAAGCCCGTTAACGATTCTAGAAGGGATTGAAAAACTTAAGCAAAGGTCTGTACACAGAAACAAATTCAAGAACTTATTGTTATTAAACACATATGTAAATAGAAAATAACTAAAATTAGTATGTTTATTTTGGCCACTGACCTTGTTTGTTGAAACTCCGAACGGCAATACGTACACTTGACGACGGGGAATGAGCCGCGACACTCCTGAAAGATCACGCAATACGCGTCAGTGATTGACGTAAAAGTAACAGTAAAATGTGACGCACAAACGCACTGCTGTAACTGTTATTTGTAGTTAATTCAGAACAGACGAACCTTGCAAAGTTGTTCACCAGTTGATAATTCCTCAAAAGGATGTCTTGCAAAACAACGGGAACATGCAAAAAGTGCTGTAGAAGTTGTATTACTCATGGTGAAGAATGTCAGTTTTTAACTGCACTTGCAAAATAATTTATGGAAATTCAAAACGTTTAGAGGCAATATAATTCAAACTAAACTCAACGTTGGTGTAGTGCGTTTTTAACAACTATGAACGAAAAATGCCAATGGCTTCCAGTAAATAGCAATAAATAATTAATGATGGCGTCGAAATTGTGACTGACGTTTGTTCGTAGAAATGCTATTGTCATTATGTCATTTGTCAAATTGTCATGTCAGCATGTCAGTGATTGTTCTTGCTGCTTTGTTCATTCAAAGAAAAGGCGAAGGTATTTAATACCATACTGCCAATTTTTGTTTTATTCAGCTGTCTATCTATATTCCTTTTTATGTACTGTTATGCTTGCTCTAAATTACTCGCGAAGTTGAACGAAGTTCGTCGGCGAAGTTGCCCGAGGCAAAGAAAATTTTTGACGACGTAGGGCGAGGTGCCCCTCTAAACTCTCGTACTCGTCCAACTTCGTTCAACTTCGCGAGTAATGTGGAGGAAGCATTATATAAATTAGAAAGGGTAGTATTAATACGAGTGACTGTAGAAAAAAGCTTAAAGTGTCAAAAATAATTAATGTACGTTATAGTATTAAGGGCTAGCGACACGGTCAAACTGCACTTATCATGCACGTTATGCCTCATACAGATTCACGGCGAGACGTCTCGCCGAGACTTCTCGCTGAGAACAGGCGAGCGCTCTCGCGTCTCCCGAGACGCTATTTCGCTCTCGCGAGACGGGTAAGCAACGGATTACATTCTCGCTGCTCGGGTGTTCACGGGGGTTCTCGCCGTGAATCTGTATGGAGCTTTAAATATGAATGGAAGTTGATTCAGTGAACGTAATTTCTTTGCATGCGTGTGTGCATGCATCGACGTGTATGTACACATGATATTTAACGTGCATGACAAGTGCAGTTTCACCGTGTCGCTTGCGCTTTACTATGCGAGCGACTGACAGCGAGTGACGAGAAATCAACGGAACAACATTAATTTGAGTTACAAAATGAGAAACTTCTTATCATTTGAGCGACCTAATGCTTCCTCCACATTACTCGGGAAGTTGAACGAAGTTGGACAAGTACGATAGTGTAGAGGGGCACCTCGGCCTACTTCGTCAAAAATTTTATTTGACTCGGGCAACTTCGCCGACGAACTTCGTTCAACTTCGCAAGTTATGTGGAGGAAGCATAATATTTGTTTGAGTGTCAACGTTACGTCTTGCATTTTTTTTATTATTTGGCAATTTTTTTTATACTGAACGGCATTTTATCTTAAATTAATTTGTTTCGAATACTAAAACCACTTTACAAAAATACTAATAACGAGCAGCTATTATGAGCTCACTTTTTAGGGTTTCGTAGCCAAATGGCAAAAACGGAACCCTTATAGATTCGTCATGTCTGTCTGTCTGTCTGTCTGTCCGTCCGTGTGTCACAGCCACTTTTCTCCGATACTATACGGCCTATGCTATTGAAACTTGGTAATTAGATGTATTCTGCGAACCGCATTAAGATTATTATACAGGGTGAATTTTTGAAAAGGGATTGGATGGCCAAATCCGAAACTATAAGGAATAGCGAAAAATGCTGAAAGGAGTCACGAGCCCGATTTTGATGAAACTTAAAACCTCATCATTAGATTTTTGAAAAACCCATGATCCTAGCTGGGAATCGAACTTGTTGATTTTGAAAAAAAAACACACCCTTTATTATTACACCATACGATAGAGTCGCTGTTAAGGATCAAAATTTGCAAAGTAATGATATACGCCAAATTTTAGGAACAATTGGAATTTTAATAGAATGCATATTTCATGTACCTAAATTTTGTATCATAATTTGTTTCGTTCGAAATCCCAGAATAGATCGTAACTATTCCGTGTTTTAAATTATGCTCAGAATTATTTTTTAGAGAATATTCTCAACGGAATCAATAATATTCCTTAATTATTCCTTGAGGTTTCGAATCCAGCTATGTATTGCAAAGATTTTGAACAATTAATCAGTTAACGTAAGAAAAATAAAATGTATTTTGTTAAAGATGAGCTCTTTCCTGTAGTTTGCCGTATATCATTACTTCCCAGAATATGATCCTTAATAGCAACACTATCGTATGGTGTAATAATAAAGGATGTGTTTTTTTTTTCAAAATCAACAAGTTCGATTCCCAGCTAGGATCATGGGTTTTTCAAAAATCTAATGATGAGGTTTTAAGTTTCATGAAAATCGGGCTCGTGACTCCTTTGAGCATTTTTCGCTATTCCTTATAGTTTCGGATTTGGCCATCCAATCCCTTTTGAAAAATTCCCTGTATAACACTAGAAAAAAAGCAGTAAATTTTGGGGGTCCCCATACTCAGAACTGAAACTCAAATTTTTTTTTTCATCAAACCCATACGTGTGGGGTATCTATAGATAGGTCTTCCAAAATGCTGTTGAGGTTTGTTACATCATTTTTTTCTAAAGAGAATAGTCGAAAAATGAGTGTCCCCCCCCCCCCTCTAACTTCTAAACTAAGAGAGTGAGAAATCTAAAAAAAAATATATGATGTACATTGCCATAAAAGTACCAACGAAAATTGTTTGGAACGAGATAGAGCTGGTAGTTTTTTTTTAATACGTCATAAACCGCAATTTTCGGTTAGAAAAATCACTATCACTGCGAACGTGATTAATTTTTTTTTTTTAACATTTCACACAACGCTATCTGATCCCAAAGTAAGCTAGGAGTAACCTGCTTGTGTTATGGGTATCAGACCACGGATATTAATAGTTCAATCATCGCATCAATCAAAGTTACAACGAACTATAAGAACTTTTATATTATGTTACTTGCTGCTACGAAACCCTTTATGGGCGAGTCCAACTCGCACTTGGCCGGTTTATTATTTATTTTTCTTATAAAATGACTATTTGAAGAAACACTATCCTATTAGATAAGAAATTTAATTATTAAAATTTAAGGGCAAGTAATTAAATGACTCAATATATTACAAAAAATAAAGCAATATGCATTTACTTAAATCAAATGAACGGGATGAAATAGGTTTTGTTTAGGTGGTTGTAAAAAAAGTAACCACGACTTTCTAACCTAACCTATCCAAGTCAGATTTCGCGGTATAAATTTCATCCCCTGTTTTTTTTGTTTAACGTGAGGGAAAATCCATCATGGATGCTATACCGGACTCCTACCGACTAAAAAACCTCACGTAACGCTTAACAGCCTATGGTTGGAGAGCCCCGGGTAAGCTCTCGGAAGGATGTCCCAGGCAGGACTTCCAAATTTCATCCCTTCTTAAATTAGTAATGGGACGATTGGGAACGAAGGACGAAGTCGAGGGGACGAACGGGAATACACTCCAATAAGTCGCCCGCCTTCATTCGAATTCGCACGCATTAAACAATCTGTCGTTTTCATTAAAAAATCGTATCAAATTAAAAACACAAGTCCTCAAGAAGAATATCAGCAACCAATAATCCCTACTTATAGAATTCGGGACTTCAAGCGAATACCCAGCCCCGGATCTAGAGATTTTTTTAGGCGAGGCAAAATGTGAAAATGCCGCCCCACTTACACCCCCCCCCCCCCTATTTTGTAGGTTCCTTAGTTCAAAGTTGAGAGTAGTATTAGCGAAGGTACAAATATGCGTCTTGTACAGCAGACACCTATATGGTGGCGTAATCCGCGTAATGAAATGAAAGGATTTTTAGATACGTCTCGAAATCCGTTATGGATGCTATGCCGAACTCTTACCGACTGAAAGCATCTAAATCTTACCACTGCCTACGGTCTGGAGCCCCGGGTAAGCCCTCGTAAGGATATCCCAGGATTTCCAACTTTTGCAACCATTGCGACCTTACCTAGGGGTTCGGGTCCTATCCCGCATCTTTAGGAGTTGTTCAGGTGTTATCCCGCTTCTTGGGGCGTGTGGCATGCGTGAAACGTTAAGAAGTTGAGCAGGCCCCCGCCGTCCTCAGGCCCCCGGTCATGGAGACCGAGAGTCTTGGGCGAAGACAAGTATGCAACGGGGGCGCCGCAATTATCTCCAGTTTCACGCTTCCTCCCCTTTACTCCACGCCATGCCACTCACGAGTATCAACTGCCCGCAGAAAGTCGAGGCGACATCCCATTTACTCCCACTGGAGATCATGGTAGCCATGATCTCCAGAGAGAGAATATCCATGACCAGATATGCTAATAGGACCTGGCGCAGTTGCACTCACGCTGTGCACTCCTCCGACGTGTGCACCTCACAGTGCTGTCACTCTGTGTTCGCTGTGGTTTCCCGGTGTATTCGTCACACAGAAGCTCCCGTGCCCAGTAATCATCTGCGACAACCGGTAGAAGAGGTTGTCGTTGCTCCTCTCCTTCTGAAGAGAGAGGATAAAGAAGAAAAATAATCTTTTAGCTGTAAACGCACATTCCTATGTTTCCTGGCATTTAAATCTACCAGGTTTTTTAAATTAAATATGAAAGAAAATGCGAACAGGCCCGGTCGAGATTCGCCACGAGATGCCGCCTCTTTTCTTCTACGTCGGACCGCCCCCCTCTGAATGGTCAGAGTCAGAGATGTCTAGATAATAAATGGTGTTTTTTTTAGAGGTATAGAACTTTGAAATGGAATAAAACGAAGGTGATTGTTTTTATTGATATGAAAATGACTTTATTCGAAAGAAAATCTTCTGGCATTATAGTTTAAATATGATTTCTGGCATATAACCGCCACGGCTGGCTCGGACGTAGTCTAATCTAGAGGTCCAATTTTCGATGACTTTCCCAACATTTGTGGCCGTATATCGGCAATAACGCGCCGAATGTTGTCCTCCAAGTGGTAAATCGTTTCGGGCTTATCGGCGTAGACAAGCGACTTCACATATCTCCACAGAAAATAGTCAAGTGGCGTAAAATCGCACGACCCTGGAGGCCAACCTACGGGTCCAAAACGTGAAACTATGCGGTAACCAAACGTTTCCTTCAATAAATCAATTGTGGCACGAGCTATGTGACATGTTGCGCCGTCTTGTTGCAACCACTACTCCTGCACATCATGGTTGTTCAATTGATGAACGAAAAAGTCAGTAATCATAGCTCTATAGCAGTCACGATTGACTGTAACGTTCTGGTCAGCATCGTTTCTAAAGAAGTACGGACGAATTATTCCACCAGCCCATAAAACACACCACACATTCAGTTTTAGGTGTCTCAACATACACTTGAGGATTATCATCACCCCAAATATGGCAGTTTTGTTTATTGACGTATCCATTCAACCAAAAGTGAGCTGCACCGCTAAACAAAATTCGCTTATGAAAATCGCGATACGTATTTCTGACAGAACCATGATTTTCAAAATAAATTTGCACAATTTGGAAGCAATGTTCAGGCGTCAATCTATTCATGTTGAAATGCCAAACCAAGCTTAACATAAATCACTTTTCAGCTGACAAAAATACCGCCAGTTAAAACAGTTATGCCAACTTAAAGTTCTATACCTCTAAAAAAAACACCCGTTACTTCAGTAGTATTAACGCATTGTAAAGAGAGGGTAGAGGACGGATAGGAGATCTCTCAGCAGTATGTACGCACACGCCTATATTTCCTGGCATTTAAATCTACCAGGTCTTCTAAATCCCATTGGTAAATGCGGTCAGACCCAGTCGAGATAAGCATATCTCGACCGGGTCTGACCGCATTTCCAAGCCAAGAAAGGCTCGTTGCTACGAGCTGCCGCATCTTTTTCTCCAGCTTGGGCCGCCCTCCGTTGGACAGCCAGATTAACTCTCCTGTAGAGTACTGTCGTCGGCATAACAATGGGTGAACCCAAGGGATATTAAGCCGAAGAAATTGTGTTCGATAACACAGATCCCTGTGGTACTCTTGAATTAAACTGCAGAAAGCAGGTAACCTGAACAGCACAGAGGACTAGTGACCCGTGCAGGAATCTGGTCATCCAGCGGCACAATTGAGACGGTCAGAGCAAAAGTGCATAATCCTCAATTTAAGCGCAAGCAAAACTGGCCTAGCTTTTCTTCATTTTTAAGACAAAAAAAAAAACTTTATAACGCTATCCGTTGACGTATTGTGCAACAAGAGATATTTTAAGAACAACACAACAAATTTTCAAAAATCAGAATATGAAATACTGTGGCCGCCCCTGTGTTGGCCGCCTCCACAACATGCTGCAAGTTTGTAAAGAAGTGTTAAATGCATCTTGGAATTGTTTGCTTCGTTTCAAGCATCTGGCATATATCTCTAGTTTATTTCTGATATAATTTGAGCAAATACCATAATCATTTCTTGTAAAAAGAGTTGATTAGGTTGGAGTGTTTAATATTAGGTAGGTAATCTACTATCGTTAAGGTTATTAACTGATGATTTGTGCATGTGTATGACTGTATGCAAAGTTTGAATTTGTCGCCCTCTGATTTGCCGCCCCCCTGATTTTGCCGCCCGGGGCACGGGCCCCGGCTTGAACCCCCCCCCCCCCCTAGATCCGGGGCTGAATACCTACTATAAGTATGAGTGATTAAAAACCGCGATAGTTCATAATAACAATAATCCCTACTTTCCTACTCCCTATTATCCCTACTAATATTAAAAATGCGAAAGTAACTCTGTCTGTCTATCTGTCTGTTACGCCTTCACGCCTAAACGGCTGGAGCGACTGAGATGAAATTTGGTATAGAGATAGTTGGAGACCCTGGGAAGGACATGATATGCTGCTTTTTAACCGACTGCGCATTCTTAAACAGGGTTATTATTTTACGCGATAACGACTTCTACGCGGTCAAATCCGCGGGGAATAGCTAGTCATTAATAACGTATCAAGTTATTACGAGAATTTGAGCTTACGAGACTTTGCTAGTGAACTTTTTAGTACTTCGTTATGTAAAACCTCATTTGAAAAAAAAAACGAATCTATCTTAAAAATGAAGTTGTCCTCCTTGAATTTCTAGTCGCTCACTTAGTAATTTAGTCACACAGATAGAATATTAATGTCTGAAATTGATTAATTACAACCCACTTTATGTTAGCTCTTTTTGGATATTTTTATCAATCAATATTCGTCGTTAGTTTATTTAATTTTTCGCTTTTCTCAAATTCATACTAAACAACATAGACTTATAACACCGTTAAAATTCTATGCCGTTCAAGTTATTAAAATAGCACAGAATTACACTTATTACGCAAGTAATATGTCATCATCAGTAGCAATTTTTTTTTATTCGATCTATTTATAATTCCTCAATTCGAAATATGTGGAATTAGAGGTCCTGCCTATACATGGCTAGAATCGTACAGAACTTTATGATAGGAAACAATTATTGACAAAAGCAAAAAATTGGTAAGGTGCACTGATCTGTATTATTACAATATTACAGATCAGTGGTAAGGTGACACGAAAATCAGGTAAGCCAACCTCACAGACTCACAGCTAGAATATTACAGGTCAGTGGCTAGAAGTAAATTATAATATGAACGAACTTGACTTGACTTTGCCTGGACTCACTCGACTTGACTCGAGGACAAAAAAAAATTTGATTGAGTAAGGAAATGTATAGGAAAACGGTGTCGCTAGCTGTGCCACTCCTGAGTCCTGCTAAACGCAATCAATCCGACCAATCAACGAAATAGTAAAGATCAATCACACCTCATCTCCACTGCTGCTAACAAATTCATTGGCCATCAATATTGGTTTCTCTGTCAATCAAATAGATAGCCCATCGGTTCCCAAAGTGGGTTCCGCGGAACCTAGGAGTTGCGTGGACCAGTCATCAGGGTTCCGCCAAAATAATGACCCACTGCTCTTCCCCCAATGCCCCAAAGACGCCGGCGGGATTGCACCCGACCCTCCCCTCCCCCTAGAAGAGGCCGCAGTGGTAGCCGTAGGTCTGTTGCTGTTGGGAGTCCTGGGGTATCCTTCCGAGGGCTTACCCGGGGCTCCCAACAGTAGGCTCTCAGGCAGGATAGGTACGTGAGGTTTTTTAGTCGGTAGGAGTCCGGCATTGCATAGTACACGGAGGATTTTCCCTCACGTGTACTACTACAAGTGCTTTCATTTCTACCGTGTGGGGCCCGTGCTATTAATTAAATAGTTTCTAAAGCTATTTGCGTTGCGCAACGTTCAAAACTGGGCTTTGTATTGTGCTGTCATGCTGTCGCTTTGATTGAGTGTGTGTAGTGTGGTTATTTTATCTATGGTATGGATTTGCCAGTGGTGTTTGTATTGTACATAATTGCGTTTATTTGTAAATTCCTTCTAAACTAATGGTTTCTGTTATTTCAATATCAATTGCTGTGTTTTTTTTCATCGAATATGACTTTACCACCTTTTCCCTCGCAAGACTTGGCTAAACTAGTTCTCGGTAAGATTATCTTTGTGGCGGGAAGCGTAATGTTCTACTGGAATCTCGTAACGGATGGGGCAGATGTTCAACGCTCTTTGTTTTGTCTTACAGGATATCTAGCGGAAGAGCAGCTTATGACTGCCTATGATGAGTTTTTGCAAGCGAGTCCATATCTCGATGCCCTTAGAAATGAATATGACAGAATATTTATGACATCCCTAAAAATCATCCTAGCAGAATACAGAGCTGTAAAAATATATGGTTAGAATTTATTGCATTTGTGCTACCTCTATTGCCCTTATTACACTTTACCTGCAGCATCAAAATATCAGAAACTGACTTAATTTTTTCTTAGTGTAAATGGGGACGGCTTACCTACTCTTGGTACATTTCAGTACAATGTTAGTGGTCGTTTTGTATCAATTTCTGCGTCCACTCAGTCCTCCACCTTTTGCCAATCCCCACAAGTGACCCTTTCATAATTAATGGTTTATTATAAAAATTTCAGTAGAGACATGTAAACCCTTTGTGCTCCGAAAGAAGCTGCTGCAGTGTCCAAATTTATTGGATATAGTAAAGCTGTTAGTGAACTATGTAGATGTAAACAAATTACATGTACAGGATACCGGTGAAAGAAATAAGTAAGTATGTTTTTCATCTTCAGAAGGGTTACGTTTGGACTTTGATTGGAGAGTGAGTTTAAATCACCAATACATGCTAGTAGTTGCTATTAGAACTGTTCTAATTCAAATTCATGACAGTTCTACTTGAGCTTTCTTGATTATATTTTCTTTACCACCTTCATCTTCTAAATTAATTTAATTTTGTAATTAGGTAGATTGTTTATTAAACAAAACTAAGGAATTGTTCGTCAGTAATTCACAATCAATAAATTGATTTGTAGAAAGATGATTATAATATCACATAACAAGGTATTCTATAGGTATTATCATTTAGTTTCCAATGGAGTAAATTATATTTGGTTTATTACGATGGTAGCACACAAGTATATGGCCAACTTCATCAAAAGCAATTTAAATAACTATTATTCACATTCATGCTGATGACCTTATTGCCATGTCAAAGTGCACAGAGATTTTTTGATTTGTTGCTATTGAAGTTTTAAGTGATTATGTGACAAGTGTCCCAATAAACCTCATTGTCTCTCTTCTGTTGACTTGTAACTTATTTGGTGTCATGGCTCATGATGTAAGAAAGTATCTTATTGAGCATTTTGTATAATTTTTCAGCACCACCAGGCAGGACATATCTTCAGCATCCAAACAAAATTGCTGTGACACATGTACATCATTGAATCTTACCACCTGTACCTGTCAGACTAAACCTAAGCAGGTGAAGCCTATTTTACATCCTGCTTGCCATGTAGATGGTAGCAGTTTGCAAAAATGTGTAGAGGCCACTGTATTGGAAGATTTGCCGGGTAATACATTTTAATAATTTGAAGATTTTATTATTGTAGCATTTTTAGTATTCCTAAATTTACTTATCCCCATGATAATAATATGCACAGTATCTGTGTAGTAACAAGAAATCCTGCCAAAACTAAGGATTCAAGTTTTATAAGTATACAAGCAAGTAGCTAAGAAAAAGGAATGCTAACTTGTGTGTCTTTTGTTGATTGTTGAAAGTATCTCTGAACTTCATTCATTATAAAAATTCACTTTCAGTTAGCAAGCTGACATCTGCAAGCTAAATATCTGTTGCCACCTGAACTTTTGAGAATCATTTGCTTTGAGGATTTTTAAACATATTTATCTGGCCAAAACTTAGCTAATATATGTATACTTGTGCTATGGGTTTTAGACAACTGATTTATAATTATGTATAGAAGTATGAATATTAAATACATGATACGTAGAAAATATCCGACTCTGAAACAAAATTTTGCAGATCATACTATATTGCACAATCTAGGATTTGAACCTAACTCTCTAAACTAAACCTAAATAAGACCCCCGTGGCATTGTGTCCAAAAGACTAGTAGCATTCCCCCTTTGAATAGCAATACCTATTCGTTGAGCGAGAAAACTGCCAGCCCTTGGGTCACCAGTTGACTTCACTAGGCGCTTTTTCAAATTCTTGAAAAAATTTTGCGCATTGGGACCCTATAAATATAGATATGTAATAATTATGTTTCTCTGTAATTTTTAACAATAAATGTATTAAACACCTAACTCTTCTTTGTAGTAGTTGCACACAAGCACTATGCCGTCAAGATAGTCAAATGAACAAACTATAAACATGTAGGCTGTTTCTTGGCACCATCTAGTAGTATCTGTAAAGGCTTGACTATACGACATACCTACACTATGTGTGTATGTAAATATTTATAGCTGTTTTATTCTGTTATTACAGGGAGTTACAGCACTGTCAAGAAAAAACATCTCAAAGTTCTGGAGAAAGAACCCACTGTTGAGTGCAACATAGGCTCAGGGGACAATAGGGACAAGCCTGAGAGAGGACAATCTGACATTGGATTAAGCTCTAGTCAAAATGCCCTCAATTACAGCCAAAGTGCACTCTCAAAGTCTAACGAGCATGTTCCACTTAATAGTTTAGTAAGTACTTACATATTATAAGCTTTAAAATGACTATTGTGATCAGCTGTGCACCTCCACTATATTGTATTAATTGGTATACTTACATAAAGGCTGCCATTAAAGCTTTATCACGAAATTGTCATTGTCTTGTGATATCGGGCGCTTGCACACTGCACGATATCGTGGCACGATATCGCCGCGATATGGCGGCTCACCGTCCTTACAGAAGCAGGCCCATGACGGCAGCATGACGTGAGGAGTTCACGCACGCCCCCCCATAGAAGCGGCATCACACCCGAAACCCCCCAAAGACGCGGGATAGCACCCGAACCAACCCCCTAAGCGAGGCCGCAGTGTTGGTCTGTTGGAAGTCCTGGGACATCCTTATCCCAGGGGAAATATCCGGGGCTCCCAACCATCGGCTGTTGGGTGTTACGTGAGTTTTTTAGTCGGTAGGAGTCTGGCATAGCATCCATGATGGATTTTCCCTCACGTTAAAAACAACTTTACCACTTCCACAACCGCGACTGAATTGAGCTACAAGTCATGCTCCAGGAATGTCGCGGGTCAGTAGATGCGCACGTCTGTGTGAGTGAGCCGTTTCGCACGTTTCTATGAAGTTACTTTACTGTTGTGTCTGTATATTGTGACCCCGCTCTGTATCGACACTCGATATCGTCACGACAGTAATCTATCGGCAACGATATCGTGGCGATATCGTGACGATATCGTGGCAGTGTGAAATCGTGTGTAATTGTATCAAAACACCACTCCTACGATATCGTGACGATATCGTGTCGTTACCGTTATCGTGCAATGTGCAAGCGCCCATCCAGTGGTTTGTCGTCAATGCTTTTGATTCCATTTCGTAATATGTAAATCATAATAAGAAATGTCCACGAAGAGAAAGAAATTTCGAAAATAATCCTCCCAAAGTAGCATACCAAATAAACAGCAGATTGTTACCTGCATGTCGATGCTCGAGCGCTTGGCATCACTCGAACGAGACCGGAAGCTGAGAGGGTGCGGGCGGGCCTGCACTCATTCCCATACTTTTGCGCAGCGACACCGCCCGCGACACTCGCGCTTTCAATTTAAATGATTTTTTTATATCAAATTAGACCGATTTATTTATACAGCCCGCTCTACCATTATTAAAATCGAAGGTCTCCAACAGTTTAGTCCTTCGAGCCGGAACTGACATTCATTACGGCAGCAGTCGGGGGTAAACCAAAAATATCTCAATTCTGAGTTACTGTTAATGCAGACTTTCAACGACTGGACAAGTGCCTCACCAAACTTGACGTAGCCCTAGCTTGCATAAAATGGTAAATTGGGTTTGTGACAAGGCCAGTTTCCACCGCGAGCTGAGCAGACTTACTAACGAATCTGCTGAGTGAATATTCAAAGTGACGAATTTTACATGGAACAATCCATAATTAATTCCTACCTAACGTTTTCATAAATTTATGTTTTGGATATGGATGATACCTTCATTCTTTAAGTAATGCATTATTTCATTATTTAAAAATTGTATGAATAACAATTAAAAAAAAACAACAAAAATTCATTACGAATTTGTTTTCCTGTTTCGTTGTTAGATTTTAATGTTTTTATCATATAGCGCAAATATCGTTGGTTTGGCGACTGTGTCGAATAAATCAATTATTTACTAATTAATTGTGGTTGTAAGCTTTGTAAGTATAAGAAACAGTTTTCCCCAGTCACACATTTTAAATGTTTTGTCACGATAATAAAATCATCACCGTGACCATGACTGGAACTGTATTTTACATGACAGAAAACCTTTGACCAAGATGTTATATGGTGATTTACAGACGCCCCGCAAAATGCCGTGGTCTCCCAGTTTTCAACTGCGAAAAAGGGAGTGAAACTCGCGCCGCCGCCGCCGCTTATGCCTTCTTCTGCTGGGGTAATAGACGGCCTCACCTGTTACCCCATGACCTGTGCTTATGGAGTAGGAAGGTCGTTGAGTCACCTCCAGCGCCTAAGTCGCCTACCCCTTTCGGACCGGCGCATAAACTAAAAAGAAATTTATAATTTTGAACTTAAATCATAAATAATTTGGGACCTCAGATTACGAATCTGCAATAATTTTCCTAATTTTCCGCCGCCATCTTGGAAAATTCATATACCAACAATTGTATCAAACTGGGCCCACCATTTCCCACGTACAATTGTGACCTGTATTTTTCACTCCAAATCATCTTCAGTCTTGGAAATTTTATACATTCAATAACGGCATGTATTCCAAAAAGCTTCTTAATATCTAACAAAGAACATATAGGTTTCATTTGAAACCGGTATTGGCCATGTAATATTGGTTTGTGGTCAAAGCCATCTGTTCCATGAGCTTGTCAGTAAAATAGCGCTCAAAGTATTCGTATGGAGTATCACCTGGGTCATGAACGGCATCTTCTGGAAGATGTTTGCCATTGAAGGGCTTCTTTTGCCATCCTGCTAGCATACTCAGAGGTATATTATCGTCAACACTTTCTTCACCATCATCAGAAGAAGAGGAACTGGAATATCCAGAGTTTTCTTCAGTAATGTCGTTAAAATCGATTTCCTCATTGTCATCGCCCTCGTCCCCAGAGTCAATAAGCATACCTGCTATATTGGCGTCGTTTAAAACGGGAAACATGATGCAGAAACTGTGAAAAACGAATAGTCATCAGAAACTAAACATGCGCATGAGGTAAAGTAGGGCCCACGTTGATACAATGGTGTCGGTAAAGTTCGTTAAGTCATTACGCCAAAGCGTTTGCTTGCCAATCGCCACTGTTATCATAAAAACATCAGATACTTAACTAATATTATAATCAATAACTCGTATATTACTAGGCTAATAAAATAACACAATAGTAGGTAAGTACTTACTTTCGCCAACTCGGAGAGCGCAACCAGTAGCAAACCGTACAGGTTGAAACCTGCTCACCGACTACGCGATGGAAAAAATTTGCGCGGGAGCTGAAAGTTCGCTTCCCGTACAATCGTACGCTGAAGGGCCCGTCCACTGCTAACGTAGAAATAATGAGCTATTTTCGATTTTGTAACCCGCACAATTGTATTGGCGCGGTCCGAAAGGGCTACGCTACACCTTGCACAGGTTATGGCTTGGTGGACCGGGAAATCTGTCCCGCGCCTGCTCCACCGCCTCCTTCTTGAGCATCTCATAAAAGGGGGTAACAGCTACCCACGCGCGATACTGAAGCGCTCGTGGCCCCGCGGACTCAGTGTTCTGTAAACGATCACTGCAGTAAGCAACATTTACTATGGCCGGATATGGATGGGTGACCACCACGTGGACCACTTTGTGACATTTATTTACGAGCGTTTCCGTGCTTCGGAAGGCACGATAAGCCGTTGGTCCCGGTTGTCAGTAAAATGACAGTCGTTAAGCCAAGAAATACTGCGCGTTGCAACGATGTACCCGGCCACACCACCGTGTTAACACGAATATTCGCCGTAGCCCGCTAATGTAGCCCCAGCGTAACAATGACGGCATCCATTGTTATGCTAGTGTGCAGTAAGAAAGCCGTGAACCAATTCTGTGTGAAACCGAGGTTACTTCCGCAAGATGTCTCATTGGGTTGGACTAAATCTTGTCCAATTTAACCTTACTAAGCCCTAGTTTCATATTTGTGCACGTGCACTGTGTAGAGAAAGTGATTTCGCCGCTCGACTCCTGGTGTTTCGCGAACGATTTTGTTCATTAAATATCCGATGTGAAGTTGTGATCTGCAACTGAAGCGAATTCTGACCTATTAGGATCTCCAATATTTCTCTCTGCAGTTCCTTAGGCCGTGACAGCCGAAACAATTGTTTCTCGTAACCGCTCATGAACCCCTTAAATGTCTTTTTTCGCACGTTTTAAATGTGGGATCCTGCCGTTTGGCAAAATATGTTTCGTCAAATTTCACTTCCCAGAAAAACTGATCGCATAGTTTCATTTACTAAAAGAATCTTTGGCAAATTAAATTTAGCATTTTAATCACTTCGTCAAATATTCATTTGGCCACTTTTTACTTGCTCAATTTTAAATATACATTAAGCAAATGATTTATTTTGCAAAAAAATGTATTCCAAAAGTAAGTTTGTTTAAATTTTGATTTTGATATGGGTAAAAAATTGTAAAAACGTGAAAAGTCTGATGTAAAAGTGGGTTAGGTTAGGTTAGAACTGTAGCCCAAACAGAGCGTGAACCGAGCGAGCGAAGCGAGCGTGCCGGAATTGATTTGTATAATAGCAATTTGCCAAGATTTTAATGCAATGAATTTAGACTCTTAAGTAAATCATATGAAATGTAATATTTTGGGAAAAGTATGTTATGTCAAACCATATTTGACTTTAAAAAACTATTTGATTTTAAAAAACTTGGTAAAATGAAACTTTGCTCTGTAATTGTTTGTTAAACAATAAATTGCCAAAAATAGTATTGCTAACTGTAAAATTGCTAAAAGTTGATTTGCCAAATGAAAATTTAGGAAACATACTTTGGCATGTAACACTTTGGAGAACGTTTTTTGCCAAACATTAGTAAACCTTCAAATGTACCTAGGTCTCCAAAAGGTAATTACCACCCCAACTTGACTCTGCCCCGAGGAAATTTCCGATGTGGTCCTGCTGGCTTTTATGCAGTCTTGTTATTATTTTACTAAATTCTGATGGTGACGCAGGAAATATAGATTGTGTTGAATGCTGTATGAGCTTGGTCGGTCCCCAGCACGAGTGCATCGATCCCTAAGGTGATTTCAGCAGGCATGGAATAACGAGAAGGTGAGGCGACACCTCAATCAAAAGTAGCTATTAGAGGCCGATAAGGGAACTGATAAGGCTAAGCCGCAGGCAGAAGTTGGACCCTGCGCGATGGCGAGCGACACTCTACGTGGGACCGTGACTTTGCTCCTGGGCAGTTGTGTGAACCCCATATATTGGGTGTCCCAAAATTGACGGGCCAAATTTCATGAGATGACTTGGCATCGGAAATCAAATACAAATATTTAATAAAAAAAGGGGGTTTATTTTTTTATATTAAAAAAAAAAATTACATTAAGCATTCGTTTGTTACCGCGGCAATTCGAGCTAACATGGTCGGCGCGGCAAAACAAACCACGGAGCACCCGCCTGGCTGTCGTTGTCGCTCTCTGCTGTCGCTCAGTAGCGATAGTAAGGGTCATAATGAAAATTTACAGGATCTTTGAATCGGATTTACAGTCAAAGTATTCATGGGATTTTTTTTCTCATTTTTGAAATTTTTTTAACTGATGCCACTTCACGTGACGAAATTTGGACAGGTAGGTAGTTTTACGTGGCCATCACGCCTTATGTTGCTGGCGGTACAATGGAAGGTTTCCGCGACACCACGCTCTAAACGCTATCATCCGCAGGGCCCTGTTGTTTTCAAACGTGCTAGAACCTCCAGATCTGAGCAAATCGTACGGTAAGGCCAGACGAACTGACTTTGATCCCCTGGCGATATGACAGGTGCTGGCACGGTCGCCTTCACCCTCCTTGTCCACTCTCTGTCAGCAACAGCGGAATGTACCAGCTTAAAGAGGTTTCGCCAGCAAAAGGAATATTTGTATAACTTCGGGCTGGCCACGGTAAAGACTATGGAAGCTGGGACTCATTGGTTAAACATTTTATGAAGGATGTAGGAGAAAGACTCACAGAGACGACTGGTGACTCTTTCTGATGTCTGGCTGGCCGTTGCAATCCAATGTGGAAACGCAACGTCGTTTATTGGAATTTTGGAGCTAGGAGCGATCAGAAGCAGGATTTTTGATTAGTTTTTAAGTTTAATGTAATGTAATTTGCAGCATATAATGAAGAAATACTTTAATTTTTTTTTTGTTTTGAACAATAAATTGTGATAATCTACATTTTTATTTTATTTACATCACTTTATGTATCATTAGTCATTACAGTGTCTGTATATTTCGTCACCTTATACTGAAATAAGCCAAGTTGAAAGCTTTTAGGCGGCTCGAAAAATTTCTACAGCAGGCAGTCACAATCTGCGCCTGTCCGGGATGTGGGGTCCTATTAACATCTTAAGGACCCCAATGGGTCGGATCCTCCTCGTGGTGCATCCTGGGCAACGGAGTAGCGACCACTCCCCTTCCTCTGTGGGGGAGTTTTGCTACTCTGGCTAATTCCGGCCGAGGCGGGAGTAACCCACCTGTGGGTTGCTCGGCGACCCAGCATTTCTGCTGCCGGCCGTGAATAACGGCACGGCCGGCAGCAGAAATGCTGGGTCGCCGTCGCTTCGCCACCTTTGCTGGCGAGACGATGGCGGCCAAGTGGGAGAGGCACTGCGTGGGGGGCGGGAGTTTGGGTAAATGCTCCCGCCCTGCCATGCAGTTCGGGCTGCCGGCCGTGAATAACGGCGCGACCGGCGGCAACAGTGCTGGGCCGCTGTCACCTCGCCAGTTGACGAGGTGATGCCGGCAAAGCGGGAGGTGCACTGTGCAGGAGAGGGAGTAACGGATAATGCTCCCGCACTGTCGTGCAGTTCGGGGGCGCCGCGGTGAGGAGTCACTGCGCGCCCCCGATTGTTTCTTGACCGTGGGCGTAAGGTCGGGGGACCCCGCCCACCAATGGTCACATGGCGGTGGGCACCTTTCCCGTGTTCCGGGGGTGCCCATTAGCGCACGCCTGCGCCAGCCGCTCTCTGTCTCCTCTATTACAGAGGGGCGCTCGAGAGCGGTGCAGGCGTGGTCTTCAGCTCCTTAAGGAGCTTTGGGGAGCCGCCCATCTGGCTCCCCCGAGGAGAGCCCCGAATAAACGGGGCGCCCCTAGCCGGGTCGACGTGAATAATCTTTTGATATCCCTCGGCCCGGCTAAAGGGTGAGGAGGAACACCGCGGGGTTTAGTGGGTAGGACGGTCCATTCCGGACCGGGCCGGGAGTTCCACACACCATCCCAGCTGCCCCCGCAGCTGGGGTGAAGGCGCGTAAAGGCGTTCCCCGCGTCAACAAAAAAAAAAAATCTGCGCCTGTCCATCTCAATACGGCTACTACGTGGGACTAATTCTAAAAAGGTGAAATGTTCCTTCGGGGATAAAGGCGTGACCATATGTATGTTATACTGAAAAAGTCATTACCAAGTACAGGGTTCATTATAGTAACTTGACGAATATTTTAAAAGGCAATAACTCAGCTCGCGGTGGAAACTGGGCTTTAGGTCTGAGTAAAGGACGATAGCTCTCCCTGGGCGGTGTTGATTCTATGGTCAAAAAGGACCTGGTAATAGCAGCATTAAAAAGGTCAGGAATGGTATTTTACTAGAGGCTTTCTTAGCGGTGTATACACAAACTTGAGTCCTGGTGAACATTCATGCTTGAGTAGTCGCGATTTCAGACACTAGTTATTCACGACTTCCTTGCACTGCGGACCGGAGGTTATTAGGGTGACCCGTGTAAGAAGTGTCACCCGTTCTCTCATCCTCATAGCAATGGATGCTTTCAATAGAGAACATGTCATTGATATGCAGCAGAAATAGGGTGGGCGACAATATCAAACCTTGCGTGACCCCGGCATTTATTATGGCTATGTAATCAGAGCAGCTGCCGTCTCCGAAGTACATGATGCTTCTTTGGCACAATAAGCTGCATACCCATAAGCAAAACCGCTCAAGCCGTACATGGTAGGGTAATTTGGATAGAAGACCACGGTGCCAGATTCGGTCGATAGCCTTAGAAGTATCGCGACTCACTGCTAGAGCACAGCCCTTACTCTCTATGCCGCCGCATAGTGACTTTGAGGGAAGGTGTAACAGCTGTCGGTGGGTAATTAAATGTCAGTTCTTTCACAATTGTACGGACCAAAGGCTGGAGAGAGACCTCTCCAGCCTCTGGTCCGTACTCCATGGATTCACCGTGCGGTCGCCGGGACTAGTGTGGTACAGAGGGAAACACTGCGGGTGTCTAGGACTTGCGACTCATTTTAGTAGGTTTAGGGTGGCCACCTTAAGACGAGTCGGCGCTCACCTTCCACCATTTACAATGTTCTCCCCTCTGAAACCAGATTTGGTATGATCCTATCAATGGTGCTTTCGATATTATTACGATTTAGGAAAGAGCTTACTGAACTTCTTGGCAATCCAAGGTGTTTAATTAAGTTATATATTAATAATGATGTTGATTTTCCATTGCCGTAGGTTAAAGCTCCAGATTTACCAGTATGTGGAGGAGAGAAGATCGAGGAGTTTAATAATATTCTTAATAATGTTTGTAACAACCAATCCAATACCGATACAAGGTTGTGTAGTATCTCCGAATCTGAACATGTACCTCGAAGGACCTCAAATTCTAGATTTCAGTCCTTTGTAGCTGGTGTTGGTGGTACGTAATAATTTAAATAATGATTTACCTACTTGTTTGTTTTTTTACATTCCAATAATTAATATTTTCAACTTGCTATAGGTAATGACAGCAGGAATGTTCCCGTACCTGATTCAAGCACATCTGAGAGCTCAATTACAGTATTGTAAGCATTATTTAAAATATCATAGTAATTTAAATAATAGACTCACCAGAAATGGCAGATGGGTACACTCTATACATTATTTTATTACAAAAGCAATGTATGTAAACGCTACCAATACTAAGACCTAAAACTGGATGCCATAGGCGAGCGGGGCGATGGCGATTGCGACGAGAGCGCGGTAACAGAGTACAAGAAAGTAGGCGACTTCGAACAAACGATAAACGCACCGAGCGCGGTTTGCTTGTGTGCGAGTGCAGTGCTGCCGTACTCTCTTGTGCTCTGCACTCGCCACTGACATACGGATGAAGCCTTACTTAATCCTTGAAAATTAATTACAAATACCTAATGGTATTCAGCTTAAAGGAAAGTAATTTTAATTTTCAGGAATAATAGCAGTAAGGATACTGGTGATGTTCAAAATGAAGTTCCTCAAGATGTAACTGGTCAGTCAGGGTTTCAACCAATTATACCAACTCTTATTCCTAGGAAAAAACCAATGTGTACCGATCAAAAAATTAAAATTTTATCGGACATTAAAGTGGACCACCCATTTCCAAAATTGAATAATGCCACTTCAACACCATTAATGCAAACCATTGTTATTAATGGTACACCGGCTTACAAGCAGAAACTTTCAACGCATAATACTTATACGAAAGATGAAATAATGGCAATGCCAACAATTATTGTTGTGCCTACATCAGGTAATTTTTTTTTATATCAATAGTTCATTGTTGGAAAAACCAATGTCTTATTTAATATTTACTCCACAGGACCTCCAAAGAAAGACGCACAAGCACAGTCAGCTATGTCACAAAAGATTAAGAAAACAAAGAAAATTAAAACTCCATCAACGACAATGCTTGAACCTCTTGTTATTGATGTTTCATCGAGTCCTGTTATGGCTGGCAAAGATAGTGTACCAAGTCAGGCAGGGGTAAGTTTAAAAAGCTCAAGTGTGGAAACTGGGCTGGTGAAAACTGTAGATGTCGTCAGAAACGCCTCGGTTCCAAAAAACGTCACCATATCTGGTACAACACAAACAATTACACCAGAAGTCCTACCACCTGAGAGAAAATCATCATCAACACCTCGAAGAAATTCACATATTCGTGTATTAGATTTCGCCACGCCCAGAAGAATATTGTGTGATACAATACCTGAAGAACCTAGTAATAAGCCTGTTGAGGTTGTCGTTGCTGGAAGTCCTAATATAGTATATCCTGAACCTACTAAAGGTAACAATATTATCGATATGAGTACTGTCAAAGTTCACAAAATAGAAACATGCCATATAAGTAGCACTGATGAGAACAAACAGCCTAATAAAAACAATTGGGATGCTAAGTTGCGTGCTTTAGCAGTAAGTAATGCACCAACGGATCAACCAGTCGTTAAAAAAGTTCGAAAAGCTAAGAGATCACGAAATAAACCGGACAATACCCAAGAGAAAATCAAAGATACTGATGCCACAGACTCCAAAAAATCTCGTAGTAAAAGGAAAATTTCGCCAAAAGGCAAGAAAGCAAAAAGAAGAAAAATGGAAGAAGAAGAAGAATCATATAGTAATTTGGAAAAGGGAAACGCGAATAATGTCGCTATAAAACCTACTTTTAATATTGTACAGGGCGAAAGACTAAACACAATACAGGAAACTGCAAAGTCGAATGTAGAAACTAGTGAGACTCCAGAAGAGGAAAGGATAGCGTTACAAAACGAATTAGGTGCAAAATTAAATATTTCTGATTTATTAGAAACTCCTTATAAGCAGGCTTTGTATGACATTCAGATGGATACACCAAAATTCATAGGATCTGTTTTACCAGATGAACCTATATCAGACATTAAAATTATGAATATACCCACTCCTCGATTCTTCGACACACCTAAACCAATGCAAGCAACACCGTCTTATTCATCACGTGCCACCGATTATTCTAGTGGAGGTTCATATTATAAGCCGGATGAACAAGATTATTTAAGAATTCCGGACATTGAGGTTGCGGTGACTTCTTCAACATTATCCAACGAAGAGCCACCTAAAGAAACTGATAGATATACTAAAAAGAATGTGAGGCCTGTAAGAAGGTGTACCAAAAATGTTTCTTATAGAGCACAAACTAACAAGGGTAAATCGATAGATGATGTAGATGACGTCGCTTCTTCATGTAGTGATATAACAAGTATGAATAGTTCCTTAGAAAATAATCAAGAAACTGTGAAGACACCTAAAACGCCTAGGGTTAGCAAACCGAAATCAAATTTTAAATCTGAGAAGAAAAAGAAAATGGAACCCACTAAAACACGTAAAAGTCCAACCAAAAAAGAAAAATCTAATGCGTTTATGAAAATTAAGCCTAGAAGACCGACACCTATTAAAGATAATAAAAGAACAAGAAAATCTGTGACATTGGCAAAATCACCAAGACAACAAATTAAAAAGAAAGCGAACGGCAAAGATAAAGTTGATCACGTATCACCTACAGTAACATGTGCTCCGACAAAATCGCGGAGAAAATCATCCACGCCCCGGAAATTACATTGCACTAAACAAATCAACTCGGAAAGTTCAGTAGATTCTCCAGAACAGAATAGACCGAGTTCTAAACTAGTTACTCGTGAACAAACTATTGGCACTACCCTGTGTCCAGATTCAGATAATGAACAACTTGCACTGCGGTGGTCTGACGATTGCTCTCAGGAGTCTAAAACAAGAGGAAACGAATGTGAAGATATATCTAAAATTAAAGAATATATAGAGTTATCTCTTCCTAATAAAAGCGATTATACCGACGGCAAAGGTACTACTCTGCAGGTAGACTTGATCAAGAGAGGTTTTGACGCAGAAACAGCAAAAATTATCGAACGCGATCTGCTCGATACCCCAGAGCAAAGTAGCGAAGTGTACGTCCCAGACAGTGCCATTTCTGAACTTCGTTCTGATATGGCAGATGTAGCTCACCATGAAAAAAGTGACGATAGACATACCAGTGCTACTGTAAATAACATATTATCAGAAAACGAACCGACTGAAGACGATTTGGAATTATCTATTTCTGAGTGTAATGAAGAGAGTAGTAATTATGTAATTTACAATAGTGAAACCAAAGACCCATTGAATGCAACTCCTGTAACCTTAAGAGACGCGTGGAGCATGGAAGTTTGCATTGATGATGATGTAACTATTAGATTAAGAGCAACGTCTTTTAACATCTTATTTGATAACTCTCCGCAAGATGTAGAAACAGGCTATTGTTTTAGGGAAACTGAGGTTGCTGTAAGTTCTATTACAAATATTGAAAGCCTATACACTCCTCTTAAAGATCGTAGATCTCAGTGTTATGAAATATTTGATTCAACTTTAACAAGCTTAGATACCCCATTAAAAGCTACTAGTCCAAAATATATACATCAAAGTAATGAAATAGAAATAGCTGTGGAAGAAGAAACACTAGATAATAAGGATGCAAGTGATGATAATAAAAGAAAACTATTACAAGTTAGTAATACCTCTGAGGAAACTGTAAGTGAAGTCACGAAAACTAAATCTGAAGCTCAGTTTTCATTTGGTTCTGCTAATATTCAGAATATTGATATCGAATCAGTATTAGAAAAATTGCATGGTCCCTAAAAAACCATGCAATAGATAAGTTTTGTACGTTTATTATCTCATTGACCATTGTCTATTGCAGTTTTAAGACCTTGTAAATAATCGAATCGAAGAAGAGGAACAACTAATACTAGGTTTTACAGTTTATTTATATGTGTTAAACACATACAGTAATTTCATTAGGATTGTACAGTAAATTGTTAGTATTTTGTAATTAAGGTTTGTGCCAGACACAAAAAATGGCGTGTTTCACAATAAAGTAATATTATGTCAAAATAAGTCCGTTGTTTTTTTATACTATTTATACAAAGAGGTTGTCTTTAGATAAAGAAATTTAAAACAGCCTAAGTACCTACTGCTTCCGGATCACTTACCCAACATAAATACGAAACCTAGTCATTTTAGGTGCGTGCTTTGGTACTTATCATAGTCCTAATTGCTTTTGTTTCCAGCATCAATCAATCGATTCAGTCTATGACACTTCAGTCTAAATGACTATTTAGTCCACTGCTGAACGTAGGCCTCTCCTTATTTTCGAGCTAATCGTTAATCAATCAATCATCAACTGCGGATCGCCACGACCAGCGCCTGTCCATTTTACTACGTGGGACATAAAAGTATAGATAGAGATGATTGTATCGGGGTACTCTGAGTCGGGGTGTTAACCATTCACTTATTATGGTTAACACCTCGACTCTGATAGGTTAGGTTAGAAGGCTAAGGCGGGAGCGAAGCGGAGCGGAGCTCCCGCCTTAGCCTTCGTGGTTATTTTTTTTATAACCATCCAACACCAACATCAATTTCATACAATCATTCGTAAAACTGATCATCGGCGAAATGACCATTCGGAGTTTTAACAGTCGACCATACAACCATTCGTTGAATTTATCATCGGCGAAATGAGCGTTCGGAATTTTGAGGGTCGGCCAGATTATTTCGAAATTATGACGTGGACTCATCTGAGGCACAGGCACACTCAATAGTCTGAGTAAAGTGGCTTTTTTGACAGCTGCATCCAAAGAGACAGGTGGCTGTGAAAAGTGATTGTTCAACGGTTAATATCAATGTTCTTTGTGTCGGAAACTGGAGATTTGCTGATACCAACAGTCAACAGACCTAAGAAACCTTCAGGTGTCAACAGAATTGCGACAGTTAAGAGAATTATAGAAGTAGCGTCTCCTTGCATCTCTACTCACCCGACTGCAGCGCTTCGGCAGAGTAAGCTAACAAGTTTTATTCCGGAGTCGTCTTTTTGCTTTATCTCGACGGCGACGTCCTATTAGGTTTTTTATAGTGGCATTCAACCAAGCAGCTGGGCAATGTTTTATATGGACACTTTTGACAGGGGCATTCTATAGGGAATGTACCTATTGAATTTGTTGACCATATCATTAACATTTTGTGGTGTTAAATACTAGCGACCAATCAGCAGAGCTAGCCTCAATTTGTAATGCCTCCAGATCCATACCCCTGAAATTACAAAGAAAACACATTTGCGGCTTTTGTTTTGGGGGGAACGTGAAAAGAGAGGTAAAGTAAGTTGTGAAAGGAGAAGGGCGCGGCCTATAATCCAACCAGCCTGACTTTTAGTACGAATGAAGATCAAACTACGGCACTAGACTAACGGCCCGTTACGTGGGCCAAAAATCTATTAAGTGACATATATGCGTATACTATGCCTCTGCCTACCCTTTCGGGAATAAAGGCGCGACTACTATATGTAGTGAGGTGACACATTGTAACACCTCCATTTTGGATAGTGTGCGTTCGCGCAGCGGAATGTTGTTGAATTTAAAGATTTTAATTATGCAGATATTTAGTGTATGACGTCGTGTAATTGTGTATGGTAAAAGAAAATTTGTGTGTGCAGCCATTGTGGAGAAATTCGCTAAAAACTGATTCCGCTGGGCGAACGTTGTCCTGGCGGCACTTTTTTTAAATCCATGCACTTAGAAGAAAAAAAATGAGTCCAACAATTAGTGTGTATTTGTGTGTAATTGTGTATGTATGAATAAAATTAGTGTATGCATTGACTTCGGAGAAATTCAAGTTTCCGCTACGCGAACGTTTGGCCATTAGCTAGTTTTCATATAAAGCGCTTATATAGAGAGCTGTAGATTTTTACATACGTTGTTTTGAATTTGTTTATATTTGTTTGAAAAACCGATTTAGAAAAAAACCTAGGGCTTAAAAGATAAAAATATAAACGTAAAATACGCTAATTAGATCGTAGTTCGTAAAGTATGCACTTTGGGGTCTAGATTTTCACGTTTATACAAACCTTGTAAGTGCCTGCAACATGTTGCCAAGTATCAATGAAGTTCCGTTAGTAATTAAAGGGTTATAGGACAATTTACCTTGAATAGATCACTGTTTACAAAGCAGTCAAATATCACGACGTTCTAAAGGAATTGCATAGTAAAATGTATTCCAATAATTAGTTTATTAATTCAACTACTCACATGCAAAATTTCATCTCATTAAATTCAGTAATTAAAGAGAAACAATTAAAATACTGACTAAGCATCGAAAGCCTACATAACCCGACCAAGTTTGAATGGCTACAAAAAAGCGGCCGTGCCATATATCTTAGTAACGTTCTTAACCTTCCAGTATAGTATTTATTAATATGGTACAGTTGCGTACACAAGCGTTAGGAAAAAATAAAACAATTGCATTTCTTGAACGAAAATATTTATAATTAAATATAATAATTATGTATTTATTATTTATTTCTCGCCACCTGTAACGTAGAAACCCAAAAATGGCAAAATGTGGGTGACACAGAAATGTCACACCTCTGCCTACCCTTTCTAGGCCAACAGCCGTGAGCATATGAATGAATGAATGAAAATACAGCTCTAAGCGACTAACATGACAATCCTTGGGCGCGCGCCCCAGTAACGGCAGAACTTGGCATACAACTCATGTGTGCGCACAGGCGCGTGTATTTCGAGCGTATCAGGAGCGCAGCTGAGGTGCTTGTCATGACTAGTCCCTTGTTCATAAAAACTTAACGTTAACAAACGCTTGCTAAACATACTGTCATTGGTTAGAGACAGCAATAAACTTAAAATGTGTTTTAACTAAAATAGGTTTAATAAACGATGATGAATATGAGGGTAAGGATATTAAGTACTTTGAGCTTCAATAAAAATTTAAATCACTGATCAAATAACTAGACTATTCAGATGTTCAGATTTGAGAGTCTGCCTAATATACCTAAAAATCACCATTTATAATGTGCTTATAAACTAAAACATTGGTATAAAAAAGGTATTTTCAAGAAAATATTAAATATTCTTTAATTAGCAGCCTATAAATTATATCGAAACAACAATTGTGTTATCACCTGTACCAATTCAAAACCGGTATTAGACTGTAAATTTTAGAATGTTACCTAAATATATTGCGCGGCCGCTTTTTTGTGGCTATTCGAACTTGGTCGGGTTATGTAGGCTTTCGATGCTTTGTCAGTATTTTAATTGTTTCTCTTTAACCTCTCAACCGTGTTGTGCCGTATCCGTCCATACCCCACCATTTGTGTTGTCCCGTATCCGTCCCAAGAATACCGGCTCTAAATTTACGCAAATAAAACGCTAATGCTCTTGAAAATAGGTTCTTTTATTGCTTGATATTGTATCTATGATCATCAATTTTACCATTCAGTGGAGCCATCGTTAAAAAAAAAAATATATCAGTCTAACAATTCGACAAACGCCGATATGCAATATTTGAAATCTGTTTTTAGGAGTGATTTATTGTTGGAATCCAGAGAGTTTACTTATCAATTGATTGGAAAATTATCTAGGAATGTGTAAAAATAAAAATGACCAAATTCTGTGAACTAATTTATTGACAAAATCGTTCATGTTTTGCAACAGGTAATGTTCGGTAATATTATAAAAAACATGATTTTATAAATAAATGTTCATGAATAACATTATTCACTTATTTATCTTCCTAAAACAGTCATTGTTCATATTATGATTCATATAAATTTTCCTTGAATTTTGAGAAATTCGAAGAGCAGTCGCGCGCTCCCAGCGGCCTGTGTAACTTGCCACAGACGACGGGTACAATTTTTTTGCCCCTTCCACATACGAGGGGTTAATTACTGAATTTAATGAGATGAAATTTTGCATATGAGTAGTTGAATTAATAAACTAACTATTGAAATGAATTTTACTATGCAATTCACTTAGGACGTCGTGATATTTGACTGCTTTGTAAACAGTGATATATTCAAGGTAAATTGTCCTATAACCCTTTAATTACTTACGGAACTTAATTGATACTTGGCAACGTGTTGCAGGCACTTACAAGGTTTGTATAAACGTGAAAATCTAGACCCCAAAGTGCATACTTTACGAACTACGATCTAATAAGCGTATTTTACGTTAATATTTTTATCTTTTAAACCCTACGTTTTTTCTAAATCGGTTTTTTAAACAAATATAAACAAATTCAAAACAACGTATGTAAAAATCTACAGCTCTCTATATAAGCGCTTTATATGAAAACTAGCTAATGGCCAAACGTTCGCGTAGCGGAAACTTGAATTTCTCCGAAGTCAATGCATACACTAATTTTATTCATACATACACAATTACACACAAATACACACTAATTGTTGCACCCATTTTTTTCCTTCTAAGTGCATGGATTTAAAAAAAGTGCCGCTAGGTCAACGTTCGCCCAGCGGAATCAGTTTTTAGCGAATTTCTCCACAATGGCTGCATACACAAATTTTCTTTTACCATGCACAATTACACGACGTCATACACTAAATATCTGCATAATTAAAATCTTTAAATTCAACAACATTCCGCTGCGCGAACGCACACTTTTGGATACTATAGACACGCCTTGTATCTAATCATAGTTTCGTAGACTTGCCTTCGCAATGACGTGGTTTAGTCAAAAGATATACATTAATTTTAAAAATAATACAATCCTAGCGTTATTCCCGACAGTTAGCTTGGTCTTAGAAGTCCTGCTTTATGCAATAACAATCTTACTAATATTATAAATGCGAAAGTAACTCTGTCTGTCTGTCTGTCACGCCTAAACGGCTTTAGCGATTGAGATGAAATTTGGTATGCAGATAGTTCGAGGCCCTGTAAAGGACATAGGCTACTTTTTAACCAACTCCGCAAAAGGAGGGTTATGATTTTACGCGATAACGACCTCTACGCGGTCGAAGCCGCGGGGAACAGCTAGTATCTACTAGTAATAAAGTCTAAAACCCACTTTTCAAAGGATTATCTTCAATTTACCGTAACGGCAAAAATATACCCTAACCTAGACCAAAATATATGGCAGTGTCGGTACTGAGTCCGGGAAGGGGTGTTTGCAAAGTGGGTCACGGATACAAGCTCCTGACACAAATAGCTACGTTGCATCTAACCACGTGGCATAGTGTGTTGCTTTACTAACTTGTCTCAATGTTGTTTCTGTTGCAAGTGTGTAAATGAATGTATGAAACTTGCATATTTCTAAAGTTTGAGACTTAAGAGGACGTATGACGCCAAATAGACTATTATCTTGATCTAGATCTCAGGACTCGTGAGGTCTGATGAACTAACATTACAACACAAGCAACTTCAGTTCATGAACTAAAGATCTACTAGCCTGAAAACACGATTACTAAAAAAAACCTCGACACTTTTAATTTTTAAAAACACCTCGTTTTAGTTAAACTTTAGGCTGGATCTCTATAATTATCTATTATTTGGATATAATTTTTAATGTATAAGAAAGACAATACTAAAAACTTCATTTACACTAGTCGGTTTTTTTAATATTTATAATAGTTTTCTTTTTATCTGTAAATAACTGTTTTTTAGCTTTCGTATCATTTCGCTAAACGCGCTCCAAACCTCCTCTCTCTTTCTTTCCTCACGAAATCTGTATGCGCTATCCTCTACCGATTACGTTTAGTCTGGCTGCGCGCCTTGTAGGAAGCGGACCTATGCCCGATTGCGTCACACAATGCTCAATTACGACATCGATAGATCGATTAAAAAACTTTTGAATTCCTGAAGCAAGCTAGGGGAGGGGGGCTTGGCTGTAGGTGTATAAAATCTTAATTTGTGTAAATAATAAATGTAACTAATTATAAAAGTTATAAATATTATAAAGACCAAAAAAATGACTAAAAAGGAACATAAAAAACGTTTTTTGCTCGTAGAATGAGAGAAATAAAAAGCTAAGAACCGTATTGATTGTTTACTATCCGATGTAAATTTTCTTCATCTTACTTAGCTTCTTCACGATGGCTTGTAGAAACTGGGGTGTTACTTTTGTGTGGAGTAGGTCGGTATGATTTGGCATATTATCTCCTCGATATTGTTGCCACCGAGAATCATCTAAGTTCCCAATGGCGTTACGGAATGCCTGTACCAGGACCTCGTTCGTTGGTCAGCACCTGCACTGCTTCAAGTGACGTCGGCCTGGGCCTAGAAGATCTTCATGGGGCCCAGACCTTATCTGCATATTAGCATCTGCCCAGTTGCCTTCAAGCCCAACCATATTTCAAACCAGACGCAGCTTTTATTGGCTGCCAGGAGCAGCAGCTATGAATTGAATTTTCATCCCCAATGGCAAAGTTGAGAGCGACTGCTGTCTTACCTCCCCAAGCTCGATAAGTTGCCTAATTGAACTGGACGCTTTCTAGGAACAATAATAATAAACCGGCCAAGTGCGAGTTGATCTCGCCCATGAAGGGTTCCGTAGCAGCAAGTAACATAATTTAAAAGTTCGTGTAGTTCGTTGTAACTTTCATTGATGTTCGCAGTGGTAGGTAGTGATTTTTCTAGGGGAAAATTGCGGTTTAGGACGTTTTAAAAAAAAACTACCATCTTGATTTCGTTCAAACCAATTTTCTTCGGTAGATTTTATCACGATGTACATTATATATATATATATATATATATTTTAGATTTATCATTCTCTTAGTTTAGAAGTTAGAGGACACACACACACACACACATTTTTCCACTTTGGAAGTGTCTCTTGCGCAAACTATTCACTTTAGAAAAAAAATATGTTATAAACCTCAATAGCATTTTTGGAGACCAATCTATTGATACCCCACACGTATGGGTTTGATGAAAATAAAAATGTTGAGTTTCAGTTCTGAGAATTGGACCCCCAAAATTAACTGCTTTTTTTCTCGTTTTATACAAAAATCTTGATACGGTTCACAGAATACACCTACTTACCAAGTTTTACCAACATAGGCCTTATAGTTTCGGAGAAAAGTGGCTGTGACACACGGACGGACAGACAGACAGACAGACATGACGAATCAATAAGGGTCCCGTTTTTCCCATTTGGCTACGGAACCCAAACCCAGAAACCGCCACTAGGTACTAGAAGTGCGGGCGAGTCAGTGCCGGAAGTAATTGCACGGAACATAAAGCAATGGAGTCGGCTTTTTTTTTTTTTTGATGTGAGGGAAAATCATCGTAGGATGCTATGCCGGACTCTTACCGACTAAAAAACCTCACGTAACGCAAAAACAGCCTATGGTTGAGAGCCCCTAGTAAGCCCTCAGGAAGGAAGTCCCGTGACTCCCAACAGACCTACGGCCACCAATGCGGCCTCGCCCAGGGGGTGGTTCGGGTGCAATCCCGCGTCTATGGGGGCTTTCGGGTGTGACCCCGCTTCTAAGGGGGGCGTGCGTGAGTTGCTCACGCCACGCTGCCGTCATGAGCCTGCTTCTGTAAGGACGGTGAGCGGCCCTCTCACCGTCCTCAGACCCCCGGTCATGGAGGCCGATAGTCCTCGGCGAAGACACGTCGGTACAATGGAGTCGGCTAATTCAAGTACAAAAAAGACAGTGTAAGTATTTAAAAAAAATATGTAAAATATAACACTGTCTTTAGACTTTCGATTTAACCCTTAAATGCATATTGTTGCCAAAAGTCTACAAACCACTTTTGTACTATTAAAAAGTGACACATGTGACAAGTGTTTCCGAATATACGTTTATGTCATAGATAATAATATATTGAAACAGAAAAACATGAAAAAGAGTCGTTAGAAATTAAAATTACTGCGCAATTTGATATAACGAAAGCGAAGCGGGAAAAATTTGATTGTGTGATAATAAGTGATTTTTGAATTGAGATATCCTGAGAAGTAATTCCTGAAACGAGTTAAAAAATTAAGAAATACGTTAGACGTAAGGTAAGAAACCACTATTATAACGGTTTTTTTGGCAATTTATCTTGAATGTGTCTGTAGCTTGATTTTTATGTATGTTGCCAAATGTCTACATCATGCGTTTGTTTCATTTTGCCTATATGGGTATAGTTTTGGTATTTTAGTTATTTCGCTTTTCTTTTCAGCATGTATGATTCGCTGGCAGAAAAGAAAATTGAGACAGTACTTGCTGCTTTACAATGATGATGAGGTCTCCGAAGATGATGAAGATTTCGATGATGATAATATCGATTACTTTTCAAATGTAAGGGACTTATTGCATGAACTGGAAGATCAACTCTTGAACAATAAATAAATAAACGAAGACCCTCCCCCATATTCTATGAAGAGGAGCACTTGTCAGGTGGTGCATCCACGGCGGAACCTGTGGCGGAAACCTCATCTCAAATATACCATACTTTGGCCAATAATCATAAAGAACTACAGTGCCTATATGGGCGGAGTAGACCTCATTGACAGTTTCTTAGGAAGCTATAGGATCAGAATAAACACCCAAGAATTTATAACCACCATGTCCATCATGTGATAAAAAAGTCGCAAATGGTACCATGGTAATGGCTTTCCAGAAGGTACCATTTGCGACTTTTTTATCACATGATGGACATGGTGGTTATAAATTCTTGGGTGTTGTATAAGACTCCTACCGACTAAAACATGCCTTACAACAGTCTATGGCCGGGAGGCCCGGATAGGCCCTCGGAAGGATGTCCCAGGGTCCTCGGCCTCGCCTAGATGGTTCGGGTACTATCCCGCGTCTGGGGGGGATAATTGGGGGCTATCTCACTACTATTAGTGGCGAAGAGACATGCCACCGTCTTGGCCTACTTCTGTAAGAACGACGAGCAGCCGACTCGCCGTTCTCAGGCCCTCGGTCATGGAGGCTGGTAGTCCTGGGCGTAAAGCAATCGGCGACGTCCCCGTCGCCGATTGCGGAACTCGGGAACGAGATTTCTCTCCCGCTCCCTCCCTGCTGCCTTTTTCTCGAGCATAACTTGCTCGCAGAAAGACGCAGCGGCGTCCTACTTTCCCCCGCTGGAGACCATGGCCCCCACCATGGTCTTCAGCGTGAGAATACGAAATTTGATGGTAAAAAGCACTGAGGACCTATGAAGCCTGTTCCGCCTGAAGATGTTAGAACTGACAGGGTTGATCACAATGAGAGAAGGTGTGATACAAGAAATAGGTGCAAATTACTAGGGTGTAAGGGGTTTTCACGCACAGAACGTATCAAGTATCAGGTGGCCCTTTGTCATACTAAAGACAGAAATTGTTTTGCTGCGTTTCATTCATAAATAACCTATAGGATTATACGTAATTAGATTTTAATCTCACCTACCGCAATGTTATTTGTTTTCACTAGACGCATAATGTAGCCAAATGTCTACATGCTGTATTTTTTCAAAAATGTACTTTTTAATCAAACCAAGATTTTTTTTATTATTTTTCCCTTTATTTGTGACTCAAAATCTATACTGTAATATTTATTTCATAACTAAATAAAAAATCATGCATTTAAGGGTTAATAGTAGAAAATTGCCAGTGATATTTTCAAAACAAATTTATTGTTTCAAAAATACTTGTTGATTCACATAAAAGAATAATGATTTTATTGAAGGTACTAATGAAAGAAAAATGAGTTTTTACTGAATGATGATGCTGTTGGGCGCAATAGCGCCAGGTCCTCGTGGTGGGTCTGGACGTGGACACTCTCTCGCTCGAGACCATGGTGCGAGCCATGCTCTCCAGCGGGAGTAAGTGGGACTGCGCCGCCTCTTTCTGCGAGCAGGTTATGCTCGTGAAAGAGACGGCGGGGCGGGAACGGGAGAGAACTCTCCCACCCAAGTTCCGCAGTCGGCGGCCTGGGCGCCGTCGACGTGTCTTCGCCGAGGACTATCGGCCTCCATGACCGGGGGCCAGAGTACGGTGAGAGGGCGGCTCACCGTCCTTACAGAAGCAGACCCATGACGGCAGAGTGACGTGAGGAACTCACGCACGCCCCCCCTTAAAAGCAGGATTACACCCGAAACCCCCCAAAGACGCGGGATAGCACTCGAACCAGCCCTGGGCGAGCCCGCAGTGGCGGCCGTGGGTCTGTTGGGAGTCCTGGGACATCCTTCTGAGGGCCTTACACCCATAGGCTGTTGGGCGTTACGTGACGTTTTTTAGTCGGTAGGAGTCCGACATAACATCCATGAGGATTTTCCCCCACGTTAAACAAAAAACGATGATGCTGTAAAAAATTAAAAAGATACTATTCTTGAAATATAATAACGGGGAATTCGTTGTTAATTAAAAAACACCAATAGTTTTGGCAGGTTTGAGGACAATCAAATAATAAGTCATTACCTCTGAAATTGCCGTTCTGCAGTACTGGCCATTTCAAATCAAAATATTTTGTTTGGCTAAGAATTCTAATTTCAAATTAATTTTATTTTAAAAACATAGAATTCATTTTCCAAAATTAGTCATTTGTTTATTGATTAGTGTGACGTTTTCATCGCATTTCAATCTTTTTAGTCATCGTAGATACGTTAAAAATTCGAGTAATCTATACTAATCTATACTAATATTATAAAGAGGAAAGATTTGTTTTTTTGTTTTTTGTTTGTCTGTTTGTTTGTAACGAATAGGCTCCGGAACTACTGAACCGATTTGAAAAATTTTCACTGTTGGAAAGCTACACTCTTTGCGGTGAACATAGGCTATGTTTCATTCCCGTATTCCCACGGTAACGGGAACTACGCGGGTGAAACCGCGTGACGTCCGCTAGTTATGAAATATGAGAATCGTCGTGGCAGCAACGCGGCACAAGCGGCACGCAACATCAACGACGTTTACGGAGCTAACACTACAATCCAACGCACCGCCTATTGCTCGCACTGGTTTGCTCGCTTTCGTTCTGAAAATTTCGACCTGAAAAATGAACCTCGCGGTCATCCGAAGACTTTGGTCGACAATGACGAATTAAAGACGTACAATGCCCTAAAAGAAAACTTACCCCTAGAAAAGTGATGGTCACTGTTTGGTGGTCTAGCGCGCCGGTGTGATTCGTCACAGCTTTTTACCAAACGGGGTGAGCATTGATGCAGATGTGTTCTGTGAAGAACTGAACACAATGATGGAGAAGCTGGCACAGCATTGATCAATCGCTCGTCTCCGCTGCTCCTGCACGACAATGCGCGACCTCATACTGCAGACGGTCCCCAAGTTGCAAGAACTGAGGTTGGAAGCTCTCCGTCATCCGCCAAACTCACCAGCCCTTGCGATACTACTACTATTTCCAGAATTTGGATAACTTTTTGGCGGGAAAGAAATTCAATACCCAAGAGATAATACAAAATGCCTTTGAAGAATTTGTTTGAATGACGGCAATTTTATTTAATATTAATTTTATTTAATATTAATCATAGGAAAGAATGTTTAATTGCTACCTGGTCAGGTGAAAATCGCCCCATAAAAATAGAACGAAATAAACGAAACCAGATATTATAGGAAGATTTCATGGTCCTCAAACTCTAAGTCTTCTTATCTCGATTGTATCCTTTCTGGCTGAATTGTTGGATCCCAGACATTCACGAAACATGCCCCTAAGAGAAATTGACGTGGTTATTAAAAAGAGCTCAGTGATGTGAAAAGAAAGAGCAATTATATAACACCTGATTCCAAAAAAACAGCAATGTATCAACAAATATTTTTGAAAATACGTTATTTATATGAGCCCCATTACCCCACTGGACCTAAAAGACATTATAAACGTGTCAGACTTGAACTGATTAAAGCCATGCACTGTTCTTATTAGCTGTAGTTTCTATCGGCCTAATGTAGTCATTTCTAATTTTTCATAGATTCATCGACAGCCTGTTGATGAATCCATGAAATTTAAAATTGCTAATTATTTTAATAAATAAAAAGATTTTAGAGTTCTTTTTTGTTTTTTATTCCATAAAAAACAAAATTGAAGGCTTTATACACGGTCACATTCCAAAAGTATCACTTGGTCCCACGTAATACGTTGAAGTGAACAGAGGCAGGCTATGGAAACCTGCTTAGACTTGACCTTCAACATGGCTTCATGACGACCTAACTCCTGGATGCCAAGATGGATTACTAACAAAACTTTCGGCCATCACGGGCCCAACCAAGAAATCCATTCTCGACGTAACTACTCGAAAGCGTACATATGAAAATTTACTGGTGAAATGTCTTCTATCTCAAAATTTGTCATTTTTAAATATGAGACAAAAGATATTTCGCAAATAAATTTCTATCGACGTTTTCATCTCAAATGATTTCGCCCTTATCTTGATCGATTACACAGAACAATAAACAAGTGTCAATAGTTCCATTTGTTTATCCTCTGAGTAACAAAGTTCACGTTAATAGTATTATTAGTATGGGCGGAGACCCTGACGGCCAGCAATGTGGCTAGATTGCTGAGCCTGCAGAGGGCGATGGCCGTCAGGGTGATGAGGGGATACCGCACGATTTCAGGTGAGGTGGTATAATATGTTTTCTAGCCGGGACCGCTCCATGGGACCTGGAAGCGAGAGCCCTTGCGTCACTGTGTAGATGGCGCAAGGAGGCGCTGGAGCTGGGCCAAAGGCCTGCGTCTCGGGCAATCGAGGCCCAGCGGTCCCTGCTCTCAGTAACTGCGGGAAATAGTGTGAATGGAGCGTTAGGCAAACTTTTGGGTACCAAAACCTTAAGTTAAATGGTACAGCTCGCAGTAAACAGTGCGATGCTGATACCTACATTAATGTATGGAAGCGAGAGTTAGGTATGGCAGGAAACGCATGAAAGTAGAATAAACGCGGTCGAGATGTGCGCGCTACGCAAAATCTACGGAGTAACGCTCGCAGATCGCGTTCGGAATGAAGATGTAAGAAAGAGAGTTGGTCTGGAAGAGAGTGTCGGTGTTAAAGTAAGGAAGGACATGCAACCATCGTAGGTTCGGGCATGTGGAGCGAATGGGTGATGAAAGAATGACAAAACAGATTTACAACGCGAAAGTGGATGGACGTAGGAGTCGGGGAAGGCCACGACATACCTACCACGGCCAAATTAATCGTGTGTTAGTTGAAGGTGGTGTCAAGAGCCGAAGGTACCGACGTGCATACATGAAAAGAAAAAAGAAAGTTGAAGAAGCAAGTGAGGTGTGTATGGACCGTGCCGTGTGGCGCTCGGTTCTTTCTGCCTACCCCGCAAGGGATTTGGCGTGAAGGTAGATAGATGGATAGTATCTTTTTCATCATTGTTCTTTTACAGTAAAAAAGGATTATTCGTTCTTCATAATTGGCCTTGATGCGGTGGTGCATTCGGTAGTATAACCGATGGCCGCGCTGAGGCCCTGATTTTATTCAGGGGTCGGGCCGAATATTCGTGTGATCCACAAAATGATGTTTCGGAGTTTGGGTGCTCGATAGTCCGTTTGTTGAGGAAGGTTTATAACATTACACTTCAACGAATAGGAGCAACTATGAATAAAGTTTCGAAAACGGGAAAAGTTATTCCTTTTGAGAGTATACGTTGCGTGCGCTGAGTAAATATAATTAAAGTTACATAAAAATTGCGAAATTGTTCATTTTAAAGTTCTATAAAAATTCTCCTCCTATTTTTATAAGTAGATAGTATAATACGGTCAATTTTTAAAAAAAGTAAAACTAATAACCGAATAAAACTATTCACACTAATATCTACTCCATTCTATTCACTGTTCGCCAGTGCGTTGCGATCCGCCCCTACTTGCGTTACTATCATAATCTGTCACCGACTGACGCGGCGCCGCATGAATATGGCGCGCGATCTGTAGCAAAGGGGCGCGGGGGTAGCGGCAGTGAATCATGCGATTTGGTTAGGGTCAGGCAAGCTCTTAAATAATTAATGCAGGTAGTTGAATTTGCGTAACGTTATGGCGGTGAATGCCATATATGCCTACTGTAAAAATTTTAAGATCCACGTATTGAAATAAATACTCAAACTCTACCTAGACGGTTGACATAACATGAGACTACCTCAAGGTCTTATCTTTAAGGGCCTTTTTCGATTAATCATTCGATTATTTCGCTGAAACCTTATACTAGAATTTAATTATTGTAATATAAATATATATTCGGTTAAGGAGGTACGTAGAGACATGTCCTACCAGCGATTATAGTTTTATACTCTGTACCAGTGCCTTCCAGTCACGACTACATAAGATCCTTTGTTTAAATTTCAGTTTTATATATAAGAGAAAGCTGTAAAATAAGTTGTGCAAGGGGGTGGTGTCGTGAATTTAGTGACGGCTAGTAATTCCGCAGGCAGTTCGGGTATAAATGATTGCGGGTGATTTTACACCACCCTGTCCGCCCACCACCCACCAATGTCTAACCACCCAGGAGCCACCCAAAGTGCAGCGCCGACGCGACGTCGCTCGCTCTGGACAATCTGCGTGCTCTGCTTATTTTCACCCGTAATTCCTTTTGCGGAAATTGCCTTTATAAAGAACAGAATTTACTCTTGAAGAAAAGTATCCTAGAGAGCGAGAAATGAGTTAAAATGTAGGTATCAAAGCCACATCAAAACCATTTTCGTTTGGGATAGACTAGTTCAAAAAGTTAATTGCACGGATTTCAATTGAACATAAAAAGTTTAAAGCCGGAGCACCCAGAGCGGCACGGGACGATACTACGCACTTCCTCGAGAACTTGAACAAGCAGCATAAAGAAGTGCAGCATCCGTATCTGTACCACCTTTGTTAGTCTCGAGTTCTCTTCATCGCACAAGAAACAGGAAGCTGTGTACTTGCTAGGGCCTAGAAGACAAGGGAAGGTACCTAAAGAAATATTTTTCCATCAATCAAACAATCAAATCAGCCTATCGCTATCCACTGCTAGACGAAATACCTGTAGGTAAATAATTACCTACTTACCCTAATATCAGTTTTTTAGCTTGCTGAGTTTTGCAAAGGACTTTATTTATACTAATCTCATCAAATGAAAGCCATGGCGACATTATGCTATCGGGAGCCACCCACACAGTCCATAAGATTTCTGACAGTAGTCCTCAACTTGACGGCCCTATGATATTATGCCGACACGCTTACTCTCCGCTTGAAGAATCCGGGGTTGTAAGAGGACACTTGCGCGGGTAGTTCGTTTTAAGTTTTTTTATGGTTCGAAGAGAAACGATCGCTCAGTTCCTGTAAAGATGGTTAATTATGGCACAGAGGGCCCCAATCAATACTAAGCCAATCAGCCTTGCCTGAACGGTGTTCCCTTTGCTGATCCATAGAAGCTAGTCAATAAATAAATAAGTCAGAAAATAGAAAAGGCAGTCTCGGAATCCAGAATGGAAGATAAGTAAGCTCCTTAGCTTCCGTGCTGGATTCCGAGACTGCCTTTTCTATTTTCCTTAAACAGTGTTCAGATAAAATATCTTACGAAGTCTAACGAAATCTTACGTAGGTATTAATGGTAAAGTGAGAGCGTATAGATCAGCTAGAACACAACAACAGTTACCTAGTAAAGAACGGTTATCAAGGTTAAATAAACTATATTTTTATGTTCCATAAGTGCTTGCTGCTATCCGCGGGCGGGCTCCCAGCCAACTGGGTCGAGCGTTCTGTAATTTCCAACTACTTCAGTTACTCTGGTTGTACCTACTCATCGTTGAAACGATGTGTTTTAGCTGTGGGAACTCAATGGTTAAGTTATGACCCGGTGCGGCCTGCGACTGAGAGGCTGTGGCCGCTGTGGGGTCCAAACTTCGGATTAAAATCATCAATGTGCACGTACGTAGATATACGTCTCCAAGTGCAATAATTAATTATCAGTATTAGAAGTTTGATGATATAAAAGTACTTAAGTACGTCTGAACTTTAGGCTCTACTAGATCCGAGGTTGACGCTCGGTGATTAGCAGTGTCTGCAAATTCTGTGTCTTATAAGTATACCTACTTGTGGTATACTTATACCTGAAACCGTAATAAAATTATATTATGAAATTTAGTCTGTTGTCTCTATGTTTGTATGTTATTTAGGGTTAAATATAAGAAACATAAATTCGATCACTTCTTAGCTTACTAGATGGTGTTTAATTATTATAATTAACTTGGATGCCAAGATAGGTAGATATAATATATTAAAACTGACCTGATGATGGACTCGAAAGTGGTCATATAGGTAGGTCAACGAGTAGAGCTTGGGATATTTGGTTTGACGAAACGATCTGAATATGACCGAAACAGAGATCCGTCGATGTTTAAGCTCTCGTAGGTAATGCACTCTAGGGAGCACATTGGAGAGCACTCGCGCAAAATCTCGACCCATCGATTATGTCAATATGTAAAATATAATTGACTTTAAAACTTACCATATAAAACGGAACTATTATTTGTAAATAAAAAGTTTTATCTACTTAAACCTAATCTAAATAAATTTTGATCGACACGAATGTTTTTGATTAAATATAATCTACATTAGTTTTCAAAGTTACTACCCACATTCTTAGCTCTAGCATTATTCAGTAGATATTGAATGTTGTGTAGCGTCGAACGGAAACCATTAGAGCACTAGGCTAGTGCTGCTGACCAACGTGAGCCATTCTACATCGTAAGTGCCAAGTATTACCTTAAGTGTGTCAATTGGTGGCTTGATGTGCGTGGCCCCCACTTTCCACCCTTTGGGAGGTAGAGCGTGGGGCAGGTCGTCGGATCGATACCCGACGTCTGGCCCACGACCTCGCCTTTCTTACCACCTTCCTAAATACTAATTACGTGCTTTGACACAGACTGCACCGGCTCGTGCCGAATGAAAAGAGCCATGGATGGCAACGTGAGCGTTATTAACGTTACCGCTCTGTTTTGACGTGTTTGTTTTTGGTAATGTTGGTACCTAGAGGAGACGAGAGGAGGTGTTTGTTTGCTAGGATGCGCTAGTCTTAGGAACTACCTGCATTTGATTTGATAAACCCTTTTGCATTATAGAGCCCGTAAATATGGGCAGGCTATAGGTATTATCACATCACATAAGGGAGCGAGGAATTATTATTAGACGAATTTTTCTTTTTTCTTTTAATGGGGTTCAGGAGTTGTTAAGTAGGCTTCCGTGATGTGTAGCAAATGATGTTGAATAGTTTAGATTTTAAGAACCGAGCATATCAATTGTGATTGTGAATAATGCTTTGTTTGTGGATACTCCGTATTAAATGAATAGGAACGCCAGCGTCTGATTTTATTGTGCCACGCAATTGAGATGATGCTAAGAAAATGTAACATAAATCATTTTATTAAGCACAACGACATAAAAGAAATCACTAACACAGTCCTGTGTGGTGTCTTACACGGTCATGCATTTTGTATGTAGGTATCCCGTTAGCACAAAGGATAGCATCATCAGAATGTGTTGTCGCTTTTCTAAACCCGATAATGTAAAGGAAACAAGATTAAAAATATATTCTCTCCACGTGGGCTATAATGCGATTTATCGGTGCAGGTTATGTCGTGACTGGGGAGGGTATGAGTACGTTCCTAGCTCCTATAAAATATAGCCTTAGCTGTGTCATAGGTGGCATTGTGTGTGCAAAACTTGTACCTAAATAAGTTTCTATACATATAGTTATAGCCCCGCCTTCATAAAGGAGGAAGACTTCAAATATTAGAATTTCGACAATCCTTTGAGTTTGCTTGTGTTTCTCGAAGTATAATTTGATTTCATCTTTATAGTGTAAAAGCACCTTACACGCACTCAAAGTAATAGTGAGTGCAGTATGTGCACTGCTGTTATACTGTGGCTGTAGGGTGCTTGCGATGCCATAGCTTTGTATACAAATAACATTATAAAATTCGATGTTGGACGATACGAACGTCAGATACTGCGTCATTGTCTGAAATTTCTGTTGGTCTCCCACAAATACGTCTTCGCCGCGACTTCGCGTACTAACGGTAACTAGCCTAAATCACTCGCCCTTCACTGACACAGAGACATGTCTAATAATAGAAATATATTTTCGAAATTTTATCAGAGTTACTTTTACCTACATTTGATGGAGGAGGTACCTAAGTAGGTAATATTTTGGTCAATTTATACAATGGTAATGATATATTTATATAGTAGTTATATTAATATGATTGCACAAATTATAGCCTTTACGTTGTTATGATATTATGTACCTACCTACTCGTAAGCTACATGCCTAATTATTATGTTTCATTAAAATTCATTTTTGAAGTTTTTGCGTGAGAGACTAACAAACGTTAACACAACTAAAGTCGAATTTTTAATTAGACGAAGTAAAGTGACAGCAACTAATGTCACTTCTTCATACAATGTTGCTTAATTTCTATGAAGAAGTGACATTAGTTGTTGTCACTTTACTTCGTCTAATTAAAAATTCGACTTTAGACATCTATTCTATAATAAATAATAACTCCTAAGTTTGTTAGGACAGATGACGTTTAATAAGGGGTTGTCTACAAGGGCGGGAAAATCTCGGCGATGTTATCGTCGTGCCACGTATTTCCATACAATCTCTTGTCCCGATTGTATGTATCTACCTACTTATTGAAATAAGTACACGATGCATAATTTCGCCGCGGTTTTCTAGCTAGTGTAGAGCGCCATCTGTGCTCTAACTTCCTAAGTATAATATTATATTAGTAAGTAGACTAAGTAGAGCACCTACCTAATGTTTTGCAAAAGTAAACCTATTATTATAAGAAAAATAGGCATCCCACGTACTAATTCCTGTAATTAAGTTAACATAAGTACAGGCCTTACATATAATTATTTAATTAACATTCTTTAAAAAGTAAGTACAAACTTTTTAAAGAATGTGCGGGTGAACAGATATTAGCAAGACATTATGTATCTATCCATCCACCTAGTACCTACAGTATATAGTACCGACCTATGTACAGTATGTACCTACTATGTACTAACCAAATAAACCGGAGACGAAATTCATTACCATTATATGCAGCGGCAGTGCGGTTTCGTCCAGAGACTCGATGCATCTTTGGGTGTGAGCGAGACACTTGCCACCCCGTACTTTCGGCAGCCACCCCACCCGCCGGGAGGGGGTAATGGACGCACGAGGCTCCTCGGCCGTGCAGCTAGCTCTTTATACCGGCTTGCACGCGTGCACTTGCTAGTTTCTTCGACGTCCCTTTGTTGTGGATTCCAATTTTGGCTTGTACAGAAATGTTGCCAATATTGGTTTAAATTTACTTTCCTTTGTATTGGGAATATCAGGTTGTTCGAATGCCATCCACATAGCTATATTAAGTACCTACCTACCTTATAAAGGGTGTTTTTTTTCGAGGTATAGAACTTTGAAATGGAATAAAACGAAAGTGATTGTTTTTATTGATATGGAAATGACTTTATTCGAAAGGAAATCTTCTGGCATTATAATTTAAATATGATTTCTGGCATATAACCGCCATGGCTGGCTCGGACGTAGTCTAATCTAGAGGTCCAATTTTCGATGACTTTCCCAACATTTGTGGCCGTATAGCGACAATATCGCGCCGAATGTTATCCTCCAAGTGGTCAATCGTTTCGGGCTTATCGGCGTAGACGAGCGACTTCACATATCTCCACAGAAAATAGTCAAGTGGCGTAAAATCGCACGACTCTGGAGGCCAATCCACGTGTCCAAAACGTGAAACTATGCGGTAACCAAACGTTTCCTTCAATAAATCAATTGTGGCACGAGCTATGTAACATGTTGCGCCGTCTTGTTGAAACCACTACTCCTGCACATCATGGTTGTTCAATTGATGAACGAAAAAGTCAGTAATCTTCGCTCTATAGCAGTCACGATTGACTGTAACATTCTGGTCAGCATCGTTTCTAAAGAAGTACGGACCAATTATTCCACCAGCCTATAAAGCACACCACACAGTCAGTTTTACTGGATGTAACGGTGTCTCAACATACACTTGAGGATCATCATCACCCCAAATATGGCAGTTTTGTTTATTGATGTATCCATTCAACCAAAAGTGAGCTGCACCGCTAAAGAAAATTCGCTTATGAAAATCACGATACGCATTTCGGACAGAACCATGATTTTCAGAATAAATTTGCACAATTTGGAAGCATTGTTCAGGCTTCAGTCTATTTATGTTAAAATGCCAAACCATACTAAACATAAATCACTTTACAGCTGACAAAAATACCGCCGGTTAAAACAGCTAGGCCAACTTAAAGTTCTATACCTCTAAAAAAAACACCCGTTATTTATATTGAATACTTAGTAGGTATAATTTTCCAATATCTACATTACAAAGAAAAATATTAGGTAATTTGAAATGTTTTTAAAATTAAGTTATCTAAATGAATTACATTATGTAATTTATTTCGTTAGTAGGTAGGGGAACATGGGCATCAGTGGATCACGGGGAACAGTGGATTATTTGTTATAACTTTGTGCCTATGGCACCCACACATTTACACTTCGGGTCAGCGTACATCCTCCTAAACCCCGCACTACCCGAATAGTCACCGCCACAGAGTCACAACGGAAGGCCGCGCGACAGCGCATCGGTCCGTAGGCACGTACGAAAAAAAATATTTACGTATTATTGGAAATAGTTTTGCTACCAGGTTTTTTAGATATTTCAATGTCTTTGTATATTTTATTTTAGTGTGTGTGTCTGAGTATCTAAAACTGTATTATACTGTGCTGTAAAAGCTAATTATATTTAAATAAAAATATTATTTCTGTTATTGGTATATGGGTTACAGTGAATCATACTCCAATGGGGTTCATCGGATCGTGATCCACTGTTACCCGAAGGGATTCGAATTTTTTATGATCCTTTTTTACGGGTCAATATGCCCCGTAATAGTCAAAAGAAAACACAGCAAGGCGGTACCAGCTCCACCAGGAAACCGTGGAGACCTGGAAGGTGCGACTTGAGCAACCAACGGTAGAATTCGCCACGATCGCGGCGGTCAGAAAGGTCATGGACGAGTGACTGGAGAGGAGCCACGATGCTCTCTCCTACCGGTTGTCACAGATGCCTCCTGGGCACGGGAGCTTCTGTAAGTATCTGTGGCGAATACACCGGGAAACCTCGGCCAAGTGTCAGCACTGCGAAGAGCGCAGCGAGGACAACAGCGCCAGGTCCTCGTGGCAGGACATTCTCTCGCTGGAGACCATGGTGCGAGCCATGATGCCCCCCCTAAGAAGTGGGATAGCACCCGAAAATAGGTGAGGCTGCAAGCTGGGGCGCTGGGGCGACTCCCCCCATTGGTTGCTCAAGTCACACCTTCCACGTTTTCCTGGTGGAGCTGGGACCACCAAGCTTTGATTTTGCGAGACGCAGGCCTGTGGCCCCGCTCCAGCGCCTCATTGCGCCATTTAAATAGTGGCGCAAGGGCTCTCGCTTCCAGGTCCCATGGAATGGTCCCGGCTAGGAGACATGCCGCCTTACCTGAGATCGTGCGGTATCTCCTTATCACCCTTAAGGCCATCGCCCTCTGCGGGCTGAGTAATCTAGCCGCATTGCTGGCCGTCAGGGTCTTCACCAATGCGGGGGCCCCGTATAGGGCCATGCTCCGCACGATCCAAGGTACTATCTCCTGTAGGGAGCGTTGGGTGGGTCCCCTGATGTCGGGCATCAGTCGCGAGAGTGCGGCTGATGCCCCCCTCAGTTTTGGGATCAAACTTCGGAAGCGGTATCCGAAGTTCCACCGGCAATCCATACTACCCTTTATGATCCACTGTAACTCAAACCCCGATTCAAGGTAACCCATACATGTGCCACAGTGGATCAATTCCCTCTCGAAGAAAAAACAGTCTTCTGACATATATTAATTTATTAATGAGGTATTTAAAAAGAGAAACTTAAAATTTAATTATGCTTTTACGTATTACATGCAAAACCTCTGTTATTGAAGCAAAAATTTACGTCAAAAACAGCTTCAAAAAAAAAGTGATCCACTGATGCCCATGTTCCCCTACTTAACTTAATTTTAAGTTGCCTACATAAATACATAAATGAGTGAATATCAATTTCCAATAAAATAATTTTCAAAGTAATTTCTTTGGTTTTACCTATGTTATACCACAACAAAACTAGTCAAAGTATCTTGCACTAATTTATTGATTTGACTTTCAACATAATTTACTTAAGTATTAGGTATTCTTCAACTTTTGCAGTAGTAATTTTCTTCTCTCTATTTTATCTTTGTTCTACCACATACATATAAAGTGGAGCGCTTAATCATGCAATTTTCCTAGATGGGTGGGCGGCGCCCTGTGCAACTGAAACTGAAACTTGAACAGCCACCCTCTGCGAAGGTCGTTCAAAGTTCTCACAAGAAATGAATCCGCTTCATGAAACACTTTCATTTTATTTTGTCTTATTATTATCTAGAACTTAAGCACCATACTTACAACTAAGTACGTATCTACATATCTACTACTATTGTCTCTTCTTTAATATTAACTCTTGCTATCTCTATTTTACCAATGTTTTTCGAGTTTCATATTACCTTTGAAATTATTAATCGTGTGCAAAATGTAATTTATGTAACTTGACAATAAATGGTTATCAAGAATTTATAGACAGGTAATTTTTGGGACCTAGTGGTTATCTACAAGCATATAAGGGGTATAAATTACCGCTACGCTTTGTAGGTTTCCTCTTTATACTGTTGCTTTAAATTACACAATTTTGCAATTCAGCTATTCCTAACGAAGACGCTATGTCGCACTGTGTGTATCGGTGACCGTAAAATTTTAAAAACCATATTATTATTGGTTTGTAATCTTCGGCGACGTGGCGAGATTGTAAATAATCAAGACATTATTGTGTACCGTAAAAGATGGTAACCTATAAAATAGTTACCATCTTTTACGGTATGCGACGGTATGTAAGGTTGGAACAAGGACCATTAACGATGCCCTAGAAGTATTATTTTTTCCCTCTCGGTCCTAAGTGGAAGGAAGTCGTGAACAATAATTTCAGTCTAAAGTGTAGCTAAGTACTCTCGCAAGTTTCCGATTGGGGCAGATTAAATCTTGTCCAATTTAACCCTACTCAGGATTTGCTGATGAAGTTTGGTCATCAGGAGAATTTCAATAGGTATTACCTACCTACTCTGCTATAGAGCAGGATATTTGAGTTTCACAACTGTAGCCACATTTTCACAGAAATTAAAAATGGTATTTTACGAGTAAATAGGTAAACATGCAAATAACCACACGAGTAGAATATGCATGCGGCATGCGTGTTATAATAAGTATCTAGAAAAGAATCGATCACTACGTGCAGTCGTGTAATAATTAGCGGGCGCGTGTTGAAAACACAACATTTTAATTATCGCTGCATGATGAGGTGGGCATGAAAGGGCACATTGGGTGGGTGCACTATCGATCTCCTTTGAATTAGTGTGCGGATCGGGCGTCGTCTTTGTGTGGCGGCCGTCCTCGGGCAAACAGACCAAAACAAGTGAGCCTCCCCAGCGAGCGGCGCTCACCCACCGACGGATCGCTTGTCGTTACCTTGTGCTGTGGTGTTAGTCTCATGACACAAGGACGTGCCCAATTATTTTAAATGTATAGCTAATATTGGTTATCGGTGCACATAGGTACTTAGTACGAGTAAATCAACGATCTAGCTAGCGTCATTCGATCCCTTGTTTTACCCTTGTTGAAAAGAGGGCCTAACGATATCAGTAATGACGACAGTATTACTTTTCTTTGAGTATTAAGTATCACTATTTCAATCAACGCATTATTTGAAGTTTGGAAGCGAATCAATCAAATGAGCCTGTAGCAGTCCATTGCTGGACGTAGGCCTCTCCCAATTTCATTCGAGTTTGGTACTAGGCATCTATGAGTAGAATTAAAAAATTGTCAAAGAAAAATCGAGGTTATATATGTCGTTTTATGTATACGAACATTCGCTTTGAACTATATAGTTTCAATTTAAAGTTCACGTTTCATGGTTAGGTTGCGCTAAAGAATTCAATTTTAGAAAGGAAATGAAGTAGAGATAGCTGTGAGAGCTACAGACATGTTTGATTTTAGTGCATACCAGATACATTTTATAAGTTGAAAAAGTAGATATTATTTATCTATATATCTATACGTACTTAATATTATTAAGAGGAAAGTTTTGATTGTTTGTTTTTTTGCACGAAGAGGCTCCTAAAGTATGCCCAGTACTTTAGGAGCCTCGGTAACATAGGCTATATTTTAAACCTGTAGGTATTTCCACGGGAACGGGAGTTACGCGGATGAAGCTGCGTGGCGTCAACTAGATAGATAGATATATGCTTTATTGTACTAGCAGCTTTCAAAGCTACTTAGCAGTACTACGTAGCTTTCAAAATAACAAGGTAGGTAAGCAGAAATGCTAAAGTTTTAAAAGTTAGATACAATGGGCGGTCTATGTACACAATGGCGGTATTGCACACAGCAATTTCTTCCAGAAATAATTTCAACTAGATTAGGGATAAGGTCCCTACGAGGCCGTAACACGTTGTGATTTAAGGCCGCGTGGGTCAGATTTTGAGTTTTTTGAAACAATCCTAGTCAAAAAGTAAAGGGTTTTTAAATCTGAAAAAAATATATATAATAGTTAAGGATATAAGCTAAACATATTCCGAGCCCGTTACACGATCCAATAAATTTCACTAGATAGAAAAAAATCCCAAAGTTGACTCTCTCAGAAAAGTTTTTTCAATACTGTGGCTAAACTATTAACATTTTATATATATTTTTTGCACTCAATTAAAGGTATTAAGTTTTTATACACATTTTCCGAGCGTTTTTCTATAAACAACTATTTACATAGTTATCATGTACGAATATCTACCAAACGCAATAGAATTGCGCCGCTGACGGCCGATCAGTCTCGCCCTGGCGCTTGTGGAGGCAGGACCTGTGTCAGTTTTTTTCGCAACTATTTCGTAATTATTATGCCAAATTACGTTGAAATCGCGCCACAGTATAAAAATATCAGTAATGGGCAAAATGTAATTAGATTAACCGTTACAAATACATACGCGACTCATGGTAAAAATGTGGTGATCTTTTACTTTTTAAGTGTTTTCACGACATGGTAACCAGCTACCTAATGCATTAAAATGTCTACGAATTACATGATAATTTCGCAATCCAACATGGCGGCCACGCCGTAATCACAAAATTTCATGATGGGTATCGTTTAAGGGGTTTTTTGGTATGCTGAGTACGAATCACGTGATAATTTTGCAATCCAACATGGCCGCCGCGCCGTAATCACAAAATTTCATGATGGGTATCGTTTAAAGGGTTTTTTGGTATGCTGAGTACGAATCACGTGATAATTTTGCAATCCAATATGGCCGCCGCGCCGTAATCACAAAATTTCATGACGGGTATCGTTTCAGGGGTTTTTTAGTATGCTGAGTACGAATCACGTACTAATTTTGCAATCTAACATGGCCGCCGCGCCTTAATCACAAAATTTCATGATGGGTATCATTTAAGGGGTTTTTTGGTATGCTGAGTACGAATCACGTACTAATTTTGCAATCCAATATGGTCGTCGCGCCGTAATCACAAAATTTCATGATGGGTATCGTTTAAGGGGTTTTTTGGTATGCTGAGTACGAATCACGTGATAATTTTGCAATACAATATGGCCGCCGCGCCGTTTTTACAAAATTTCATGACGGGTATCGTTTAAGGGTTTTTTTTGGTATGCTGAGTACGAATCACGTGATAATTTTGCAATCCAACATGGCCGCCGAGCCGTAATCACAAAATTTCATGACGGGTATCGTTTAAGGGGTTTTTTGGTATGCTGAGTATCACGTACTAATTTTGCAATCCAAAATGATATTGGATATTGTATTGCATATTGGCCATATTGGATTGCAAAATTAGTACGTGATTCGTACTCAGCATACCAAAAACCCCTTAAACGATACCCGTCATAAAATTTTGTGATTACGGCGCGGCGGCCATATTGGATTGCAACATTAGTACGATAATCGTACTCAGCATACCAAAAAACCCCTTAAACGATACACATCAATCATGTACTAATTTTGCAATCTAATATGGCCAATATGCTATACAATATTTAATATCATTTTGGATTGCAAAATTATAATGTGATTGTACTCAGCATACCAAAAAACCCCTTAAACGATACTCGTCATGAAATTTTGTGATTACGGCGCGGAGGCCATATTGGATTGCAAATTTAGTAAGTACGTGATTCGTACTCAGCGTACCAAAATACCCCTTATACGATACCTAACTTGAAATTTTACAACGGTGGTGCGGCGGCCATATTGAATTGCAAAATTAACCCGAAATTCGTACTCAGCATACCAAAATACCCCTTATACGATACCCAACATGATCTTTTACAAAGGTGGCGCGGCGGCCATATTGGATTGCTAAATTAACCCGAAATTCGTACTCAGCATACCAAAATACCCCTTATACGATACCCAACATGAACTTTTACAACGGTGGCGCGATGGCCATATTGGATTGCTAAATTAACCCGAAATTCGTACTCAACATACCAAAATACCCCTTATACGATACCCAACATGAACTTTTACAACGGTGGCGCGGCGGCCATATTGGATTGCAAAATTAACCCGAAATTCGTACTCAGCCTACCAAAATACCCCTTATACGATACCCAACATGATCTTTTACAACGGTGGCGCGGCGGCCATATTGGATTGCTAAATTAACCCGAAATTCGTACTCAGCATACCAAAATACCCCTTATACGATACCCAACATGAAGTTTTACAACGGTGGCGCGGCGGCCATATTGGAGTGCAAGAGTATTAAATTAGTGTGCACCATTTTAATTCATATTAATAAATTATAGGAAGCTGTCGCAAACGCGGCAGCCCTAAAATGTATCCCGAACATGTTCGGGACATTCCTTTCCGCGTCTTGTCCCTTGTCCCCCTCACGATTGACCTGACTAGACGGCTTCGTCGGCCGAGTGTATGATCTGCCGGCTGTGGTATTGATTTGCTTGAATGTATGATAATTACAAAGTAATGAATTACAAAGTAACTAGTTATAAAGTAATCTAATTACTTTTTAACTAGTTACTTAGTAACTAATTAACCGGAACATCAAAAGTATTTAAATTACAAAGTAACTAATTACTGAGTAATTAGATTACATTGTAACTTAATTACATTGTAATTCAATTATTAATTGAATTACTTTTGTAATTAGTTACGCCCATCACTGGTGGTTGGATTGCATGGAACGACACAGACTAAAAAAATTTGTTCGGTTTACTGTGAGTTAGTTAACCGCGTGCCAATTTGCAACTGTGCAAGACGTGGTCAGAGTTAAGAAGTTATTTATTTAACTCAGAGCTTACTAACTCTATATTTATATATTTAACTCGACTCTCCGCGCAAGTGGGCCTAAATAGCTTAGGCGGCCAAATTGAATTCCAAAATGATCATGTTATTCGTACTCAGCATTCAAAAAAAGCCATTAAACGATATTCATTACGAAATTATGTGATTACGGCGCGGTGGCCATTTTAGATTGCAACATTATCAAGTGATTCATCCTCAGCATACCAAAAAACCCCTTAAACGATAACCATCATGGATTTTTGCGATTACGGCGCCGCGGCCATATTGCATTTCAAAATTATCACAGGATTCGTACTCAGCATACCAATACACCCCTTAAACGATACCCATCATGATATTTTGTGATTACGGCGCGGCGGCCATATTGTATTGCAAAATTATCACGTAATTCGTACTCAGCATACCAAAAACCCTTTAAACGATACCCATCATGAAATTTTGTGATTACGGCGCGGCGGCTATATTGGATTGCAAAATTATCATGTGATTCGTACTCAGCATACCAAAAAACCCCTTAAACGATACCCATCATGAAATTTTGTGATCACACAGCGGTGGCCATATTGGATTGCAAAATTATCATGTGATTCATACTTAGCATACCAAGAATTCCCTTAAACTATACCCATCATGAAATTGTGTGATTACGGCGCGGTGGCCATATTGGATTGCAAAATTAGTACGTAATTCGTACTCAGCATACCAAAAAACCCTTTAAACGATACCCATCATGAATTTTTGTGTATACACCGCGGCCGCCATTTTGGATTGCAAAATTATCACGTGATTCGTACTCAGCATACCAAGAAACCCCTTAAACGATACCCATCATGAAATTTTGTGATTACGGCGCGGCGCCCATATTGGATTGCAAAATTATCACGTGATTCGTACTCAGCATACCAAAAACCCTTTAAACGATACCCATCATGAAATTTTGTGATTACGGCGCGGCGGCTTTATTGGATTGCAAAATTATCATGTGATTCGTACTCAGCATACCAAAAAACCCCTTAAACGATACCCATCATGAAATTTTGTGATCACACAGCGGTGGCCATATTGGATTGCAAAATTATCATGTGATTCATACTTAGCATACCAAGAATTCCCTTAAACTATACCCATCATGAAATTGTGTGATTACGGCGCGGTGGCCATATTGGATTGCAAAATTAGTACGTAATTCGTACTCAGCATACCAAAAAACCCTTTAAACGATACCCATCATGAATTTTTGTGTATACACCGCGGCCGCCATTTTGGATTGCAAAATTATCACGTGATTCGTACTCAGCATACCAAGACACCCCTTAAACGATACCCATCATGACATTTTGTGATTACACCGCGGCGGCCATTTTGGATTGCACAATGATCCCGTGATTCATACTTAGCATACCAACTTTAGAAAACTTTAGAAATTTTTATGACCAGCTATTATGTAATTTACATTTTTTACGCAACTGTAGCAAACGTACGCAACGGAAACTCTCAAAAGAAATGAAATATCCTAGTTGTCGAAAAATGTTTCGTTGCTGCTAAGCTCTTATTCGCCTTAGCGTGATGTTATATATTTTGGTATTTTTCAAAAATGGACATTCTGTTAAGAAACTCTTGAAATTCAACTAGCAGTCTCTTAGACTCTAGAGTTAGAACAACTAAACAAACAAACAAACTCTTTAGCTTAAAAATAATAGTATAATATACATAATTTATTTACGATTAACTCATTTATTTTTATTTACGAAACTAATAAATCACTACACTTAATAAAGTTAGATGCATTTACTACGTCAAACAAAGTTAGCATGCTGTTTCTTTCTACTATACTGTATACTGTGGCATGAGAGTTGACTGCCGCTGCCGGCGCGCGGTGTGTCTTGCGCCCGGGGCGAGGGGAGCGCCAAATGCCTACTTGTGCGGGTTAACCGCCCCTTAAATAAGACAAATAACAAAGAACACCTACTTCAGTAAATATCACGTAAATGGCACATTGTTCGTATTTAGCACTACTGCATCTATTTGTTAGGCAGGCTAGTGCTAATGACAAATAAATTGAAGCATAGTATGGTACCTAGGTAAGCATGAAATTATGAACTCATTAGTATTGAGATACTAGGATTGTGCTCTCGCTCGTAGTAATCGTACATAGGTATGAAGTTTATTGCTGAATAACTTATGATGTCTAAAACCACGTGGTGGCCTTCCATCTGTCTGCGGCCAGGAGTGGGTACCGGGCACGTCCTCGGAAGAATCATACTAGGGCAGTTGATAAGTACCTACCTAAGTATTAAGGTACTACCCGTTCGCTCTAAGTCTGCCGGTCGCCTCTTATACTACGCCTCTACACCAGTCTCTACGCCAGCGGCAAACTTAGAGCGTACGGAATATACTTACCTAGAGATACTCTGATAAGGCACACTGCGCGGGTCAGTAAGCAGATTGGTAGACTACTTACTCCTACAGGGTATTGAATTTTAATTGAGCTATCTATCAAAGTGACGACGATTTCTCGATGGAAAGTCATGCTGCCGTCCAGAGACCCACTATTACCTTGTTACTGAAGTAGATAGGAGGTACTTAGGAAACTAGGTATAGTAGTCTTGAGAGATACCTTTTCTTCTTTTTAGGGCCTCCCCCCTCATATTTTTTGTGTGGTTGTCAAATTATAACTAAGTACGTATAGGTACTCTCAGTAATAGACAGGTAGGATAATAAAGCTCTTATGTAGGTAGTCTTGTAGTTTAGGTGATATTAAGCAGGTGTGTTACAAATTAACGAAGCTAAATAATAAATACATGGAGGTAACTAAATACACTTGTCTACCGCCTCACGTAACATGCGATATAATTCGCCGCCGGTGCACCTCGCCCGCCGCTAGCTACACCAATTTGCTTCTACAAATACACACTGAGCAGCAGATTTGACAATCTGATTATTCTGTATTATTATGCCCCGTGTAATTGACGCTATAGCAGCATACAGTTGGTGAGTAATGCAAATGAGTTTGTGTTCGATTACAATATCTATACCTACACATGGAATTATAAACAAAGTGAATAAACAAAATAAGATGCTAAGATGAGGAGTAGAAGCTACTCCTAGAATACTTAATCTGAATGAAAGGTGGATGTGTGATAGTGCCTTAAATGAATTCTTCTACACTTCATCTCATATCATTAAATACATTATTGATTTTGGGTCTTTCTCGCATACCTATACATCTAACTTTTCTCACCTCTCGACGTTTCGGCTATATTGTAACAGCCGTGGTCACGATTAGACTCTAGTAGACACAGTACAAGTCGTGTGAGTTTAAAAATCACATGATCATAGTTAGGCAGTTGGTGTGCAATTTTCTTTGAAAATTCATTAAGTTAGCTAGATATCTACTTAAGTAGATTAAATACTTCGAAATAACGAAGCCAGCAGTTTCATTAAATTATATTTGTAGAACGCCTGTTCTACGAATTCTGTTTGAAACGTGAACTCCAAATATGTACATAATTATGTATCTAACGTAAAGGTTTGAGGCGCACAGCGTCCATCTATTGAATTAGTAAAGTCTGTCAAAGTGCATCGCTGAGGCACAAAGGTCGTTGCGTGGGAAAAGGGGGAGATGCGGGCGTGCCTCCCCTCGCCTCGGTCTCGTGGGCTTGCACGAAGCTCCGGCTCCAGAAATTTGTTATGACGCATTGGGTTTTGTCTACCCTTTTAATACGAGTACGGATAGCATTTCTGAGTCAGGTAGTTAAGTACCTAGATGTTTGTGTACGTGCATATCAATAATGTATTGAGCATTTTGTTAGTGTGTAATTTATTAGTTTTCATTTTAAGCAGCTTTAAAAAAGTTACTACGTTCTCGGTTGTTTGTATCTTCGATCTGTTTTGGTACCTCGGAAAAATATGTAGGTGCTAAAATAATTCAGTGTCGGAGTGAAATACTTAGTTTAGTCTTAGTTCTATGCAAAGTTAGCGGACGCATCGCAATTTCATCCCCGTAGTGCCTGTTCCTGTGGCAATACGAGGATTAAATAAAATAAATCTACACACATACATTATTGTAAATAAATCTTGCCTTAGGTACCTACTCCTTATACCATCACAAATAATTTGCCAGTAAAAGTCCCGTTAAAATCAGTCCAATCGTTTCAGAGATTGGAACTCACAGACAAAAACAGAAAAAGTGATTCAAATTTATTTGTTACTAGCTATTCCCCGCGGCTTCATCCGCGTAGATATCGTTATCGCTTAAAATCATTACCATCCTTTTGCACAGTCAGTTAAAAAGTAGCCTGTGTCCTACCCTTAGAATCAAACTATCATTTTATCAAATTTCATCAAAATCGGTTCAGCGGTTTAGGCGTGAAAACGTAATAGACAGACAGACAGAGTTATTTTCGTATTTATAATATTAGTAGCGAATAGTAGGGATAGGGATTATTTGGGTGAAACTTACTAGTATGTATTTCAGTATATGTATAATGTCTAGACAATATGAGCCTCAGTAGGTTATCAACAAGATGGACTGACGACCATAGAAAAGTCACGGGAAAGGTGAACGCGGTCGGGACCACTAACTTCAGCAACCGTAGTCACATAAGTACACAAAACTACGCCACCGAGGCAGTTTGTATATCTTTTATCTTCTATTTTTGGAAATAAACAGAACGTTGTCATTTTCCAAGTGCGTTGCGTGTGAACATGGGGTGACGAACCCTGTGTTACCTGTTTATAGTCTAGACATTTATATTATTTTTACAAAAGTACACTAACCAGGCCGCGCCGTGCCGCCCGCCTCACAGAACGAGCCGGGCTTATTCATACTACATACTTGTTGAACTCTTAACGGGGTGTAATTGCTGTTTTCTTACAAGTAGGTGTCATCAGCTGAGCCCACAGACTCTTAATACTGTTGGGTATAAGCCTTTCCACGGATTGTCTTTATATAATTGGTCTTACTGTACCACGTGGCCAGACGGGTTGATATAGGGGTTACATTTAAAGATTAGGTACTTGAAAAATTCTAAATCTATGACATACCATAGAATTGATCATAATCAATGGTTAATTTATCTATACATTAGGTACTAGCTGACCCGCGCAACTTCGTTTGCGTGATAAATTAAGAACCGCTCGACCGATTTTGTGCAAACTTCACATAAACCATCTACTAAATAGTCCGAACAAAGCATAAAGATTTGGTTTGGATAGGTGAGCCCGTTCTTGAGTTATAAAATTACAACGAAAAGTGACATTGATTTTTATATATATACACTCGAGAGCAATGAATCCGGGTCACTTAAAGAATGTTAAAAATCTCGGAAACTAAAAATGATAGGTTAATGCAATAAATTGTATTTAATAGACAATGTAATACTCCTTAAATGAAAGTAAAAAAAATATGAGTCACCATACATTTTATTAACACAAAATTACATAAAGAAAAAACTGCTGATCTCTCCTTAAAACAAAAATAGGAAACATGAAATTTTTGAACTTTATTACGATTTTCTTGAATTTTAATACTTCGTATTGCCTCCTCGTGCTTCCATTACTGCGTTTACGCGGTTTGGCATGCTGTACACCAAGTTCCTTATACGATTTTGGGGAATATTCTCCCATTCCTCTGTGAGAGCAATTTTGAGCTCACGAAGCGTGATTGGGGGAGGGTTTCGTTGTTTTACGCATCTGCCTAGCTCGTCCCAAGCATGCTCGATCGGGTTGATATCCGGGCTGCGCGCTGGCCACCCCATACGAGTAATGTTCATCTCTTGAAGGTAGTCATTCACAATACTACCTGTATGAGGTCGGGCATTGTCATGCATAAATATAGCATCCTCACCTAAATTGACCATAAATGGACCAACGTGATCATTGAGGATTTCTTCCACATATCTTACGCTAGTTAAAGAGCCGTTTTCTATGATCACCAGCTCTGTGCGACTTTCAGAAGAAATTCCGGCCCACACAAGTACAGACCCACCACCGTAGGCTACTTTTTCTTCGATGCATGCTTGCTTGAATCTTTCCCCTGGTCTTCGATACACTCTGTGTCTTCCATCGTGCTTGTAGAGCATAAATTTTGATTCGTCGGAGAACATAACTTTTGACCAATCTTCAATACTCCAATTTACGTGGCTCTGGGCATACCTTAGTCTCGAAATACGATGCCCACGCTCCAGTTTAGGGCCGTTTGCAGGTCTAAGGGGTTTTAAGTTAGATTCAGCAAGCCGACGTCTTACTGTCCATGCACTTGGGTTACTTCCTCCGAGGCGTCGAAACTGATTGGTGAGTTCAGTTCCTGTGAGAAAGCGATTTCGAAGCATGGTGTTCACCAAGTATCGGTCTTCTCGTGCTGTGGTACACCTGGTTCTGCCCGTTCCTGGTCTGCGTAGGTTAGAACCAGTTTCTTCGTAACGTCGGAGAACTCTTTGTACTGTTGACAGCGACACACCGACAGTCCTGGCTGTATCGCGCTGACTCCGGCCGGTTTCCAGCATTGTAAGTATTCTGGTGCATTCTTCAGGCGTAAGCGACATAATTTCAGCTTGATTAATGAATATAGAGCACTATCAACATGGTTTATGTACCCACATAAATGACAGATTACAAACAAAAGCAACACCAAATGCTGTAATTTCGTAGTTCCATCTTCGAAAGTGGCCCTTTTTCAAATTTGATTTTTTTATGATATAACTTTACAATAACTAAGAAGTTTTAATACCTTCATTTAAGGAGTATTACATTGTCTATTAAATACAATTTATTGCATTAACCTAGCATTTTTAGTTTCCGAGATTTTTAGGATTCTTTAAGTGACCCGGATTCATTGCTCTCGAGTGTAGATAATGAAATGATAGAAAAGTCAAAACTGTACATTGGAAATGTTAAAAAAAATACTCACTGGGTGTCCAACTTAAGATACTGAAGCCTAAAATATAGTTAAAAAAATGTTTGTCTGTTTGCTTTGCTCTGTTCGGAAGGATCTCGAAAAGTACTCAATAGATTTGATTCAAATTCTGCACAAATGTGAATTAGGGGTAGGGACTTCAAATAGGCTATATTATATTATTATTATTATCACGCTACATATCCTAGGGGCTAAGAAGAGAGCAATAAAGTTGGCATTATAACATAATATTCACGCGTACGAAGTCGCGGGCAACAACTAGTTTTTACCCGAACTGCCGAAGAAAGGAGGGTAATGTTTTTTATATAAATCAGTATGCAAATGTAATTATTAACAATTAAAGAATGTGCAGATTGTACATAGACGTAAAAGTCGTCAATTTCTAAGTCGCAGATTATGTAGAGTTGATCGCGGTGCAATGTGAAGATTTGAATGCAACATGAAGGAATTTTCCAACTAGGCCATTTATGAAACCCATCAATATTTTTTGATAATACCTATCGATGATGGTGAGAATAAGTATCACTGATGAGAACAATGGAGTAATATCAGAAACGCGAAACTGCGGGACCATTGATGAACCCTGGAATAGTGCTCACGCGACGGTGATCAGCATGAAGCATACGGCGTAACTTCGGGGGGCTTTTTATGACGTCTGAACCAAAAGGTTGTTACAGAAGCGGGTTCAATGACATCAGTTTGGTTAGGCAACTATTCCGTATTAGTGGATATAGTACGTAACATCGTCTGCTTAGTATTGTTGAGTTGACGGGGCAATGACGTTGGCGGTTCAATGCAGCGGTTCGAGCTACCCTCTCCCCTCGTCTCACACCCGGCCGCCTCGTCCGACGGTCGACGCTCTCAAAAAGGGAAAAAGGAAACCAAAGGATAATCTATCACGCCCGAGGCCCAACTCGATAAAAATGAACGATTAGAACTCTCGCAATCGATGGTTTTGGAACAATAGTTAGGTTAGATAGTCTCAAGTATCGTTTGTCAACCGCGTTCTTTGTTCTATTTTATGCGATTATGTAACGAATCTTGTTACGTTACTGTCTTTGTTTGATTGTTTTGTGTGATTCATTATGTTGTATTATGTAGTTACAGTTTATAGGGTTTTCTTTTGAAAAAAAGTTTCACATTTCAGTACCTACCTAGTGTTTTTGTTTAGTTATATGTTAGTCGATTGTTTGATAGGTAGTCCATAAATCGATTTATACATTAAAGATAGAAAAATAAAATTGCTCAATTAAGGTTGCCCCTGAACGTGATAGTCCTAAACGAATTAGTTAGGTACATGCGTTGGGTTTCATTATTTCATCTGTTGTGTCAGTTATCGTCAGCAAAATTATTTCAAAAATTGGATATAATCATGGATTATTTAATTAATTAATACATAATGATGTTTGACCTGCACAAGGTAAGACAGAGTGAGTTCAGAAGGGTGCATGTGAATTCGGCGCCATCACGGCGAGTTCAACGGCCGGGCGTAGACCTGGAGCTACGCCGTAGACCATTAAGCTCTTGTGTGAACTACAGACGGGTGAGCCTCGGCGTGCCTTCACCGAATTCGTCTGGGTATTGATTACATGTCAGAAAAGCTAGTGAAGTTTTTATGAATTGATATGTTATACCTATCTGATTTTGTCCTTTTTTGTTAGGACGACTATTACTAAGATTAAGATCAGATATCTACACAAATTTACTACTGTGTACCTTCAGGTGACACACTTATGGGCGATATCAAAGAGAAGTTCCATTATTATTAAAATATTTTAAGAAGCAACTTCCTAAATTATTTCACATTGATGAGTTCCAACTGTTAGAACTTCTAATAGTTGGGGTTTCGGAAGAGATCGAGGTATACACAGTTTTTATTTGGAACCAAGGACCAGCCCAGATAAAGTTGCTTACTGCAGTGATCGTTTACAGAACACTGACTGAGTTAGCAGGGTTCCGAGCGCCTCCGGATTTCTGATTGAATTCAAACTGTAACGAAATGAATTCTATACCGATATAAAAAAACCGGCTAACCGTATCTATTGTATGTATGTGCATCGTGCAGCTTCGATATCTGTATTTGTGACATTACAGATATTTTCTTGTAGGGGACACCGGCTATGCCGAGCGGACGATCCGACCGCCAGTTGTGCTGCCTATTTCGTCCATTTCTGCAGCCACCTCTCTGGGATTGAATTGGGTGTACCAGCAGTCGTCTGGGCGGGCCCGTCAAATGTTCATATTTTCTTGCAGAATCGAACTATCTATCTGATCCGCCTTCAGATACTCCAGATCCTCTTGATTTAGACTATCCGTGCCCATAGTCTCCCATTTGCTTAGTGAGTACTATAGGACACTCAGGCAATAGGTGGAGGCTGGTCTCGCCTTCTTCCAAGCATTCTGGTCATTTAGGGTTGTCATTCACTCCTATCACTGTCAGGTGCCTGTTTAATCGACAGTGTCCTATGATTATCTCGATAGCTAACCTCATGCTTTCTGTGACCTGATTTCTGTGACGTCATAAAGACTAAGGTTCCAGATTTTTTTATGTGATACCTTCTTAGACAGTCGTAAAAGTTTTTTTTACAAAATTGACTAACGCTGAGCTTGGTGGTTAATATGACCAAAAGTACCTAATCACTGCAGTGTCAGATAACGTAGAATAGTGACCGTGGTTAACCTCTTCGTGAGGTAAAGGTCACTGCTCGCTCCGTCTGCGAAACGTCACTGCTAGAGTTTTGAAGTGAAACGATAGAAATAGCAAGCATTTTATTATTTCTATCAATAAAAGCATCATAGGATTACGCCTTTATTAACGAAGGAGTAGGCAGAAGTATACTATACTCCCACATTTCAGGCGTTTGGTTTTGTCTTATGTCATATTGCGGTGTTAAAATGAACAGGCGCCGGTTGTGACTGCACGCTCTGTTGAAATTCTCAAGCCGCAATAAGACCTGCAACTCGACTTAATTTTTGCTATTTTACTGGTCTACAAATGGAAACAGTTTTATGTAATCATCTCGCAAAAACACTGCTGGATGAATTTTAATAATGCCTCATTTAGAAAATAGTATGGATTTTCATGTCTATAAGATGTCGTTCAGGGGTTACCTACGCCTTAATTCTAAAGTATTTATAGTCTCTTACAAAGCAGAGGTTATGTTTAGGTGCTTAATAGAAAATGTGCTATTGGGCAAAGAAGAAATCTAAGCTTGTCTGCCTTAGTGACGCAGTGGCAAGTGTATGTAGGGGATTGTCGGCTGTGCTGATGTCGCGAGTTTGGTTTTGGTTTTGGCTTAGTCTTCAGAATCACACTTTTTTGAATGTAAGTACCTACCTTTTCTTTGTTTTGTTGCTCACTTCTCATAGGTGCTATGAAAAGTCACCGTGAAGCGTGGCGGGGAAACGCTAGTAAATTTGTAAGTATATTTATCTGTTGTTTATTTGGAAGTAGGTACATGTTTGTCCTTCGCCTATCTGCAACTAGCTCAGTTAAGACTAGTTTGCGCTGTATGAATGACCAAAAATATATGTTTGACATACTTACGCAATGTTGCATACAAATTTCTAAGTTTTCAAGAACTTAGAAATGCATCCTATGTGCCACAGATTTTACCATACCTACATATTTTTTATGATATTATGTAGACAATCTCAAGCAAAAAGAAAACAAACGGTTAACATAACAAAATGGAGCATCAGATTCCTGGCACATGATGACAATAAATAACAGTATGGTAATTGATTGAAGGTAAGAAATTGCGTAAAGACTTGTGGAAGCCTAAGATTATGTTAATATTATTGTAATAGTATGCTTGTTTGTCAGTGTCCGCACTCCTGTTTACATCTGCTATGGAAACGCAATTTAAAGAAATAATACTTCGGTACCTACCGACATTTGTCGCATAAAAGTTTTTATTTCGTGTGAATACATCATTCAAATTATACTTAAATATAAAATACGCTATTGTGTTGGCATTTTGGGCACAGGATGCTGCATTCTGCATACCTACTCATAACTTTTGTTTTTGCAGTGTTTTGCAATACAGTTCTTTACATGGAGACGAAGACTTTTTTAAACCAAATGTGTCGTCGGACCTCCCAACTGCTTGCTCTAGAACATTGTTCGTTGATCATCAGGTGCAGACTAGGTAAGCAGGTGAGGTTTACTTTTAAATTTGTTTGCAAGTGTAAAAAACTTTCCGTACCTACTCTACAATTTTGCATGAATGTATCATTCGGGTTTATTTTTTTGTATTGAATAACTTGTGTCGCATAGAATGATATGGATCTTTTTTTTCATCATCAGTGCTATTCATCATTACTCGAAGATGACTGCCAGATTTGCTGATTCTCCCTTGTTTAGGATCGAGGGAAATAACCCTGGAACACAGGCAATATTGTTGCACTTCTTGGATGTTTCTTAGTTAGAACTAACAACATAATACAAAAACGTCATTTTTCCTAATTTTACCCATCATATATGTTGCCTTGGTCTCCCTGCTTCGGTTTTCCCAAATGCCTACAGTATGGGGTTCTTCAAAAGGGGTCTTAAAAGAGTTTTACAGGGTAGGCAGCGCAAGTGTAGCGCCTCCAGTGTTGCAAACGTCCATACACTGCGGTGACGACCAGTACATCTGGTGGGCCGTATGCTTGTCTGCCACCTTTTTTTTTTTTTTTTTTTTTTTATTTATGAGATAACACAAATGTCATCTCATAACAATTACAATCTAGCCTTGAGGCTAATAAGTAATTTAGATTTAACTTATTTTACTAAAGCTTACAGAGTAAAGAAAGTGTCCATCGGCACTTTTCTTATTGTCTCTAATTATAATAGAAAGTCACTTTGTTCTTGTGTTCTTCAAGTATAGCACTCACTGCACTACTTTACACTAATTTCACTAAACTAGATCAAAAGGCTTAGTCCTTTTCAGTCTCCTTAAAATGTCCGTGGTGTCAAGAAGCTGGATTGCCTCGACATTCACATGTTTTAGAAGTCTTTGTTCGTGAGCTTCGGCATATTTTTTTATAACCTTTGTAACAAGGTCCACTCCTAAGTCCCGGTGGATGTCCTTATTTCTAATGGAGCATTTATTATACTCCGAAGTACTTTATTTTGGAATCTTTGAATTATCTCAACATTGGTGCGTTTTGTACAGCCCCAAAGCTGAATACCATATGCCCATACAGGCATAAGTACTTGTTTGTACAGAAGTACCTTGTTGTACACTGATAATGTTGAGTGTCTGCCGAGTAGCCAGTACATTTTCCTGAAGCGTAAATCTAACTCCTGGCGTTTCTTTTTGACGTGTGCCTTCCAGCGTAGTTTTGCGTCAAGCGTCATACCCAGGTATTTTGCCGTATTTTCATATAGTACTATTTTACCTTTAATGTTTACCGGTGTATAGTTAGGTTTTTTGTTTGTGAAGTCTATGTGAGTCGATTTGGACTCATTTAGTTTAATTCTCCATTTTTTTGTCCAAGCAGTGATGGTGTTGACGGCCGATTGAAGTTTCTCAATGGCTTTTTTGTGAGTGGCACCTGTTGCCATGATGGCTGTGTCATCTGCGAAGGTTGCAATAACATTGTTTTTTATTTCTGGAATATCGCAGGTGTACAATAGGTACAAGATAGGGCCAAGTACACTTCCCTGTGGTACTCCAGCTTTTATTTGTTTGAGACTAGAATAAGCTTCTTCTTGTCTTACTCTGAATGTCCTCTCTGTTAGGTATGATTCTAAAATATCTGCAAATTGTTTTGGTAGCAGTTTCCTGAGCTTATGAATAAGGCCTCTATGCCACACCTTATCAAATGCCTGTGCTATGTCTAGGAATACTGTAGAACAGACTTTTTTTTCCTCTAGTGCTTTTTAAATGACGTTGGTGATTCTGTGAACTTGGTCTATGGTGGAGTGTTTTTCTCTAAAGCCAAATTGATAATTGGGAATAAGTTTTCTTTCTTCTATTATAGGCTTAAGACGTCTCAGAAGAAGCTTTTCAAATAGTTTTGAAATGATTGGCAGCAGTGATATTGGTCTGTATGATGATACATTTTGAGGAGACTTTCCTGGTTTGGGGATCATTATAACTTCAGCAACTTTCCAGATACTAGGCACATGTTTTAGCCGGAATGTGGCGTTTATAAGGGTAGTAAGTTTAACTATGGCTTTACGAGGAAGGTTTTGAAGGACTTCGCCAGTGATAAGATCATATCCGGGCGATTTCTTTTTAGCCAACTTTTTGATAATATTATTGACTTCTTTTGGAGTAACTAGTTTTATTTCCAAGTAATCATGGCAAATGACATCGGATGTTATGTTATCAGAGCTTCCCTCGTCGTTAGTTCGAAATATTTGTTGTAGGTGTTCTGCAAATATAGTTGCTTTCTGCTCATTACTCCTGGCCCAGTTGCCATCTATTTTTTTTATGGGTGAGGCATGAACAATAGGCTTTTTTAAACTTTTAGTGACTTTCCATAGTGAATATTCGGTTTTTTCACTATTTGTTAATTGACTAAGGTAGTCTTTTGTAGCATCATCATGATAGTTTTGTATCGCTTTACTCAATCTTTTTGTAAGTCTGTTCAATATTGTTTTGTCATACGGATATCTAGATTTTTGCCATTTTTGTCTCTGAATTCTCTTAATGGCAATGAGATTTCTTATTTCTACTGGATATCTGTGGCTTGCAACTTTTGTTTTTAAGACTGGTGTATTTTTCCAGCTGCAGTTTTGGATGTCGGTCACAAATTTTGACACTTCTTTATCTAATTGCTGTTTATTTTTTAAAGGTACTTTGAGATCAATAATGTTGTCTAAATCAAATTTGAAACTCTCCCAGTCAGTGTTTTTATTTACCAACATTGGATTGCTCTTTTTTTGAATTACTGTTTCGCTTAAGGTTAATATAATAGGGGAATGATCGGAATTCATATCCAGTCCTTCTTGTATATTGAGAAATGTGACTGATAGGTTCTTGTAAATGAAGAAGTCGATCAGATCTGGAGTTCTTTGCTTATCTGTAGGCCAGTAAGTGGGTTTTCCTGTTGAAATTGCATTGCACTTGATTTCTTTCATAGCACTTAACAGTTCCTTTTCTTTACTGTTGGTTAATCGGGATCCCCAATATGTATTTTTTGCGTTGAAGTCACCTCCTAATATAAATGTGTTACCAAGAATTTTAAGTAGGTTTCTGTACTGCTCTATTTTCAGAGCATGCTTTGGTGGGCAGTATATAGCTGCTACGGTAATTTGATGAAATTTAGTTTGGACCCTTACGGCTACAGTTTGTATGAATTCTTCTTCATATGTATGTTCTAGGTAATGGTAGATGTTCTCTTTTATTATGACGGTGCTTCCCCCTCTCGCAGTGTTGACAGGATGCAGTGCATGATATATTTTATAGCCAGTAATATGGATATATGATTCTTTAGTGAAGTGAGACTCGGAAATGAGGCAAACATCAATTTCTTCTGTGGCAAGAACAGCCTGCAACTCGTTTCGATGTTTTAGGAGTCCGTTTGCATTCCATGCCATAATTTTTAGTGTGTTCTTCATTTTTGCGTTATATAAGGTAGTTTGGTAGCACTACTTTCTAGGTTCTTCAACCTTTGATCAAAAGAGGTTAAAATATTTAATATTTTGTTTATATTTTCGCTCGTCTCGGAGTCTCCTGACATGAGAGGCTGCGGACCATGTACCAGTGGTTGTAGAGGTTGCTGCTGTGCTTTCATCATTTGGGCATAAGTCACATTATTTTGAGTAAAACGTAATGCCTCTTTTTTTTTACTACTAGGGACCTGAACGATAGCTGTAGTTACTTTTTTTTTAATTGCTTTGTTTTTTAGCTCTTGCAATTCTCTTGCTACCATGCACCCTCTGTAGTTCGCCGGGTGTGGCTGACCACAGTGTACACATTTGGGTTTTTCTGCTATTGATTTAGTGCAGTCTTCGGTCAGATGTTTACCAATACATTTCACACATCTAGGTTCCTTGGAACAATATTTCTGTGTATGGCCATATGCTTGGCATCTTTTACACTGAGGTATTAGTTTCGATGATTTTAAAGGCTGAACTTCAACCTTACAGCCTAGTATAGTCTTAATACCATAGATCTGATTTATGTTTTCGTCTTTTTCAAAGGAAAGCATAAACATATTTAGAGGTTCCTTAGTCCTCCAACTTAATTTCTTTATGGCTTCCTGGATTTTAAAGCCTTTGGAATCCAGATCTTCCACTATTCTGATTGGCAAACAAGAAGAGGGTAAATTTTTAACGATGACTCTAATCGGCCTATCTTGTTTGTTCTCATACGAGTGCCAGAGACAATTATTTTGTAATAATAAATTAGTTATTGCCCTGTAGGAGTCTTCGTCCCTGGCATTTACTTTGACGGTGTTCCCACTCATCATTTTCACCATGAAGGAGTCCTTATTTGAGCATGTCAATAAAAGGTCATAAAACTTCTGGTAGTTTTTAATGTCTTCTACTATGACTGGAGGGGGTGGGGGTGCCTTTTTTGCTTTTGGTTTCTCAGGTTCTACACTAGCCTGAGATTCAATAGCGCTTACTCCTTGCGATGGAGGAGATAGTGAGGTGTTCAACTTCCTCTTCTTCCTACTTTTCACACGAACCCACTCAGTTCCTCTGGCAAGTTCCTCTTCGTCAGTCTGATATTCGACAGTTTTCTGGGGCTCATTATTTGCAGAATGTTCCGTCTGAACAGTTACATTTCTTTGTTCCTGAATTACTTTCAGCTGTTGTTGCAGTGATTCGATTTGGCTACTGAGGTCTTTCAGTAGCTGTTGCAGTTCTAGACGCTCATTTTGTTCCTCTTTGTACCGGGAGTACAATTGATGTTCGAGTTCAGTTTTGAGAACTACTTTGTTTGGAGTTGTCATGATTAAAATCAAGTTATAATTATAAAACTATAACTTACCGCAAATCCGCACAATTATGCATGATTCACTTACGACTGTATGTAGGTCATCGCGACGGCCGTGACGGCAGTGCACGTTTGAGTAGGCTGCTGCGTCAGCACTTGTACACGAGCGCGCACTTATGCAAGAAAGTGTGTGACTCGACCGTTCTCGCTAGAAGTCGATCGACCACTGAACTGTGTCTGCCACCTTAGTGGTATAAAAAAATGGGTCTTCAAGAGCTATTATGTTTTACGGACGAGCTGAAGAATCTTTTGTTGGAATTCTGGTCAGCCAATGCGGGACATTTTTAACCGACTTCAAAAAAAAGCAGGAGATTATTAATTTGTCTGTATGTTTTTTTTATGTATGTTCATCGATATTTCCACAAATATGTCAATTATAGACGGATTTCAATTTTTTTCTTTTGTATTTGTAGTATGTTTTACTTCTTAGGTGGTACCATTTTCATCAGATCAGGATCTGATGATGGGAACAAGGAGAAATCGAAGGCAACCACCGAAAATTGACGTTACAACTAGTGCGTTGGTAACTCTTTAATTAAGTGCTTTAATGTAGGTACTACAATTCAATAAAGGTCTGGAGTCGATCTGACGATAGAATCGAAAGACAGTCGAGGCAATTCCTTAACAATTAACAGCAGTTACCTTGTGTTTGGGCTATTTTTTAAGCTATTGCATAGCTTCTATCGCGGGCCTTGCGTGGAGACCGAATCCAGAAATTCTGTCACGAAAACGAATCACACTCTCGGCTACCTTCGGCCACGTTCGTGTATCTCACACTTCAAATATAGTGGAATTCAACAGATTCAAACAATGTAGTAAACAAACAGATTGGATCTCGACTCTCCATAATTACTTACATTTAAATATCAATCCTGATCATATTCGTTTTAAGGAACCATAGTTAGATTTATGCGGCCATTTCGACACTAATTTACCTTTAGAATATAGAATAATTTCATGAAAAATACTTCAATGATAAAAATTTAAACCTGTCATTCTTGCTTGTCATTAAATTATTTTTTCTCAGTCTTGTTTGTCTTTGGCATATACTCGCTTATTGATTATGAAAAGAGGTTTTATCATAATCAGTTTGACAACAATTACCTTGTTTAATAGTATAATAAATTATTTAAAAATGAACTTTAACTTTAAATAATTATAATCGGTAATCGTAAAACAGTACTGTGTGAGTGTGTATTGTTCTGAAGTTCTGCGAGGTTTTTCTATTATCTCTAATTAGGTATATCAATGACTTTGCTTCAAGTAGGTACTTTGGCTTTTGGACATTTTCTTTGCGATCTAATTAAAACTTTTTTATATATACTCATATAATTTAATTCTAAGTAGGTATGCATACATACGGAGAATTTAAAACGGCAGTAACTGAGTGATTAAAACCAATGCAACACACACACACCCACACACACACTCACACACACACACACTCAAAAATCAACTCACATAAACATACATGCAACAAACACACACACACACACACACACACCCACACACACACTCACACACTCACACACACACTCACTTACACACTCACACACACACTCACTCACACACACACACTCACACACACACACACACACACACACTCACACACACTCACGCACACTCACACGCACACGCACACACACACAGAGACACACACACACAAACACACACACAAGTCCAAAAGTTCTAAAGTCCAAAAGTCCAAAAGTTCAAAAGTACAAAAGTCCAAAGTACAATAGTCCGAAAGTCTAAAAGTCCAAAAGTCCAAAAGTCCAAAAGTCCAAAAGTCCAAAGTCCGAAAGTCCGAAAGTCCGAAAGTCCGAAAGTCCGAAAGTACGAAAGTCCGAAAGTCCGAAAGTCCGAAAGTCCAAAAGTCCAAAAGTCCAAAAGCCCAAAAGTACAAAAGTCCAACAGTCCAACAGTCCAACAGTCCAAAAGTTCAAAAGTCCAAAAGTCCAAAAGTCCAAAAGTCCAAAAGTCCAAAAGTCCAACAGTCCAAAAGTCCAAAAGTCCAAAAGTCCAAAAGTTCAAAAGTCCATAAGTCCAAAAGTCCAAAAGTCCAAAAGTCCAAAAGTCCAAAAGTCCAAAAGTCCAAAAGTCCAAAAGTCCAAAAGTCCAAAAGTCCAAAAGTCCAAAAGTCCAAAAGTCCAAAAGTCCAAAAGTCCAAAAGTCCAAAAGTCCAAAAGTCCAAAAGTCCAAAAGTCCAAAAGTCCAATAGTCCAATAGTCCAATAGTCCAAAAGTCCAAAAGTCCAAAAGTCCAACAGTCCAACAATCCAAAAGTCCAATAGCCCAAATGTCGACAGTCAAGTAGGTACTTGGTACTTTACTTTGTTGAACATGGGCCTTAAAATCTTACTTCTTAATAATATTATAAATGCGAAAGTTTGTGAGTGTGGATGTTTGTTACTCTTTCACGCTCTAATGGCTGAACGGATCTCGCTGAAACTTGGTACAGGGATAAATTATGGTCTGGAACAACACATAGGCTACTTTTTATACCGGGAATAAGTTCCCACGGGAAGCGGTAACGGTAATAAAATTTACGCGCGCGAAGCTGCGGGCATCAGCTAGTATATTGGGTGTAACAAAATTACCTATCCAAATTTGGTCACGTGACGTGGCATCAGTTAAGAAACATTACAAAAATGAAGAAAAAAAAATCACATGAATACTTTACCCGTAAAGCCGTTTTAAAGGTCCTATTTTATCCTATTTTCACCCTTTCTATCGCTACTGAGCAGCAGAAGAAAGCGACAACGACAGCCAGACGGGTGCTCTGTGTTTGTTTTGCCACGGCGACCATGTTACCTCGAATTGCCGCGGTAAAAAATGAATTCTTAATGTGCAACAAAAAAAATTTAAAAAAAAATAAAAAATTTACCCCCCTTTTTTTATTAAATATTTGTATTTGATTTCCGATGACAAGTCATCTCATGAAATTTGGAGAGGTAATTTTGTTACACCCAGTATAATATTATAAATGCGAAAGTTTGTGAGTGTGGATGTTTGTTACTCTTTCACGCTCAAACCGCTGAACGGATCGGGCTGAAATTTGGTACAGAGATACATTATAGTCTGGAATAACACAGGTAGGCTACCTTTTATCCCGGGAATAACTTCCCATGGGAACAAATTTTACGCGGGCGAAGCTGCGGGCATCAGCTAGTATTCTTAAATAGAAATAATTATACCTACTAGCATAGTTGATAAAAAATGCTATGTAATAGCTTTACCGCGGCAGTCCCCGAGTGCCACACGTCTTTTTTTATTTTTGTTTAACGTGAGGGAAAATCCTCATGGATGTTATGCCGGACTCCTACCGACTAAAAAACCTCACGTCACGCCCAACAGCCTGTGGTTGGGAGCCCCGGGGAAGCCCTCGGAAGGATGTCCCAGAACTCCCAACAGACCAACGGCCGCCACTGCGGCCTCGCCCAGGGGGTGGTTTGGGTGCTATCCCGCGTCTTTGGGGGGTTTTGGGTGTGATCCCGCTTCTAAGGGGAGGCGTGCGTGAATTGCTCACGTCACGCTGCCGTCATGGGCCTGCTTCTGTAAGGACGGTGAGCCGCCCTCTCACCGTCCTCAGGCCCCCGGTCATGGTGGCCGATAGTCCTCGGCGAAGACACGTCGGCGGCGCCAAGGCCGCCGACTGCGGAACTCGGGTGGGAGAGTTTCTCTCCCGTACCCGTCCCGCCGCCTCCTTCACTAGCATGACCTGCTCGCAGAAGGAGGCGGCCTTGTGTTTGGGCTTGATTAATTTGTATTGATGAAAACTTTACACCTAGACAGAAAAATTTTTCAGTTGCCGTTCACTTAAAATAATGAAAAAAAAATGTAACAAAAATAAAACCGACTTCAAACAAAAAATGAAAAATAACATTTACTTAGCATAAAGTAATATTTAATTTGATTTATCAGATTCTATTAAATAAAATATTGAAGGCGGCGGCGGTGCCATAGCACCTACAGACCAAAACCTATTGGTTTAGGTACTTGGCGCCGACTTCAATATGATATTTAATAACATGTGATAAATCAAAATACATAATATATTACTTTGTGCGAAGTAAATGTTATTTTTCAGTTTTTGTTAGAAATCGGTTTTACCTATTTTAGTTAAACATTTTTTACGGTATCCTTACATAGGTATCTATACAAGTTTAAATACAGTTTCTTATTTCTCATTCCGAGATAAAATTGCTAAGATTACGTTAACTATAACATAAGCTTCAATAGATTCAAACATGGATTTAGTAAACAGTTCGCTACGATTTGCATTATACGTGTATGTAAGCTCTCACTTTGTGGCCACTTAACCAGCCTACCTCTTGTTCGGTTTTTACTTTGTAATAACCTATGGCTGTTTCACTTTAAGCTTGCGGATATTTCTTCATTACAAGAATACAATGGAGGCATATTTTAGTATGATGCTACATTTTCATCTAAGCGTTCGCGCGTCCTCTCGTCTTCATTCAAGTCCAGAATTTATTTGTTTGTGCCCACCTTTAGCTATGAAGGAGTGACTTAGCCATACTTTTGTGAATAAGGTATCAAAATAGCGGCACATGTCTAGTAAGATAGATACCATTTTGAGAAGGTATTGAAGCCCCTTAACAACACCATGTTCAATAACTAAGAATGGTCATTCCAGCAATACTCGGCGCCGGGTCATGAAGCTCTGTCTGTATACGCAGTCTTGGTTGGAAACGAACGTTTCGGTCTTCATCAGAGCTAAAGACTGGCCGCCGTCGTCTAGTCCCGATAATCCGCCAGATTATTATTTAGGGTCAGTTTTAGAGAGTACGGCTTGCTCTAAACGCCATGATAATTTAGAGTTCTTAGAACAATCCGTACGTTTGGTAGTGAAGAGCTTTCCCATGGAAAGAGTGCGTGCTTCTGTTGATAACTGACCTAAACGTTTAAAGGACTATATTGCAGCCAATGCAGACAACTTCGATTAAGCTTTTTATATTTTATATTGTTTTATAGTTTCTGTATCTAACACTCTAAGGGGCCGTCCATTAATCGCGTGAGGTTTTTTTGGGCATTTTTTGGACCCCCCCTCCCCCTTGGTGATATTTGGTGAGGTTTCAGATTACCCCTCCCCCCCTGGGCCGAATCACGTGTATTTTTAGTAAATATGTACTTAACTACAAAGTTTTTTTGAAAATTTTGTACTTAAAATTCTCTATTGATATTATCTATCCAAACTTCTAGCTAATTCGCGCAACTTCGTTTGCGTCGCATAGTAGAGACGGATATCGTTTTAATATATTTCCCGTTGTATTTACTCCCGTCGTGTTTCTATATAATATTCATTATTATGGAGCTAATAAAGATGGTGTCAGTTTGTCAAGCTTAAAATCTTACGTTGGTATGATCGCAGTTGGCTAAATAGAAGCGAAGTTATGAGCAAAAGTCCAATAATCAAGGTTGATTTCCATGCGATCATTATGCTTTTGGTCACGACTATCGATATCCACGTTGACTGAGCTGCGTTTTTTTTTGTTACGGGGGAACGCGGTTTGGCACCATCATCCTAGCTGCGGGGGCAGCACCTACCCACTAAACCCCGCGGAGTTTCTCCTCATCCTACAGTCGGCATTGATATCCAAAGATTATTCACGTCGGCCCAGCCCGGCCGGGGGCCCCCAACACTTCGGGGTTCTCGCCCGCATTGCACCACTCTCGAGCGCTTCTCTGGAAGCAGAGAGGGTAGAGAGCGGTGAGCGGGTGGGCTCTGAAGGCATCTCCGGAACAAGGAGAGTGGCCTTACCCCAAATGATCATCGGTGGACGGGGTCATAGCTGCGTGCATCGGCTAGTCTAATATATTATATTATATATAACTTATAATAAAGCTATAGAGAGTTTAAAATCTGTACGTCAAATATATTTGGTAATTATTTTCATTCTTCCATTACATACGATACTGAAGCTAAAATAGTTATTTTTAGTATGTCTTTCTGTATCACGCCAAAACTATGGATTAAATAATATTTTAAATAATACTGACATAATTTGAGATTATTATTGATCGGGTTGATGCCGATATTCTGCGCGGTTCCTTTGGGAGACACGATGAAAAACAAAATTATTTTTGTGTTGTATGATCCACGCATAGGTATTCCGATTTCAGTTAATTTCTGATGTAAGAAAGGAATTAAGAGCTTATGAATTATTCCATACAAGTTTTAATATTGTAGGTTTTGTTGTTCAGAAATTACAGTGATCTCAAATTCAGGGTTGTAAAGTTGCTGTTCGAAATAAATACACGTGATATCTCACTACACCCCCCACCCCCCCTGGTGATGTTTCGTGATTTTTGTCAGACCCCCTCCCCCCCCCTTTCGAGCCTCACGTGATTAATGGACGACCCCTAACTTATTACTTTTGCAGTGTACCTAACACTGCAAAAGTAATAAATGTAATTTGCAATAGATTTTTCAGTATTTATGGCAAGTCTAGGTATAGATATATTTTTCCCTTGTTTTGTTAAAATAGTCATAACTTACCCCCATTATCGTAAAAAAAAAAAAAAAAAAAAAATCATTTTAAGTCTGAGGCACAGTTTTATTGATAAATTTACTTACCGAGGTCAATAGAAGTCGATGTATAATGTTGGGTAGGTACCTACTTGAAGTTTTGATTTGAAACTAAGCATCAATAAGCGACAATCTTTATTAAGTACTTAGTCACTATATTTACTTGTTACATAATAGTGCATCTACACTACCTAATTCCCAAAGCAACATAACAGTGTAATTTCTTTAAAAGCTACCAGTGCCAAGGACTTGTATTTTCTAGTGTGGACCGAACTTAATTGATACTACCAATGCTACTATAACGTTTATTTCACAATTTAAACATTATTACGAGCGTTTCGCTGATCACAAACGCCAACAGGAGCACATGACAAGTTCTCGCACACTTTGAGACAACTTTCACAGGTTAAAAATAAGCTGTTTATATTTTGAACACTTTGAAATTTAGCACTGACTTGTTGACTGTTAGAGCTTTGACAGCGAAGTCTGTCTATCTGGTAGGTACGGGGATAGATTGTAGTCTGGTGTACCTAACAATATGGACTTTTTATTCCAGAAAAAAGTTTCCATGGGAATGCGAAGACATTTTCATAAAACCTTTAAGCCGCGGCTGTTTTACAAAAAACAATTAGTGCTACCAAATATAAGATTATATTCCCAATTCTGTATCCCAAAGAAACTTATTCCGGAAATATATATAAATATTTCTGTGTTATTCCAGACTATCCCTTTACCAAATTTCAGTCAGACAAGTTCAGCAGTTAAAGCGGATCTACATAATGTTACTGCTTAGCAGCATCCAAAGCAAGGGTTTGTGACGATGATGTCAGAATGAAGCGGTGATGTCACAATTCAAAGTCGCAAAAGTTACTTAAACAAATTTTATAAGCTTTTTGCTTTTTATGGATTTTGAAAACTTTCTACAAACCTGTGTGGAATTCATGTTATGTGTGTTTAGTAGGTAATAGATGCCTGCGTAAAAATGGTTGTGTTTTTATTTGACATTCTATGATTAGTAATTCAATTCCGTCCCGAGATACTTACTGTACCTAACATTCATTGATAATTTTGTTATCAGTGGACCTGAAATCCTCTCTCAGGTATGATAGCATAGATAATAACCATGGAGCAAGTATAAGAGGATAATAGTACCTACTGCCCAATGATATACTAGAGTATGTATATTGATGTATACCTACTGTAGGACATAACCTACCTACCTACAAAGCTCTCTACATTATGAGTTTCTGAAAGTAGACACTAAAAGTCATAATGAGATAAGTACTTATTGTTTGACGACATATAGAGAATATATAACGTTAGCTACTTAATTCATTAAGTTGTTAAAATAAACACTTTCATTATCTAAATACAAATCGTCTGTCTTTGAGCTATTAATTTAAATCATATTAACTCTCAGACTAATTGTATGTATTAACGTTAGAAATCTAGATAATTATGATATAAACTGTCTCACACCAAAAAAAATGAACCAACCGTCGGGTTCCCACACCTGACAAGCTCAAAAGAATGTTGCCTCTACGGAAATCCTTTTTCAAATAATTAATGCGATAAAATAGTGGCGCGGGCTTGCGCGCGCGCAGATCGCAGCGCGTGACGAGAGCGCGCGCACGGTCACGACGCATGCGCGCCCGCAAAACGACCACAGAGCGCGCACGCGCGAACCCGCCACTACCACACTATACACACTGTTATTTTGTTTAGAATCTTATATATTTCTGCTAAGAATAAACAAATCATCAAAATCTATGAGATATTTCAATATTATTCTCCTGCCTGGTTGTTGCACCTTGACAAATACATAATATCATAGTAAAATAATTTGTAGCGGTAGACCTCAGCTCAACATGAGCAGGTATTTTGCACATTTTCAAGAATGATTTCATTTTGATATCTATTTATTCTTAGATCATCTAACCAGAGGATGCGCCTTACTTAAGCATTGTTGTCTGCCATTGCACATGACCATTTGGTCTTTTGGCTTTATAAAAAGCACTGTACATCAGTACATCATTTTATATGATTAAACTAGTACATTTCATTGTAGTTGACTGTACAATAAAAATTAACACACAACAGCCATTACGCGTTTGTCGATTAATACATTTTTAAATGCAATGAAATTTTATATGTCTTTGTGTTTCCCCCTTCACTTGTATGAAAACTGGCAGAATATTTTTGTATGCGGTGGTTCGCAAAGGCTAGTTCCGTGATATATGGTCTAAGTATTTATTGTTTGAAAACCACAATAGAAGACACAGAATTGCATTCGGCAAGGCATTAACTAACGTTGCCTTACCTGATTGATTTAGATTTTCACATTCGTAAAGATAAAGGTAAATTTACCTACCTGTCGTGACTCCATATAATTTTATTTTGATAATCTTATCTATTAGATATCTTTTTGATCCGAGCTTCTGCGATATGGTTCAAACCAAGCCGCTCAAGGCTTGACATCCTTAAGTTTACGGTAGAGATAAAAGTCAATTTAATATTTAGTGACAGTGTTGCATGAATGTTCACGAAAAAAAATAATAGAACGTCGAAACGTACGGAAGCAGATAAGAGCAAATCCAGTATACACTAGGAGGTACATCTGTGTATCTATGGTACTGTATTCTATTAAATCAGGACGGTGCGGTGCCACTGGTTGTGCATGCATCTTTTACCTATGTTTTAGCCCCTTTTGTGATTCATGCTATGCAAAGTTATTCGAGATTTGAGTCAGAAACGGCTTTAAATAGAACTCTCACTTAGAGCCCCATACAGGCTTAGAAAATATAAAATGAAGGTAGCTGGCCATTAGTTTCTTAATCGGAACAAAATGTTTTATTAGAACATTGACTGCGTCGACCCTTCAATCTGATACGCATCTTGATGTCATTCCTTTACTTTGCTGTATCGAAAACATTTTACTCAACCCAAAATCTACTTTGACTAGTTCATTCATTGTATCAAAAAACAGCAATTGTGACAATGTTGTCTGTTATGTCTGACAGCTAGCAGGTAGGTATACCTATCCAGAAGGGATTTGATCGGATATATTTTACAAATAGGACTTATAGTTTCACAAATTATACTAATAAAGGCTTTTATTTTTAGATCACATTGCTGATTTTCGTTTTGCCTAGTCAGGCTTTGCTGTTTTTCGACTTGTAATTAAGAGTGTACAAGAGTACTTACGCATTCATTCATAAAGTACACGCAATACGAATGTGACCATAAGGCCGGTTGCAGACAGTTGGCGGTTCGGTTTCAAACAGGAGCCGCTATTGGGACGTCACTCGCGGTAACTAATGCGGCATGCTGTCAGTCCTACACAGATCCAGCTGACGGCCGTGCGTACGAGTGCCGCTTCTAACGAACACACATTTTATTACAATCAGAATCACATATTAATTCAGGCATGTGAGCCTAGTAAGGTTAGGAAGGACAGACGGATAAACGTCAAAACAACATTTAATAGGACTGGAAAAATAATCGGCAAGCAATTTAAATCTAGAGTCAGAACAAACGTTATCAGTTTGTGAGTTTGGTGTTTTCAAAGATGATATAACCGGTGTTTTCTAGATACAATTATGAATCTTACTTCTTTCTAATATTATAAATGTGAAAGTTTGTGAGTGTGGATGTTTGTTACTCTTTCACGCTCAAACCGCTGAACGGATCAGGCTGAAATTTGGTACAGAGATACATTATAGTCTGGAATAGCACATAGGCTACTTTTATCCCGGGATTAAGTTCCTGCGGGAACAAATTTTACGCGGACGAAGCTGCGGGCATCAGCTAGTTGTAAACTAAATGTACAGCTTATGATTGATAAACGTCAAAACAACATATAATAGGACTAGGAAGATATCGGCAAGCAATTCAAATATAAAGTCGGAAAAAACTTTTCTTTTTGTTTGGGAGTTTGGATGTTTTCCATGAACAATATTATTAATTGTAGGTACCTATGTGTTTAGAAATGTACAACTTATGTCTGATGTCTGATAAACGTTAAAACAACGAATCTAGAGTTAGAACAAACATTATAAGTACGTGTTTGTTTGGAAGCTTTCTTTCTATGTACAATTATGAATTGTATATATTTAGAAATATAATATATAGATTATGTAGGTATAATTATCAGTTGTCTATATCCCAAATATTTGTTCCGACCACGGCATTCGCATACACCGATGCAGTTACCAATATCGTGTTTAGAAAAAAAATAATTCAGGGAATCTATGCTTGTATTATGAAATTATGAATTACAGTGATGGATTCATCGAAACAGTCTCTGTTCAGCGCTTTTAAATAGTGGTAGCTTGTAGTAAAATGATAATATGTTTTTTTTGCGTTGTGTACAGTCCCCCATTTTACCTATTATATTGTTCGTGTTACAAAAACAATCAACACTCGATCAACCCTAATTACTTAACCTAATAATTTAATTTCCATACACATTTTGTGCACTTAAATATTTCTCAATTAGTCACAATTAATTATACAAATGAGCGTGTTCTTATCGCAACGATATCGACATAACTTCTGAACCAGTAACATGATCAGACGCGGCTTTCTACATGCGAAATGAGAAGCTTTACTCTTTACTCACGCCCCGTCACACCGCTTCGCATTAATTATGGAACAAATTATACGTTCTTTATCACCATTCTTTTTTTTAATAACAGGCATTGTTGTCCATTCGTGCCAAGAAACGATTCTTTTCAGCCAGCGACTGATTTAATTCGATTTCCACACGACTCCCGTCTGATGTATTACGGACCGACTTCATCACTTCTTCCAAGACGGCTTAATTTTGAATTCCTTTAAACCGGCGCTTCCCATGAAATTAGTTAAACAAAATATATTTAGAATTGCTGCACGTAAATACATATAATGACGGGGGAATACCTAGGTACTGAGCATGCGTCTCGGGCTGGTGTGAAATTATTTGTTGATCAAATAGGGTCTGAAACTTTATAGATTACATTATTACCTTCATAGTTCCATGAGTATAATATGTAGAATTCATAATTATGCATAATAACAGAATAATTTCTAGCGCAAAACATAAAACGCTTAAAAAGTTGCCTGGATATAACCTCGACGTGAATAATAGGAAATGCATGTTCTGGACCCAGCCTAACTCCTGGTTCTTCACAAAAAATAAAAATAACCAAACACCCTATGCCTGCGGGTCTTGATGGAAAGTTATAGACTGTAATGTCTATAATATTTTCTATCAAAATGCTCATCTGACGAATTTAAAATTATGAACACAATTGTATCTCTGATTTTGTGAGGGTCACTGTCAATAAATTAATACTAGGTACACATAAACTCATTGTCATTCAATCTCATCAAAGTGTTTTATCATTAAATGCAATTTCCATTTTATTTTATAGTCTTGGGTGTCTGTAAAAGACACGGAATCAACTTGTAGCAGGGATTGGGGTAAGCACCAGGAGAATCCTTACACTATGATGTACGTAGATAATATTTTTTGCTACTAGGTACTTATAAATATAAAGGAACTTAATCAACATTTTCCATTCACGACGATCGCTAGATTTTGACTAATTGCTAATTGGCAATTAATCAAAATCTAGAGTTCTAAGGTTTAAGAAGCAGTTAATTAGTTTACTCTGAATGGTGACGTGGTGTTCGAACTAAAGAGGTATATCCACTTAACGAAATGAGTTTTGAACGCACCTGGGAGGCACCTGCATCTTGATTAGTGATAGCACTTAGTTCCTTTTACTTGACACATCGGATTAATACCCGTGTATCAGCAAATGCGGAGTTTTAATTAATTAAATAGCTACCCAAGACTCACTCGAGCGCCCTATGAGAATGATTGTTATCTCAACTGTCATTTTCAGACAGGTTTTAATAACCGTTATTAAAAAGCATATTTCAAAAATTACAGTTTCGTAATTCATTTTATCAGGAATGTATCTTCCATCTTAATTTTGAAAGTCTTAATTTGAACGCGTTCAGATTACGTTAGTAAAGTTTAAATAGTAAACAAAAACTAAAAACTGAGTAAATACTTAAAAATTTACAAACTACGGATATATTGGGGAATGTATTTATGGAGATTATAGATATCATCGAAGGTCAAAAATAAACTCAATCAATAAGCCTATGATAGTCCATTGTCAATTTGCGTCGCAACACACATTCCGGCACGTTCTGTATCCAGTGCCTAAAAAAGTGTTTTAGGTATAAGGTAGGCAGGATGTTTTCAAGAGTGTAGTGTGTATTGCTGTATAAGCACACTGTAATGATTAGACAATCTCAGGATAGACAGTCCAAAATAGGGTTTAATCAGAACAACCTGCCTATCAGAAAGTACAGCTATAATCGAGTTAGTTTATAAAGGTACATCAATTGCCAGCGAAATAATCTTGAAGATCGGCGCGTGCCTTACGATCGCACCGGGCACGCCCACGGCTTCAGGCCGAGTTTGTTTTAGCACGACGGTCGGCAAGTTTCCGCTTAGTGTTTTGGTTTTATAGGGTCGCTTACATACAATAATAGTTGACCAGCCTTCACAATTTAAAAGTTTTAATGTCAAATAATTTCATTGCAATTTTCATCATCAACGTGCTCGTAGCTCCGCTTGATCAGTGTTCTATAAACTATCATTGAGTTAAGTATGTTACGATAGGGTTAACCTTTTTTCTGATATCTGTGGGGTTAACTCTGAGACGGAGATGTTTCGCTGTTCGTTTCAATACGAAAGTATCTGAAGTATAAGTTTGTACTATGCATAAATTTCATATATTGCCGTATACCCTTCTGGGATGACTACATATATTTAAATGTATATGTTCATCATCATCAATATTGCATCGCTGCATCGAAAGTCTATCAAATTTCTAGAGGATAACAGTGGTAAAATAGATTGTAAGAATATTGGTTACTTCCAAAGGAAGATAGGGTGACATGGTACGATTAGGGCACAAGCCAGTCTACTGTAAGTGATAGTTACACTTGTAGCTAACGTAAGAATTCTTGGAGAAGGGAAGGCATTTTCGAAATAAAATCCTAACCAACGTATCTTGCCAGCGTGGTCTGATTCATCACCCTCACAACAATGATAAGAGAGGCTACGTGCATCATTGAACTACAATACGCTAGTTTGATTTATTAAGGGAGATTTTTTACTTGTGCATAAACTTGAAACGATATTTAATTAGAACCAGATTTGAAATTGAGAATTCTTAATGTCGAAACAACGGTATTCTGTAGTTAATATTTTCCGACGCACTGTGATCAAAATGTATTATTACAGACACGGTCAGAGAATCGCAAATAATACGAGTTATCTGTGTAACAAAGTTATACCCGCCCGGCGATGTTTCCTGCAACGGTTTCTTTATTATGAAGTAGAATTACTTTAATTTGGCTTATGAAACTGCTGACTTGATCTCAGACAGGTTGGCGCTATTTGTAAATCAAGTTCAGTGTGGTGATGAGATTGCCTTTTTTATCGTGAGGAAAATCCGTCATGGATGCTATGAAGGACTCTTACCGACTAAAAACCACACGTTCCTACCTACTGCCTACGGTTGGGAGCACCGGGTAAGCCCTTGGAAGGATATCTCCAGGATTCCCAACAAACCTTGGGTACCATTGCGGCCTCACCTAGGCGGGATTCGGGTGCTATCCCGCGTCTTTTGGGGGTCGTCCCTATCCCGTCACTCTGTCGTCTTAGGACTGCTACTGTAAGGACGGGTTGCAGCACCGTCCTCATGTCCCAGGTCATGGAGGCCGATAGTTAGCGGCGGGGGCGCCGCAGATTTGTCTTTGCCCAACGCTCAGTCCTCCCACTGGAGTTCATGGCTAGCACCATGATCTCCAGCGAGAGAATCTCCACGTCCAGACCTTTGTCTACCTCCAGACGTCGATCAGATTGCCTGGCGGACAGTGCTCTCCAACTATCTATACATATAATAAAACTGTAGAAGATCGAGAATCTGAATATGGAAGATATTTGGAAAATTTTATTTGCAGTGCATTCTCTGATCGATACTGAAGCCGAAAATGTAATTTAATTCTTTTGTCTGTCTGTATCCCGAGTAAGTATCACGCCGAAACTGGTGAATAAATTTGCATGATATCTACTTTTTTTTAACGCGATGAAAAATCCTTCACGGATGCTACCTCACACCGACTAAAAAGCCTCACGTAACGCCATACAGCCTGCGGTTGGTGTTATTTTTTTGGTGTCAGAAAGTAATTAATTTAAGGATTGTTCAACACAAGTTTCAATATTGAATTGAGGGTATAGTAGGCATTTCAACTTTTTCTAAACCTTCAAGCATTCCTTTGAATGTAAGGGTGAATTTTAGGCTATTATAAAATAACTCAGTCTGATGTGAAAAACTGAGCTACAGAGTCAGTGTTTAAAGGGCGACTAGAACTTTAAACCGTGGTCATAGATCAGTTAATTGTTACAGAATGGAACAAACAACAGTAATGGTAGTCTCGGTCGGTGCAGTCGCACGGTAACGAGTTTTATTGCCGGCATTTATCTTAGTTTAACAAGGTTATAATGGATATTTATTTTATTTTATTTCCTTTTTTAGTGTTATTGAAATTTTGTAGCGTGTTTTGTTAAATGCAGTCACAAACTTTAATTTGGGGCCTTTCTTTAATTTAAATGTTGTTAGAACATTTTTTACAATGCAGTTAGGTGGATAAATTAACGTAACTAAGCGGATGACTCTGGACACATATAAGCAATATTAGCTCTAAATATCTATAGTTTGCTATGCCAAATTCTACTAGGTGGGTTCCAAATGAAGTCCCTATTAGAGTTTATAAGAAAAGAAATAACAGGTACCTAGATAGGTTGTGAATGGCTTCCTATATAGTAGTTCTGATAGTTAAATGGTCTTAGACCGTTTAACATTTTTGAAGTAAAGCTTCTTTAGGCGCGACTGGGGTGTAACTCAGATTTTTTTTTCTGACGGAAGTAACGCTATTCAAAATTCGAATGAATTATAATAATATAACATTTGAGTTATCTTTGTAAAACACATGAATAATAAATATAATTAAATTATAATATCAGTTAATTTTTTATTATATTTTGGGATCTACTATTTTCCCCGATGGGATACCGGATGCCATCTCCTCGCGTAGAAATCAATTGTTAGCGACTCAAGAACACTTAAAGGATCTCTCTGCTCATGTGGCTATTATACTACTCCGCATGTGCTTCGCCCTACCGAGGCTAACATATCTCTTGCGGACGGCGCCTACCTGGCTTTTTCCCACGGAGGTCCCGGCATTCGAGGATTCGTTGAAGTCCATTGTCGAGGCTATTTTAAATGTGGACCTCGATGTGCCTCAGTGGATGCAGGCGACGCTCACTATTGGGAGTGGAGGTATCGGAGTACGGCGAGCGTGGGACGTGGGATTGCCGGTTTTCTTGGCGTCGGCGCACGGGGTGTCGAGCCTTGTCACTGTAACTCTCGGTTCTAATGGTGACAGGGTGAATGTACCCTTTGCAAATGACGCCGAGTCTGTTTAGACGGTTTGCAGTTCAGGGGCGGCCCCGAGAGAGAGCGAGCCCCTGCCGATCGAAGTGCGATCGAAGTACGACGTTGTGGTTGGGCGGGTTAGGGAGCGGTTGCTAGAGGGTGCCTCAGGGGCCGATTTGGCTAGACTCCGAGCTGTGACTCAGGCAGAATCGGGAGCATGGCTGCACGCGCTGCCTTCACCTCACCTTGGCACCTTGATGGACGACGACTCATTGCGGATGGCGGTGGCTCTCCGCCTGGGCTGCAGAGTGTGTGAATCCCATAAATGCACCTGTGGTTCCACGGTGGAAGCCGATGGCCATCACGCTCTGAGCTGTCGTAGATGCATGGGTAGGTTTTAGCGGCACCATGCTCTTAACGACATAATCCGAAGAGCCTTAACTTCGGCGGATGTCCCATGCATGCTTGAGCCCCCTGGTTTAAGCAGGTCTGATGGTATGACTTAGGTGCCATGGAGGAGTGGGAAGTGCCTGGTGTGGGGAGCACTGTTGCTCCCAGCCACCTCAGTCGTACGGTCCCGTCAACGGGCGCTGCGGCCGAGACTGCGGCTGCAGGAAAGTGCCTCAAATACGAGGTATTAGGGGATCGTTACCAATTCGTTCCTTTTGCGGTGGAGACAATGGGCTGTTGGGGCGTAGACTGAATGAGAAGTCTGGAGACTCACGCGCTGGTTCGTGGTTGGTGCAAAGGCTGGCCATTGCCATACAGAGAGGTAATGCGAACAGTGTGATGGGCACTTTTGTAGGTATATATTCAAACTCAGAACTTCTCCGTATTCTTTCTTCGATTTTCTAAATTTGATATTTATAATAACTGAGTTCTACTAGCTTTTCCAAACTATATTACAGGTAGGAAAACCTAATAGAACTCAGTTTTTCTAAATAGTAAAACATACCGACAAAATAAAACTTGTAAGTAGCAGTAATACAATTAAGTGCCAATTATGATTATGTTTCAGAATTCATCTGTGGTGCGTGGTTGTGGGTCGAAAGCTTGTGTGCGCCGCCTTTCCTACAGCACTTCAGCTTACGCGCGTTAATCTCTGCAACACCAGTTTAATTTATACAAATAATAATAAAACACCTATAAACTACCAGGCATCATATCGTAAATGTACTTAATAACCTTTAAAGGTTACTGTTAAACATGATTATAAGACGGCAATAAAGTTAATCGTGAATTTGTTAATCATTAGTAAGATTTAATTTTTTTGTTTATGTACGCTTATTATAAAATGTAATAAAAATATTTATGAGTGAGTAGATCTGTTATTATAATGTATTTATTCTTACTTTCGATTGCACTTCATGAGTATACTGACATGTATTCACATAATTATTTCTGTTCTATAATCCCAATATAATAGTGGAAACTCCGTCGATTATTCTCAAGAACCCTTTCATTTCATCTTGGAGCGAGAATTTGTTGGAATTCGAAGTTGGTGGTCGCCAAGATCCATAATGTGATGTGATGATAAGCTAGGTAATACCTACCCGAATACTAAATCGGGTTTTCTCCCAATCGTACTGAGGGCCTCCCATTACCTTACCTGAGATTTCCATACAAGTTCTTCTAAGTAATTCAGGGGAAAATCTCGTAAGCTTTCTTTGAAACTTTCTCATCGCTAGACATCCCAAGGCTCACGCCTGTGTTGTATTTATTGTCTACTCGTCTAAAAGCCTTAGATGCTAAAGGAGATCCTCTCCAGTGACGTGGTAAGTCACGGTCTACGTCTACCATTTAAAAATATAACAAGCGTGTGAATTTTCCAAGAACGTTTTAACATAACGTGACTTAAAAGTTATTTATAGTACCTACCTAAACAAACAATCTAAAAACCAGCCTCGTGCGAGTTGAAGCCCACAATTTTTTTTTCTTTTGTTTTTATAATTAATTGTTGCTGTTTAATTTTTTTCTGCGAAAATGTTAACTGTCTATCGTGGTTTATAAAATACAGACTGGTGGCAAACAAACGAACGGACATCGACATACAGACGGACAACGGAGTCTCAGTAATAGGGCTCCCGTTATTATTGCTCCCTTTGGGACCAATAAGATTATATTGGTCCCAAAGGATAAAAACGGGAGCCCTAAATCTTGCACTCGATATCCGTACTGCAACCTTTGTTCCACAATCAGGTTAAGAAATTGTGGCAACACTTAAACAGACTAATAGATCTACGATGAAAGCTGAATATTAAGATGAGATATCTGTGCAAATTTAATAAATATTGTTTTATCTGAGCCCTAGGCATCGGTGGCTGGTGCCCAACTGTACTTTGTGCGCAGACGCAGAATTTACGACGCGAATATCATATCCACCTATTGGGGAACTTATTGATTTATACGATTAAAGTCACTTTACTTTTAGAAGAGGTATAAGTTATTCTGCAGTATAGTCTTACTCCGACTTTGGTCGAATCCAGCCTTACATTGTTAATTTCATACTAAGTATATGTATTTACTATACTATACTAAGTATAAAATTAACTATCATGTTTCATATCAAGTGACAGTTGAAATGACTTTTAACTGAGGTACAGTAAATGTGCCTATGAACGGCAGCGTGACTTGAGGAACTCACGCACGTCCCCCCTTAGAAGCGGGATCACACCCGAAACCCCCCCCAAAGACGCGGGATAGTTTACGACACAGCACACGGTCCAGCGCCTTCCGCATCCAGACTCTGCCTGCGACCTTTTCTAGGTAGTCGGTTCATCAGGCCGATCTATAATTCAAACATAACAAAATTATGTAGTATCTATCATAAAATGGTATTAGACACAGTGAAATCCCAATAACTTTGATAACATTTTACGTAGCACGGTGTTTACAGATTTTGCATATCAAAAGTAGTGTATAATAATGAGGCTTTGATGTGATACACGTAAGCAGAGTAGGCACACAAAATCTAGATGTGACGTATAGGCAAGACACGAAGATCCAGCGCCGGGTGTGCGGGCCTGTCACGATTCACGGAGGGTATCGCATCGTCTCGTTTGTTTTGTGGCCAGACACATCGGTGAGAGGCACCCACGCCGCACCGTGCGTGCTACAAACTAGAGAAACAAACCCTTCCTTTATTTATGTGTAACGATTTATTGTTCTTACATTTCATACGAGGTACATCGTTTCTGAGTGTGATGTCTTTGATAAACTATGTAGGTTTCCGTCCTATCCGTAGGCTTAATATTAAGTTTAGCATAAATCTTATCTATTGCAGCGTGAAGTTACTGCTTCATCTAGAATATCTTCTTTGGCAAAGAGTCTGCTTTAGGAAAGCTAGGGACAGACGTGGTTTGGATTTGTTGGAATGGAAGTAACAGTTGTCTGATGCCCAAATTCCCAACCCGTAATAGGGTTTTCGCGTCAAAGCATATTCTGCAGTCAGAAGGTACATTAGTTATCTACAGAGTGAATCAGTTTTCAGGTTGAATCAAAGATCACATTGTGCATATACAATCTGAACGTTTAATGCAAAACTTACAACTTCATAAGCGTTAAAAGTTACAATAATTATAATATTAGATATGGTGATAATTGGACATGTTCGTATCTCAAGATCGTTAGGAGACAAAACCTTTAGTGAACTGTCTGCAAAATATCCGATATAAAATGCAATACAAATTATGTTCTTGTGGAGAGTGTTTGAAACGGTAATAATGGTGATAAACAATATACTAAAATATCTATTATTGTGGTATATATACTTGCTGGATTGCACGAAATCATATTTGGAAACCTACAGGCTAATAGGTAGACTCGGTAACAGTGTAATATCCGCGAATAGCTTGTAATATATGGGCGGCTAACAAGATGAGAGTCTAGATTTTTCCGTTTCATACTTAGAGATAGGGGTTTGCTGTGAGCATCTCACGCGCTATTACCTACGCGGGTCTCGGTCGTGAGTGCGCTTTGCATATTTCAAGAGTACTAGCTAGATGCGTACTTAACAGTTAAGTAAAATGGATCGATGTTTATGATCTTAACATCGAACTGCTAGTTGAATTTCTCACATTGCAGTTGGATTTTTTCTCGTGTTTTTTGATGTTTCGCTGGAGGTCCAATGGGTTAAGATTGATTTATGGATTTTTGTGTTAAATTCTAATAGTCGAATGAATAAAATTCGCAAACTTAACTCAAAAGATATTAGAGCTACACATTGAGTAATCAAAAACTTGGTAGAATATAAAAAAAAACAAAGCAGGCATTCTGCTTTCTTTCCGTACCACGAGAAACAGTTCTCCCTCGTGGTCTCACCAGTAGGACGAAATAGTGGGATCAGCGGGCCTAAAAAGGCAACATGAATTGTATGTTTCATAATATGAAACATACAATTCATAGAATTTGAAATACAGAACATACAAAGCATACCAAACATTTTACGTCTATATCTATACTTATAATAAAACTGTAGAGGGTCGGGAGTCTATACATGGAAGATAATTTGAAAATTTTAAGTGTAGGGCGTTCTCTAATCGATACTGAAGCCGAAAATGTAATTAAATATTTTCATGTCTGTCTGTCTGTCTGTCTGTCTGTATCCCGAATAAGTATCACGCCGAAACTACTGAACCGATTTGAATGATACTTTGTACGATCTAAGCTTATAGTCCGAGGAAGGTTCATAGATACTTTTGATCCCGATATTTTGCGCGGTTCCTTCAGGGGAGGGGATGAAAGGCAAAATAGGTTTTTAGCTATATTTTCTTACTGCGTGGTTCGATTTCAAATATTTTTTTGGTGTCTGAAAGGGAGTACTTTAAGCATTATTCCACACAATTTTCAATATTGAGGGTTATGTAGTTCAGAAATTAGGGGCATCTCAACTTTCGGTAAATCTAGAATTCAACGTTTCTTTTGAAAGTGAGTCTAAACGGGCGTGTTGGCTTAATCATAAAAGAGCTTAATGATTAAGGCTATTGTAAAATTGTTTTAGAATCGACTTAAGCTTTAGGCTCTTTTATGATTAAGCAAACAGGGCCGTTTCACACGCTGCTTGATGAGTCTCATGAAGAAGTACCCCTCCATTCGTACACCTTATATGACGTAAACGAAGTTGCGAGGGTCAGCTAGTTTCATAATATGAAACATACAATGTTGCCTTTTTAGGCCCTCAGGAGACAGCACCTGTAAAAGCTTTACTATTATCATAATACAATAAACCAGTCATCGTTAATCAAGAATTATTCCTGATGGCATCTGATGCCCTCGATACAGATAACAAATAAAAAGTAGTTTATACAAACTTATGTATATCGAGATGCAGCTTAAATCCTGAAAAACATTAAAGTTTGTTGTGTCCCTTAAAAGTAACTTGAAATTTTTTAGAAACTAGAGGACGTCACGCCGTTTCACCAAAGACTTCTATATAAACTGAGGTAGACATGCCCTACGCACAGATTTTTGAAACCTATAAACTGAGCTAATTAGCAGCGTTGCTCGCACTGTTGTGAGTCAAAACTTCGAAAATAGGTGCTCGACTTGCAATCGGAGTCCATACGCCTTCTCTTTTACTCTTTTTCTATTCGTATATTGCTATTGTGCGTGGTGACAATTACGTAAAAAATATTTATAAGTGAGTGTAGTCTTATTAATGTGTGTATTTGAGGATTGCTTTTGAAATCTCGTTTGTTAGAGTACGGCGCGTCTACCTCAGTTTATATAGAAGTCTTTGCGTTTCACGGCGTAGTTCCCGTTCCCGTGGGAATACAATATTTTTTCTTCCATAAGAACCTTCTCCTGACAATACCTTACACAACAAAAAAAGAATTAGTGAAATCGGTCCACCCGTTCTGAAGTTATGCGCTTACCAACACATTTTGTGATTCATTTTTATTTTTAAGATTATAATACCTAATATTATTTTATAATTATTTATTAATTTAAAATAACTTATGGAATCAGGCGTTACATGCAGAAAGATAATAAAAGAGAGGAGGGGGAGGATTTTTCTCTCTCTCTTCCTTTAGTATTATTCTAAACGTGTTATATGTATAATGTGAGAAAAAATAAAGAGTTTACGGTAAACAATATAGTAATGAGTAGGTAGGTGCATAGAGTCGTCTGGCGTTAGCTTTGTGAATTGTGGCAGTGCGAGGCGAGTGCACGCTTGACCCGCGTAATTGTGTGCTGAGCCGAGCCTATAATCCCTTACTACTCGGAAAATGATTTTATACAACACGATTTATTAATCGTGGGGTATTTACTATCACAACACAAAAAAAATATAATATAATTATGTGATGTCATAATGTGTAATGTAAACAATAATGTATTTGTAGAAATCATAAGCTATCAATAAGTTATTAGTCATCATAAAATCGTTCAGGTGTCAAAGTCTGTAAACATAATTTTGTACAAATGGATTTAACTAGTATGGGTAGTACCTACCAAGTCTAAGATGTTATGTTAATTGAACACGAATCGTCAACTTTTAGAATTAATGTCCATTTATCTGTTAGCTCATCATGTTGTATTTCTTTTTTTGAATGTATTTTTCTGTTTATTAAGAAAAATATTTTTTAAACTTCTGATGAAACAGTTCAGGAGTATCAGGATGAATGACAGAGTAGTACAACAAAACTTCTCTAGATGTAAGGTTCCTTACAAATTAGAGTCATGTTGCATATTCAGAAATGTCATTAGGACAATTTTAAATATGTATGACGTGTGAGGCCAATACTGAATAGATTTTTATTGCTTTTAGTCGGAGAGATTTTCTGGAGGAACAATCAATGGCAAAACAGATTATAAAATGCCAAGTCGCGGATCAAAGGAACATTTACTGTATTTACCAAAACCAACTTAAATCTTTAAGTAATCTGCCTTTTAACACGCACAGTCATACCGTGTGTTGTAAATGTCCCCGCGCCGAGATCTCGCCTATTAGTGGTCGGGCAAAAACGTGCGGAAGTCTGCGCTGACTAATTGGGCTGTATTGAGACCGCAACGGAGCACTATCGCATCGATATTTCAGGTTTTGTTCCCCTGATACTTATTAAATTAACTGAAATCGGTGATGCGTCTATTAAAGTCTCTCTCGATTCTCAAAGGAATAGCTTTTGTTGATTATACCTGACGTTCCGTCTTGATGCCATTGAGATGATTCTATTTATGATTAGGACAATATGACTAAATGGAAACTAGAATCTAAAAGAGAGTCAGGTGCTAATTTTGACGTCTGCTCCATAGAAATATCGTATTTAAGCCAATATTTACAAGCGGGTTATAGCACGGTATGAAGTTCGGGAAGTCAAGTAGGTTCAAGATGGCTAGTCTGCGTTTAATGTTGCATGGGATTGTGAAGTCCTATGTTCGAAAATCGACAGAGAAACGCTTATTCGCAATACGCAACAATATAACATCAACTTGAAGTAAAAAAATAACTATTAAAAAAACAAAGACACTGTTGAGAAAATAAAAAAAAGAATCATAGAATTAAATTCAGCATAGATTTTGTTTTATTATTTTAAAACACTTGATTACATTTCAATTCAGCACTGGCAAATTCAGCCAAAGAACGAAGGAGCATATTGAAATGCCAAGCATGAATATGAGAGGTTTACCCGTGCGCGCACAAGAGAGACTTTTTTAGGTCGACTTTTACGACGCGACGATTTGAATAAACGGTATTATATCGCAATCAATAATTTAAAAATAATTAAAGCAAGGTAACATTATGCCAACCACTAGAAAAAAAAATTACAATCATAAAAGATGAATCAGAATAGAAATATGCAGTATTCAATATCATATTTGTAACAGAAGCCTTAAGTTGTCACACAAATTTCCTATATAACAAAAATAGAACATAATTAAGAAAAAAAACCGGCCAAGTGCGAGTTGGACTCGCTCATGAAGGGTTCCGTAGCAGCAAGTAACATAATATAAAAGTTATTGTAGTTCGATGTAACTTTCATTGATGTTTTAAGACGTTCGCAATGGTAGTGATTTTTCTAGGCGAAAATTGCGGTTTATGACGTATTAAAAAAACTACTAACTGGATCTCGTTCAAACCAATTTTCGTTGGTAGATTTTATAGCTATGTACATCATATATTTTTTTAGATTTATCATTCTTTTAGTTTAGTATTTATAGAGGGGAGGGGGCGACATACATTTTTCCACTTTGGAAGTGTCTCTTGCGCAAACCGTTCGCTTTAGAAAAAAATGATGTTAGAAACCTCAATAGCATTTTTAAAGACCTATCTATAGATACCCCACACGTATGGGTTTGATGGAAAAAAAATTGAGTTTCAGTTCTTAGTACCTCCAAAATTAACTGCTATTTTTCTAGTTTTATTTAAAAATCTTGATGCGGTTCACAGAATACATCTACTTACTAAGTTTCAACAGCATCAACCTTGTAGTTTCGGAGAAAAGTGGCTGTGACATACGGACGGACAGACAGACAGACATGACGATTCTAAAAGGGATCCGTTTTTGCCATTTGGCTACGGAACCCTAAAAATCGTGAACGGAAGTTAGTAAAAAAAATTCAAATGTTCATCTCACGCAGGTTGGGCGCGTTAATTTTTCATAGAGCTAACTCGAGCTATTGTGGGGTGTTGAAATGGCTATTGTTTCGCCGACAATAGGCCGACAATGGCTTCGGATCTTTCAAAAGGCTGCGAGCTCCCGACCTAGGTCTCGCGTATCTTGGTTGTGAATAACATTTTTCGATTTAAAGACAACGTGAAATAAAGTTTCCTTTCAATGATGTTCAATTCTTTTCAGAGTCGTGTTCCCTAAACCCCATTCTATTAATTGAATCATTGGAAATAACAAATGTCCTGAAATCTTGGTTGGATTGTAAAGATCTTTCAAAAGAAAGAAAGAAAAGAAGAAAGAAAAAGCTTTTTATTCTACATCTACATTAATAATAAACCTTAAACACATGCTTTAGAAAAATAATATAACACGAAGAAAATAATAAACAAAAAACAAACACTTAGCTTATAGCATATACCCATTCTAACCTTTCAAATCCAAAACCTAATGTAGAATAATGGCCGTCTCTCAGCTTAATGCTGTATGCCTGTGGTCCAGGCATACAACGATGATTTTCAGAGACGGCCACGGTGATTTGACACAGACAGAGTATGCTATATTTATAACGTGATATTATAAAAAGCCGTCACGCAAATTATATATGTACACAAAAATATTAACATTGAGACAAAAGAAAAAACAAAAAATACAATGATAGACAAATATGCTATTCGCCAAACATTATTAAAATTATTTGGGCTGGCAACTTTTTTTTTTTCACGTCCGCTTCCGAGACGCGACGCCATGCCAATTGCCAAAGCTTCGACATAACAAACAAGTACCTAACAACACACATTAGCTCGACATGTAAGTTACTGTAAAATTATAAGTGACAAGTGTGTTGTACTCCTATTTCGTGTAATGTGTTGTGTCAGTGCTGACCATCAATGTGCCAAAATCTTCATGCAATTAAACATTAAAAAGGAGATCTCCTTACATAATAGTGAATACGAACAATGTCAATTGGTCCTTAGCATGTTACAGTTGAAACTGTAGTGCATAGCTAGTAATAAAATATAGCGATTACATCTAACACCTTGACGTTCAGTCAAAGTCATGGTTATTATCTACAGTCGTATAGTTTATTATGACACGTTCTTGTAATCACTAAAGACTATATAACTTGACACATAGTTATAGGAGTATTTTTAACAAAAGGATCACGGCACTTAACTCACATGCGGTATTGCGTAAGAAACGAGTAATAATGTGCAATATTACTCATAGTTTATGCTAGAAGTTACACAAAATACTATCAATATTATATTGTAGAATAATTTTTAGTACAGTAATGAGTAAGTCTAATTAAGTTGGAAATGTTCATGAGATTAAAGATTAATTTGATATTATGCCTTCAACCTATTAATCAAATCCACCCAAAACCCATTCTAACTCATCTGTCTGTACAGAGTGGTACAAACAGTAAAGTCTATCAGTTTCCTAAAATTAAATTAGGATAAGCCTACGTCCTGCCTGGAATTGCGATAAGTTAATTTGATTGACTAGATATAATGAACTAATTCCTGATTGCATTAGAGGTACATACTACTTGTATCGACCTGCAAAGTATTTGATTGTCACCTACTACCACTCACTGGCGCTATTTTCTTAGAAATGGGTACAAAGATTTCGTTTGACGTAGTAATTTAAAAAAATATAAATGTATAACGTCTCTTTTTCAATCTCTTTGTGTGATGAGCTCATTAATTTGTTCTGTGTCTGGCTGTAATTTATCTATAATATGTATGTATTCAGAAACATAAGTATATTGAACAATCGTCTAGGTGCCATAGCACAAGGTTGTTTTAGTTTAATTTGGGCTAGATGATGTTGTGTGAGAATGTCAACAAATATTTATTTATCTAGCATGACTAATACCGACAAATTAAAACGAAAAATCTATGAGCTGTATGTAGACTTAGGTGCAACCAAATAGGATGTAGGTATGTGATAGATCTTGAAACTTGTGCCTACGTATCAGACAGGAGTAAATATCTCCAGCCGTTAGTGTTTGTATCAAGCAAGCAGGTTGGATGTTTTCTCTAAGTTTTGTACCGCGGTGCTTTTCCGATATAACAGTATGAAGTTACAACGTGAAATGGTAAAATCGATCAATTATTTTTGTGTAGTAAAATGACACCAGAGACGGCTACTGCCATTCGTAGGTTCGGATATTAAACGCCCGCTCGACGTAGAAGGATGAACGTTCGCACAGAGCGGGTGATTCCTTTGACGGAGAGCTCGCCATCGGTCTGGGTCCTTATCGCAGCTCCACTTCCGATGTTAATTTTTTTTTATTTTCTGTCTCTATCGTTTATCAATGAATTGACTAACAACAACATGAAAATTTTCTTGTGCGTTGTACCATTTCGGTTCTCTGTAAGGAGAAAACATATTTTTCAATTTCATGAAAGTGGTTACACTTTAACTTTGCTTAATAAAGTAAATTGATATTATACAGAACTTTATCCCCGAAGGGGTAAGTGAGGCATATTTTATATATCTTATAGTGTTATGTCCTAAGAGCAGAGCTCGCCTGGGAGTAGGTCCTATTTGTATCGGTCAATCCTTCTTCCCCTGTATTCAAGTCAACACTCTTTGTTGACTACGAAACCAAAGAATCTTAGCAAAACCTTTGTCACTGAAATGTGTAATAAGTAATACATTACTCTTACTAATCCATTATTTTAGGTAGCCAACTATCGTCACATAGTACAATGTAGCAAGTGGTGGGTGCATCTGCACGGCGAGGGTGCCACATCGATCAACGTCCTCGCGTTGACCGATACTAATAGGATCTACTCCCAGGCGAGCCCAGTGAATACCTAGGCTGAGTTTAGATATAGGTACGAAATTTGTGAATGGTTTATAAGTAGATTTTTTAGTCTTATCAAAAATACGTGGTATTTTATTCTAATATTTATCAAAATCTTTACCTAACCTTGAGCTTGACGAGGTCCTCTTTATAATAATTATTAAAAGTAATAATAGGTTTAGGTTTAAAGACTTTATTCTCAAAAAAGACTTACAAGTCACTTACATGACATATTGCCGTCGTTTGTAACATACATGAAAGAAAAAATCATAGTGGAATGAATTTAGTGTTGCTTACAGCAATGGTTACCTATTCATTACATACTTGTATAACTCTGACTTAAACAATGCAAACGTGTCAACATTTTTTACATTAGTTGGTAATTTATTGTAAAGTTGGGCACCTTCAAATGTAACACTTTTCTTTCCATAATTGGTTCTCACCTTTGGCAGAACAAGCAATCTTTTTCGTCTCGTACTACGTTTATTTATTTCAGATTTTTTTAGAAATGAAATGTTAGTGTGAATAGATTTATTAAGGATTTTTTTATTAGTAGACAAGTATTGTAGATATACAGTTGTTCAATATTCATAATTTTAGTTTTTTATAGACTAGATAATTGAACTATGAACCCATAATTCGCCCTCCCCGGCGAATAGTATGGTATTGTGGTATAACGACAGTTTAGGTTTTATTGCATTTTCGGTTTTTAGAGCATCGAATACACATTGTAAATTTTTTTTGGAATAATTCAGTGGATATTTTTGAAAATACAATAATTCCCATAGGTCCATAATGAACATAACAATTTTACTCAGTTAAATTGGTAATACAATTTGCACATGAATAATACCGTAAACGATAATGCAAAGTTATTTTGTCCCGTTAGTATCCGTAATGCCCTTTTACAATAAATTACAGATCTTAATAAAAAGGTAATGTTTCTAACCGTATCATATAGATAAAATTCTAAAAGTAAGGGGCTTTACATTGAAATATTGCAGAAGGCAATGCAATAACACACTACTATTTTCGGTAGTATTAGCGGAGCAAAAGTGCTCGCGTATTTTGTTCGCTTATTTATAGTGACCAACCGAAGTTTCGGTTTCGGTTTCGGCCAAAATAGGCCAAAACACAGGTTTGTGAATTTTGAGACGATCGCTCTGCTTAATTAGCCTGTGACGGTTGTGTTTGCCTGTCAGTAAGCTGTACCTATCACAAACACCGTGATAGTTGAACAGTTAAAAGTTCCACACAACAAATAATAAAAACAGACAAAATAACAATATTAAAGGGGCCTCCCATACAAAAAAACGTGACGTTCTTGTTCGAAACTCCACGTGCGCGAGTCAAAACCTTATTTGTCCATTCAAAGGTTGCTGCTGAAAGAAATTGCTTTGAGCGATAAGGCCGCCATTTGTCCATTTTCATTTTATTTTATATTTATTTGTCAAATCTTACTGGTGTGTCTACAATGAAGTTTTACTTACTTAAAACCGGCCAAGAGCGTTTTGACGTTTTTTTAAATATTTCTAAGCCCATCTTTGATTCGCCTGATGCAGTAATAAGAGGGTATAGTATTGTCTCCGTTGAGCAGCATATCTCCTTTTAGGGACCACTCAATGGAAAATACATAGCCTAATGAAATTTAAAAAATGGAAGCTAGAGCCCTTGCGACGTTATTTAAAAGGCGTTGGAGTAAGGCCATAGGTCAGCGCCCAGCGAAATCGAGACTTACCGGTCCCCGGTCTACCAGGAAGTCATGGACACTTGGAACGGATGCGATTTCAGCAACCAAGGCGGGGAAATGCTACAATCGAGGCATACAATCTCATACCGCTAGTGACAGATAACATCGGGCAGGAATAATTCGCTAAATATCTGTGGCAATACACCCGCAGACCACAGCGGAGTACCAGTAAGGTGCAGAAGCAGCTAGGACACAGAATTCCACTCATTGGTAGAGAGCTCAGCGTGGGATCAGCGACCTGGCAAGTCCGGAGGCGGACATTCTCTCACTGAAGATCATAAAATAAAATATAATAAAATTTATTACCTTTTAAATTTTTAAAAAAATTATTTAGGTTTGTCAATTTTTTTGTGACTCTACTGGGGGTTCGGAAATGCTACAGACTGAGAAGAACACCCCAAGAAACTCAGTCCGGTCCCTCACAAAATTCATCTGTCTAATACAGTTTATTTTAATATGTAGAAAAGAGCAATTCGTGTCACAGCCAGGCAGCCTTGTATTCTAAAAAGTCTTTAATGCTATAATAAGCTTTCTGACACAATTTAAATTTTACAATTTGTTTAAATTTATCAACTGACAAACCTGTTAAGGCTGCCGGCAATGTATTGTACATTCGAATACAATTGCCCGCAAAAGAATTGCTTATTTTATTAAGCCTAAATCTAGGTACAGCCAATTTATTCTTATTTCTTAAGTTTAGGTTATGGATCTACTATTTTTAATAAATTTACTGTTATTTTTATGAGTATATAATAAGTTTTCATATATGTACTGTGAATACACAGTAAGGATGTTGATATCCCTAAACTTTTCTCTTAATGACTCCCGAAACCTCATACCATAGATAGCTCGGACAGCCCTTTTCTGCAACACAAAGATACATTCGATGTCGGCAGCGTTACCCCATAATAGTATGCCATAGGTCATGACACTGTGGAAATAACTAAAGTAGACAAGACGCGCTGTACTAATGTCTGTCAGTTGTCGGATCTTTTTAACGGCATAGGCTGCAGAGCTCAGCCTACCCGAGACTTTCCCGATGTGAGGCCCCCACTGCAAGTTGGAGTCTAATTTTATGCCCAGAAAGACAGTTTCATCGACCAATTCTACTTGATCATCCCTAATCTTAATACTGGTATTAACCAGCCTTACATTTGGCAAGGTGAATCTAATACATTTTGTTTTAGTTTCATTTAATAAATAAGGGTCAATAAATTATACATAGTGCGAACCATAAGCTCCAGCAGAAGTAAATAGGACGCCGACTCTTGTTTCTACGAGCAGGTCATGCTCGCAAGTGAGCACACTCACTAGCATGACCTGTCACCTGGCAGGGTGGGAGCGGAAGAGAAATACCGAGTTCTATAGTCTAGAGCGCAGGCTTGCATGATTGTCTTCTATCAGGACTATAGGTCTCCATGACCGGGGCCAGAGGACGGCGGAATAGTCGCTCGCCATCCTTACAGAAGCCGGCTCAAGACGGTGGCATGACGTAAGAGTTTCATGCACGCCTCACGCCCCAAATAGCGGGATAACACCGAAATCAACGCTTAAGACGCGGGATAGAAACCTTATTCGAAACGGCAGTGCTAGCCAAGATCTGTCGGGATGCGATGCGATATGAACACGCCTTCATCTCCGAAGGGGTAGGTAGAGGCATATTGTAGGCCCACATTTCACCTTTTTTTAAATTTATCCCACGTACTAGGTGGTGAGCCGTATTGCCGTGTTAAAATGGACAAGCAAAGGTTGTGCCTGCCTGCTGTTGAAATTTTTAAAGCCGCCTAAAAAGGCCTTTAGCTTGGCTCAACGACTGCCATTTTACTGGCAACCGGGACCAACGAATTAAAGTGTCTTCCGAAGCAGGGAAACGCTCAAATAAATGTCACCAAGTGGTCACATAGATAGCCACCTATCCAGGGACTAGCCACAGTGAAAGTAGCTTACTGTAGTTATCGTTTACAAATACTGAGTTAGCGGGGTCACGATCGCTTCAAGTGCGGTTGGAAATCATGAGATATCCTTCCGAGGACTTACCAGGGACACCCTTCGTAGGCAGTAGCAGGGCAAAGTGTGGTTTTAATAAGTAAGAGCTTGCAGTAGCATCCTTGAGTAATTAAACACGTACTTAATAGAGAGAAAAAATAGAAATATCTCCACCTAAAGAAGTTAGGTGGAGATATTTCTATCAAATCCATGACAGATAGAGATCTAAATTTTTCACAAGTGATGTATGTCTGTGTTTGTATGTATGTGCCAACTAAAAGCAGAAAAAAGAATCCCCACACAATAAACTGGGACCACTGGGGCCGAAAGTTCAGTTTCGGTTTCGGCTTAAAAACCAGTTTCGTTCGGACTCTATTTTTAACAAAGAAATCTGCAGTTTTATTTATTTATTTTATTTGAACAGAAAGAAACAGTCACTTATAAATATACTAACACAGAAACCCTTATTGAATAATAGACCTACAGTTTCCTAAATTTCTAATCATGAATAGGCACAGTATTCAAATTTAATGCATTGTATTTCTTAAATATTTTTATGATTATTATTTAAATAAAACATGTAGCACGAATATCAACTGCCTCTTATATTGCATATTATATGTAATTTTATTAATTAGTACTGTATTATTTGATGAAATATTATATTTGCAATATAGTATTACTAATAATCAGTTGACACTATATATTGATGAATAGTTTGCAAAGTAATATTACCGTTGACACTATCACATGCATTTCCCCGAATAATATGGTAAAGTTCACGTGCCGTAAACGTTTTTAGCTCCATATTTACATGAACAATACTGTAATGCATTATTACTGACCACGACAGCAATGGGAATAACACGCGAATAATATGGTTATGATACATTACGTACTATATTTTTTATCTACAATTTCAGTAAAATTTTTTTCTTAAATCACTTTATTCCAATATCCTTTTAAAATAAAATTAACAAAGAAACTAGTCTGTACAAAAATTAGCTTTCTTTTGACTTATAACTTATTGCCATACAATCTACCTGCACTGAGATATAAGCACAAAACAGTTATTTCCTTCTCCTGTAAAATTTAGAATTTGCGATTACCATATTATTCGCCGGGGAGGGCGAATTATGAGTACCTGAGCTGATTTTAGATGTATGAAACTTGTGATAGGTTATAATTAGATTTCTTAGTCTTATGAACCATAAATAGGTGGCTGTAACTAACATTGAGCTTGACCTTGAGGAGTTCCTCTTTATATAATACAAATTTAAAAAAAAGTAATACATAATTGAACTAATAAATGGTGTACGTTTCGGTAGGCTATTAACCCACAAAGAAAGTTGGGCGGCTGTCGGAGTAAGCTGAATTGTTTGTAAAGTGTGAGGCGGGCGGTGGGTGCCGGCGAGGGGCCGCCCACGCCGCGCGAACAAAGCCTTCCGTGAAAGCCTTCGGACGTTGATAGATGCGATAAGCTCGGATGCAAGTAAGCTGCATACATTTCTTGCTACAGTTTCTCGCTGAAGCATAATCTTTTATTTTATACAAATTGTATAATTATAGAATGTGCTGTGCTGACTTAAAGCTCTATGTTTTCTTAAAACAAAACCGTACCACAGAATAATTAATACTCGTAGTGCTAAGTTCCATAGCTTGTTTTGAAGGATAATAATATCTCTATAAAAAAACCAGCCAAGTGCGAGTTGGACTCGCCCATGAAGGGTTTCGTAGCAGCAAGTAACATAAATACGTTCGCAGTGGTAGTGATTTTTCTAACAGAAAATTGCGGTTTATGACGTATTAAAAAAAAAACTACCAGCTCTATCTCGTTCGAACCAATTTTCGTTGGTAGTTTTTATGGCAATGTACATCATATATTTTTTTTAGATTTATCATTCTCTTGGTTTAGAAGTTAGAGGGGGGGACACACACATTTTTCCACTTTGGAAGTGTCTCTTGCGCAAACTATTCATTTTAGAAAAAAATTATGTTAGAAACCTCAATAGTATTTTTAAAGACCTATCTGTAAATACCCCACACGTATGGGTTTGATGAAAAAAAAAATTTGAGTTTCAGTTCTGAGTATGGGGACCCCCAAAATTTACTACTTTTTTTCTAGTTTTATATAAGAATCCTAATGCGGTTCACAGAATACATCTAGTTACCAAGTTTCAATGGCATAGGCCTTATAGTTTCGGAGAAAAATGGCTGTGACACACGGACGGACAGACAGACAGACAGACAGACAGACAGACAGACAGACAGACATGACGAATCTATAAGGGTTCCGTTTTTGCCATTTGGCTACGAAACCCTAAAAATAAGAACGTCTATAACTCCGAGAATCTTATTATTTGGTTGCTGGTCTTAGGTTTTTTTATACCAATAAACTATTTTCAATTGTGGCTACTACGCATATCGTGATTAAGCAAAAACCGTACAAGTGCGAGTTGGACTCACCAGCAGAACGTTTCTCACAAATTTGCGTAAATAGTTCAGATACTTACTTACAAATCATTATGGTTTCTGATGTGTCCTTACTTTAAGACGGTATCACCTATCAAATGTCAGAGTTACAAATTTTTATGCCTTCGGGAATGTTGAAAATCTTAATATTCGTATGTATCTATTCAAAAAATTACTCAATGAAATAAGAAAATAATTACAAAAAAATAAAAGGCCGTGTCTCTATTCCGTTAAAACTTCAAGGAACTGTGGATGTATGGTTTTAATTTCAACTAGATGAAGCCACGTGGTAGAAAAAAAATTCTTGACAGATCTACCAAAGGTCTTGAAAGTCATAACCATGAGTATGGCAGCCCACCGCTGAACGTAGGCCTCACCGTTAAAAACTAATAGTAGTTTATGACACTGTTGCATAATAAGGGTTCTTATAACACGAGTGTGTTTTAAAAAAACGAGCCGCAGGCGAGTTTTTTTATAGTATCACACGAGTGTTATAAGACCAAGTTATGTACAGTGCCATACACTACTTTATCTACTCTCATACTATAATACCTGATTTCATTTTGTGATATATAGTTGCTCCTTGATTTCGCCCGTAACAGGTTCATGGTCATGTTTGACGCAGTTTCCAGAACGTCTGGTGGTGTACAATTAACACCATCCTCGCATTACGACATGTTTTTACACAAAAACTTATTTATTTTACAAACAAAACCAAACTTTGTTTAATTTAAATGTAAAATGTTGGCGCCAAGGCGTAAACATTTTACATTTAAATGCACGTGCGATTGCACATGCGTGTTTCCTTTTTTTTTCAGGTTGGGGAGGCACAATTTTTTTTAAAGTAGAGGTTCAAACTTCTTTTTCCAGCTGGAGATTGTTTATGGTGTATCGTAATGATTAAAAAGTTATATTATGAAATAGGTGTCCATACAAGACCTGTATCGTAATAAAACTTTTTTTTTTGCCTGTGCGTAATGTTTGTCATAAGAGTATTGATTTCAATTTAATAATCTTTGTATTATAGTATCAGAGTAGATAAAGATTTTTATCTACTCTGATACTATAACACAAAGATATTAAGGAATGATAAAAATCTACTCTGATACTATAACACAAAGATATTAAGGAATGATAAAAATCTTTATCTACTCTGATACTATAATACAAAGATTATAAAATTGAAATCAATACTCTTATGACAAACATTACGCACAGGCCAAAAAAAATGTTTATTATAGTATCAGAGTAGATAAAGATTTTTATCTACTCTGATACTTTAATACAAAGATTATTAAATTGAAATCAATACTCTTATGACAAACATTACGCACAGGCCAAAAAAAAGTTTTATTACGATACAGCTCTTGTATGGACACCTATATCATAATAAAACTTTTTAATCATCACGATACACCTATATAACCTCCAGCTGGAAAAAGAAGTTTGAACCTCTACTTAAAAGAAAAGCAAGTGCCTACGCAGCCTGAAAAAAAAAGAAACACGCATGTGCAATCGATGTTTACGCCTTGGCGCCAACATTTTACATTAAAATTAAACAAAGTTTGGTTTTGTTTGTAAAATAAATAAGTTTTTGTGTAAAAACATGTCTTAATGCGAGGATGGTGGTAATTGTACACCACCAGACGTTCTGGAAACTGAGTCAAACATGACCATGAACCTGCTACGGGCGAAATCAAGGAGCAACTATATATCACAAAATGAAATTAGGTATTATAGTATGAGAGTAGATAAAGTAGTTTAAGGCACTGTACATAACTTGGTCTTATAACACTCGTGTGATACTATAAAAAAACTCGCCTACGGCTCGTTTTTTTAAAACACACTCGTGTTATAAGAACCCTTATTATGCAACAGTATCATAAACTACTATTATTCATACTTATAATGTCACAAAGTAACACTTATGAATGTCAAAATGAATACTTCTAACATTTACATTCACAGATTCGCAACGCAAAAGGTGGAGTCGGAGAAAATAGAACTATTCTAGATAAATACTAGCTGATGCCCGCGGCTCCGCCCCCGTGGAATGTTATTCCCGGTCACTTAGGGGTATGAAAAATAGATAGTAGCCGATTCTCAGACCTAGTGAATATGCATATAAAATTTCATAACAATCGGTCATGCCGTTTCGGAGGAGTATGGTAACTAACATTGTGACACGAGAATTTTATATATAAGATAAAACATGCGTAGATGAAAGGGGCAAATCTTTATCAACAGTGTGTATACTCGTAGTACCTATGACTAACTGTTTATGATCACAGCAGAAGGTAGAAAAAGTATTTCCTTTACTTCATCAACCAATCTCCAAAGTAGTCTTCTATCTTACAAAATTCATGGCTCATAGCTTCGTGTAAAACCCCACGTAGAACTAGGCACGAAAACATGCCGTCGTCTGCTGTGTGGTGTAACGTCGTAAATGCATTTTCTTATAATTCAGAAGTATCACGTAGCCTTTGCGAAGAGCGCTAAAGCCCAGCTTCACAAGAACGCAAACGAATTTGCAGTTACCTTTTATACCTTTCAACCTTAAACTATAAAATCTTAATAGAATTTGGTATTGAATTTAGCTGTTTATCACTTTACAAATAAGGATTTGGGCATAGTTAATTTATCTTGATATAAATAAGTAGGTACTGGTACAACTAAGTAGGTATGTACACGAGAATATTTTTTTACAACCTGTCTGCCTGTTCCAACTCAAGAGCTCAATGTTGGTAGTTTTGTGAATTATTATATAAATAGGAAAAAAAATATTTTGTAAATCATTGTTTTAAGGTTTTTTTCCCCTCTGTTCTTACAGTTCTTATTTATAAGTTAAAATCTTTACATTGTACATAGATTAAAAACTTACAAAAAAAGTTATTACCAGATAATATCTCGTTTTTATAGTTTGTTTAATTAAAGCCCACAATATGCATAAATACATTTGGTACATTAATGTAATTATACATACATAATGTTTCCTTTATATGCCCTCTCTCAGGCCTAGGTACTGGAAGAGACTTCTATAGAAATAAGTAAAGCGTAGTAGCATAATGTAGTAAGTATTTTTTATTTTGTTTCCTTTGCTTGTTCCTTTATAAATTAAACAAGTAGCCGTGAGATCGTTCTCATCCGACTGCCCCTCTCTAACACGTTTATTGTGAAAGTTCAATCCGATTGACGTTGTCATTTTTGTTTAATTTTAAACTTTGAACAGATGATCCACGTGACCTAGTAACGTAGTTTAATGCGACAGAGTCACAGACTACAGAAATATTTAAGGTACTTTCCCTCCATGTGGCATAGCCATGGGACGCCCTGTATACTCGTAGTCTTTGTAAATACTGCTTCTAAGTAAGTGAACTGATGGGGTTGAAGTTTTTAGCGATTTGGGTAACGTTATGTGCTCCAGTCATCGCGACTGTAGCATCGATGACTGTAGCACTATATTAAGAAATGCCAACAATGGACAGACTTTCTAATATTATTTCAAAACTAATTTGCGAGCTAGTGTTGTATGTATGACTATACTTGCAACTTTAGTATGTATGACTATACTTGCAACTTTAGTTTGAAGTATGTTTTTTTATTATTATTTATTTATTTATCACATAAAATAAATATTTACAGTATGATACACAATAGAAATCAAAACCACTTAGTTTTAATAATTAAGCTACTGACGAAAAGAAAGTTACAGGAGTTGGTGGGGACACAGCAAGACAATATTATATAAGTGCACTCATAAATGACTGTGAAATGGACAGCACTTATGTAATTCAACCAGGAGCATCTGGATCTCTTCGAAAGCCGGGGAACAAAGATCTGAACATACCTCCGTCAATTCTTAGCAGGATATGTAGACCCATCAAGTACTGCCTTCCCTTGGTGGAGGGTCACATTGTGTAACTGTATTACTAGAGATTCTGAAGACTATGTTAAGCGGAGAGAGAACAGTTCAAAAGTAGGACTTTTATGAAAAGCTATTGTTTCGAACGTTGATGAATTAAAAGTTCAGTGCTGGTCATGGGCTTCTTTTTAATTTTATATTTGTGTAAGAGTTCTTAATGTTGGGTACGTTAATAAGCTTTAATTGCTTTTCAAATCAAATCAAAATTATCTTTATTTCACTAGGCATTAAACAGATACGCTTGTAAAACGTCCAGAATATAAAACAAAAAACTCTACCACCGGTTCACAACGCAACCCACCTGAGAAGAACTGGCAAGAAAGTCAGTTGGCTGGATGGGTTGGTGCAGAGTTTTGGAAAGAGTGCTTCGACCTCGTCCATTAGTCAGCTACCTAGAACATCGGTAGAGCACCAATACTAACTATTACAATTTATCGCTGGTTTGAATGAACCGACAGGTCATCCAGATTAATGTGTTTACTCATAGTGTGCTATAAAAGTATTTACGATATCTCATATGTTCACATTTCAGATGTGACAGTGTCACATCTAAGCCTGGAGTGCGGCGTTCGTGCGAATATTTTATTTGGGCAGTACGGGGACGTCGTAACCTCCCTGTGCCTATCCACCACGGGGAGACTGGAGGCGAGGCGGTGGGCGGCAAGTGCACCGCTAGGGATGGGTGCGACGTTGATCGATGCACGTCTTGCGCCGGAGGCTGCACCCGACGTAATTCATTAAACGTTGAAACTGCTAGCGGATTTTGAGTATTAAAACGATTTCTCACGGGGTTGTCCAGTTTGGCTGCGCCTTTATGTAAGTACGAGCGGAAGCTCTTAAAGGGTTAGTTTAGTAGATAAAGTGAATAGAAAAATTAAGTTCAAAGTGGTAAACGGATTTTCAGTATGACTCAGAATGTCTGAGCGTCGTTATAGAGCTTCTATTGAGAATATTACAATCGACATATTGTTGGGTTCAAGAGTCAATGCACGATTTAACTTAGGTACCTGCCTACGCATTTGATTGTTGTACCGAAATGCCTCTATTAAGCAGTATTAAGCAGATTTGCTCTCTTCCTTGGTATCTTCCACAAACATCAAAAGAACAAAAAAATATAATAAGTGATAGGTACCAATCTGGTTACCCGTTCTTTGTTCGACACGCTCTGTAGATATCACTAGAATAATAATATATTAGTTGATCTATACTAGCGCTATCAATATAGGGTAACACTTTGGAACTGTATTGAACATTGGTCTACACAAACGTTTCGAAACATTAAGCATGGTAACATGTTAAATTTGTGGTAAATACTGGATTTAAAACTAATTTAACATGTTACCGTGTATTGACTAGAGAGGTGTATAAAAATACGTACATCTGAATGAAACCATGTGATTATAATTTTTTAAATAATAGGTATTATGATGCATATCGGAAATCTAGTCGTAAACATCGTCAGGGGAATATGTTCCCCTTCCCATGGCAAGCGGGAACGGGATCGGAATACACACGGACGAAGCCTCGAGCATCATAGTATAAAACTTATAGTGCAATGGCTTACTATGAGTTTAGTGAACAAAAAGTATAACTGATACGTTTTCACGAGAACGAACGGTTTAAAAGTTGGTCGGTAATACTCCGGAGTGTGAAGGCAGTTTTCTTGCTGCACCTGCATCCATCAACGTCGTCGCGGTCGCAGGACAGACACGACATTACAGTGGAAAAACTACGCTCGGATTTTCTTCCTGAAATGTTTCTACGCCATTATTATTATGTTAGCAGTCCTGGTGAAGCTATTAACGTTTCATAAATATGAAAATTTTGTCGTTTTCTGCTACTTTTAGGATCCTGAACGTAAAAGGAAAAAACCGGCCAAGTGCGAGTTGGACTCTCCGATGAAGGGTTTCGTAGCAGCAAGTAACATAAAGTAAAAGTTCTTATAGTTCGTTGTAACTTTAATTGATGTTTTAACACGTTCGCAGTGGTAGTGATTTTTCTAACCGAAAATTGCGGTTTATGACGAATTTAAAAAAAAACTACCAGCTCTATCTCGTTCAAACTAATTTTCTTTGGTAGTTTTTAGGGCAATGTAATTCATATATTCTTTTTAGATTTATCATCCTCTTACTTTAGAAGTTAGAGGGGGGGGGGGGGGGAGGGAACTCATTTTTCCACTTTGGAAGTGTCTCTTGCGCAAACTATTCAGTTTAGAAAAAAATGATGTTAGAAACCTCAATAGCATTTTTGTTTTGTTTTGATGAAAAAAAAATTTTGAGTTTCAGTTCTGAGTATGGGGACCCCCAAAATTTACTGCTTTTTATCTAATTTTATATAAGAATCTTAATGCGGTCCACAGAATACATCTAGTTACCAAGTTTCAATATCATAGGCTTTATAGTTTCGGAGAAAAATGGCTGTGACACACGGACGGACAGACAGATAGACAGACAGACAGACATGACGAATCATAAGGGTTCCGTTTTTGCCATTTGGCTACGAAACCCTAAAAACGCAACCCTTATAGGAGCATTTAGTTTTCCGTCCGTGTGCCTGTCAAGACCCTTTATCTCGTGAACGCATGAAGGTATCGAGTTGAAATTAATGCAATATTATTATGTTAAGGTCCGTAGGCTCTTGAAGTCACAGAGCAACGCGACCAGCACAAGGGGACTTCTCCCCTTGTGCTGGTCGCGTTGACATAGCATGTTTGACCTATATACCTATATCTGTCTGTCGTATTTTGCGGGGGGAAATATATTCATATACACCACAACAAAAACAATCGGCTGTCACTATGGAACTCTCACAAACTAATACACTCATAATTTCAGACACACACATACATATTTTATAAATATGTGTGTGTATATGTATATAGTACATAAGTGGCCGCTTATGTCGTTAAAAAAGTGTACTTCGACACTCCCAAGGATATCAAACTCATAGGGTACTTTCCGTTAACCTAGAATTATGAAATTTGACAAGTAAGATAAAAAATATAAAATCTGTAGATTTGTAACGAAATCACAAAAAAAACGGTATTTTAAGTATATACGGTATTAATCTCAATTCGATACCTTTGCGTATTCAGGAGATAAAGGTTTTGACAGACCAGGAACCGAAGAGACAGACGGGTGGACGGACGGGACGGTTGATCGGACTTACATAATAGAAGATAATTAAAATCTGTGCAGTAGCTCGTAGGTTACAAATACTGTGACAGAATTGAGAATTTGTTTTGATTTATATGAATGTTAACAATTCTGTCACAAATGTGTAGGTTTATCCTTTTACTACCTACTCCTGAACTTTAATAATCCTGATACTTGATAGAACCACAGATAATATAATAGAACTTACGTATGTTTCGATCAAGTATCTTTATTATTGAAGTAATAAGCAGGTATTTAGTAGGCTTATTAATGCGATGCTCATGTCCGATTATTTACACTAACACTACTTAAATAAAATATAAAGTATAAAATTTACGACCGCGAGAAATATAAAAACTTATATTTCTAGAAAATGGGGTAAGCTTTGTATACTTCAGCCATGTTTTTTTGTAAGAACATGTCTTTTATAAATTACGGACACTGGACATGAAGTATAAATTATATCTTATTATTGTAGCTGAAAAAAATATTAGTAGGATTTTACGACCGTTAAATTACTCATAGTTATTGCTCAGGCCTGAATCCCCTATTCGCGTCGGACACGCAGCGTAGATTCATGACTGTTTTTTCATTATCTGCTATTGACTTACGCTGAATGTAGTCATTAACCACAGATTATATAACTAAAGGCAGATGACTCTTACCGAACAAGAAAGTGAGTGAGGTGTCTCGTGGCTCTCCAGGTCGTTCCCTGTGGGAGGGAGGCCAATAAACCAAATTCTAATTTTTAAAGTGAGAACTGTAACGCGGTATTGCTAAACACTCTGAAATCTGAGTCATTAACCTTATATTTACTAAGAAAAAAGGTAAATCTAAGTCGTTAACCTTAAATTTACCAAGAAAAAGGGTAACATAATTTTGCCACAGTAGCCACAGTAGTTATTTTGTCACTCGCGTAGTTCCCGTTGCCATAGAAATACGGGAATAAAATACAGCCTAAGTCACCCGTTATTAATGTAGCTTCCTAACAAGAAAAGAATTTTTCAAATCCGCTTAGTAGTTTTGGTAATAGTTTCAATGCGAACAAATAAACTATCTTTTTCCGCTTTATAATAACAGTATAGCTATTAGTAAGTATAGATTGTTTTCCCTATCCCGCATCCCATGGGAACTTATTCCAGGAACTTAAAAGTTACACCACTATTATTCCAGATTATAATCTATCTCTGTATCAAATTTCAGCTAGATTCGTTAAGCCGTTAGAGCATGAAAGCGTAATAAACATACGTACAATTAAGAATGAATGACATTTAGACTTCCAAAAGAATTATATATACTGTTGTAAGTCATCAGATAACCTGTTTTGAAAGTCATCCTCATCATTCTCTCTCTTACTTTTTTATCACTTCTTCCGCAATACGTTTATGCCTTTTATACTCAGACCATTTTTACAATCTCATCCGTTGAAGTGAAACCTAGGTCTCGCGGTCTCATTTAAAAGTAAATTAACCTATCGTCTTGTATCAATTATTTATTGAATGGGTTAGTGTATAGATAATGTGACCATGAGACAGTACAGTACATCCTGAATGACGCAACACATTATATAACATGCATTGTAATGTCAACGCATACATACATTTTGAATTGCCTATATTTTCACAGTTACAGTTCAATAGAATAAACGCGTGAATATAAAATTTTATTGGTAACACGTGTAACGTAACAGTTTGACGTAATATTATAATGTTGTGAATGATTGCAAGCTTGGCGAACGCGTTTCAGGGGCTTCGCCGCCTGTGCACAGCCGCCAGTACAAGGGGAGTAGACCTAGCATGTTTGCTCTATTATAGAGCAAACATGCTATACGCATAATACATACTAGCTGACTTTCGCAACTTTGTCTACTACAACACATAAATATGATTGCATATGATAAATATGAAGGGAGAATTATATCTTCATCAGACTCCTAGGAGCGTGTGAAAACTGCCCTGTTTGCTTAATTATAAAAGAGCTTAAATATTAAGTCTATTCTTAAACCATTCCAACCAAACCAAAAAACCAAACGCCAGAGGCGTGGGCTGAATCATTTTACTATACCCTTAATCATTAAGCTCTTTTATGATTAAGCAAACACGCCGGTTTAGAATCACACTCACATTCAATTTAACCCTTGAATTCTAGGTTTAGCGAATGTTGAGATGTCTCTAATTCTTATTTATGAACAACAAAACCCTCAGTATTGAAAGTTGTGTGGAACCATTCTTAAAGTATCCCCTTTCTGATACTAAATAATATTTGAAATCGAACCACGCGGGGAGAAGTTACAACTAAAAAACCATCTTGTCTTTTATCCGTCTCCCGAAGGAACCGCGCAAAATATCGGAATCAAAAGTATTCTAGAACCTTCCTCGAATCATAAGCTTAGATTTGGCCAAGTATCAATGTAATAGATTCAGTAGTAGATTATCAATGAAGTAGATTCAGTAGTAGTGCGATACTTATTCGGGATACAGTCAGACACAAAGTTTTAAATTACATTTTCGGCTTCAGTAACGATTAGAGAATCAACAGAGTGTAAACCCTCAACAATTTTTTAATGTATAGATTTGTTTGCCACATTTTGCGGGGGAAATCGTATTTATATACACCACAACAAAAGCAATCGGCCGTCACTATGCAACTTACACAAAACAATTAAAAACAATACAATCATCATTTCAGACACACACATATTTCTTATACTAGTTCACCCTCGTAACTTCATTTACGTCACATAAGGTCTATGAAAGGCGAAGTATTTCTTCATCAGACTCCTAGGAGCGTGTGGAACTGCTCTGTTTGCTTAATCATAAAAGAGCTTAAAGATTCAGCCTGTTATTAAACCAACCATAGCCTTAACCATTACGCTCTTTTATGATTAAGCCAACACCCCAGTTTAGATGTACTCTCACATTCAATGGAATCAAATCAAGGGGTGATTACACGTACTGCGAAAGTTGAGATGTCTCTAATTCCTGAACTAAAAAAACCCCAACGTTGAAACTCGTGTGAAACAATCCTCAAAGTACCTTCTTTATGACACTGAAAAACTGTTGGAAATCGGACTACGCATTGAGAAGTTACAACTAAAAAACCATTTTATCTTTCATCCCCTCTTCCAAAGGAACCGCGCAAAATATCGGGATCAAAATTATTCTAGAACTTTCCTCGGATCATAAGCTCAGATTGTACCAAGTTTTTCGGCTTCAGTATCGAATATAGAACGCCCTTCGGTTAAAATTTTCAAAATATCTTCCATGTACAGACTCTCGACCCTCAACAGTTTTATTATAAGTATAGATAAGTGTGTGTGTGTGTGTGTGTGTGTGTGTGTGTGTGTGTGTGTGTGTGTGTGTGTGTGTGTGTGTGTGTGTGTGTGAGTGTGTGTGTGTGTGTGTATATAAGCGTACTCTTTTGGTACCCACGTTGACAGAGGTGCAAGCCTCAGTATGGCACCTCTCCTTCCGGTAATCGTCAAAGATCGTGTTGCTCTATGGCCGTGCACTGCACAGCTAACATTATCTAAAATTAGCTTTGACATTTTACTACAAAATTGTAGGCTTGTTATAAAATTTACTCATAAAACTATTATGTCCTATCGCAATTAACCGACTGCTTATGAACTCTACTCATCAACATAATACATCAAGTTTGCGACAACATTTGCTTGATATTTAGAGGGACTGAAAAACAAGTCGCTGTTTCTAAAGTTAATATAAAATTATGTGTCTGACTCCGTTGGCAAGATATCGTGGTGTATATACATACATATTCTTGTAAGATAATTTAGGATGTTAGGAGGTGATGCGCGCGTCAATGTAGACGTCTATATCCGTGGCTGGCGTGAATAAGTTGACAAGTATAAAATGTCAATTTTAGAGGGCGGCCATTTGAAAGTTTGACCGTTTCTGGTAAATCGGTAAATTAGTTAAATTTAAGAGTATGTATTGTTTTCCATATTATTTTAGGCCAATTTTAAAACTATGATAGTAAATGAGACAAAATCCTTACAGTTTTGGCAATATTAGACTTGTCAAGTTGTTCACCGACGAGTTATCAAGTTAATCACCGAATTATCAACTTGTTCTCAGCAACTATAAAAGTGTTTACAGTAGTTATCAACTTAGGCACCATCAAAATAAGTATTGTTTTCTTGGGCAAGCAATGTTTTTTATAATACATGATACCTAACTGACAAAAACAAGGGAGGTAGGTACTTACTATTTAAACATCATTATCAAAATTAAAAAAAAACGAGGTAACTGGATAAATATTAAAATCAAATGCTATGATTCTATTAGTTTCACATGGTAAAAGGAGTAATCACTGTAGAATAATCAATTGCTTCGTCCAAATCTGGATCAGTGTTAGATGTCAAGGGGTCATTGACTGTTTTAAGTTGCAAATAAAAGTCTTTAAAAGACTCGTCGATTAAATCAAGGACATCCAACAAGTCCTTTTTTTTCATTACTTATTGGTAAAGTCATTTTTCATCGTACTGGAGCCATTGAATTGGTTGCCAGAGATATTTCTCCCCTGAGTCGTCTAGCTTTTTGATTACAGAAGGTCCCTTTTTTTTTCTTACTCCGTCTTGGCTGTATGTTGCCAGGGTACCTGGTGCACCCTCGAAAGGAAATCCCAGGAACCCTGACCAGCCCTAGTCGCCATTCACCGGCGACCCCACACATTGCCTCTTCTGTCTAATTGAGGTGCGTGCCAGAATACGTCACGCGTCACCACCCTGGACCTGTCTGCCGGGGCGACAGCTAGCCCTGAGTGTCGCCCCCAGGCTCACGCTTATGGGGGACGGAGATCGTTCTGAGATCTCCGATTCCCAGCGCGTCTTCTCCTGCGGCTCGGAAGATTGCTGTTCCTCTCCCGTTCCTTCTCCGCCGCCTCTTTTGCAACCATCACCTCCTCACTAAACAAGGCGGCGGAGTTCCATAAACTTTCGCTGCTGACCATAGCCTGAACCATGGCCTGGAGCGTGATATTTATTACTCCTAAGGCCACTGAAAGGCCACATCGTTGATCCGTCCACTCTGGGCAATCTGCCAGAGTGTGGAGCACCGTATCCGGCAAGCAGCCAGAACAGTAGTGGCACTCTGGCGTTGGCTCCCGCCTTATCCGATGCAGGCACACACCGAAGCAACCATGCCCGGTGAGTAGCTGCTGCTGCCTCAGCCGATAGGAAAGGCAGCAATGGCGCCTTTCCAGCCAGTCCTTCATTACACGCCTTATCGCCTCAACTATATCATGCCCGGCTGTTGGTTGTCCAAGTCGCTCCTTCCACTCCTCCACGACTACCTGGCGGAGCTGAGACCTCTGTCCCTCGATTTCCTGTGAAGCAGGTCTCAGATCTCGCTCCCCTGCCTCTTTGCACCACAGGTATAGCGCTGCAAGGGCCCTCGCTTCCAGGTCCCATGGAGGTGTACCGGCTAAAAGAGTTGCCGCTTCAAAAGAGACCGTGCGGTATCCTCATATAATCCTGACGGCCAGCAGCCGCAGTGGACATCGCAGTATTGCCACGTTACGGGCCGTTAGATTCCCTGCCCATACCGGAGCCCCGTAAAGAGCCATGGGTCGCACGAACGCAGCATAGTCGTCTGCAAGAGGTGTCAAACCCCCTTAAGTTAGGCAGTATACGTGATAACGACAACGCCACTCCCTTCAACTTGGGGGCCGCACGATCTCAGGTCTCCTAGCCGGGCCCCCTCCATGGGTCCTGGAAGCGAGGGCCCTTGCAGCACTATACCTGTGGTGCAAAGAGGCAGGGGAGCGAGATCTGAAACCTGCTTCACAGGAAATCGAGGGACAGAGGTCTCAGCTCCGCCAGGTAGTCGTGGAGGAGTGGAAGGAGCGACTTGAGCAACCAAAGGGGGGATTCGCCACAATCGCGGCCATCAGACCGGTCATGGACGAGTGGCTGGAGAGGAGACACGGTGCTCTCTCCTACCGGTTGTCACAGATACTTATCGGGCACGGTAGCTTCGGTAGGTATTTGTGGCGAAGACACCGGGAAACCACTGCCGAGTGTCAGCACTGCGAGGACCGCAGCGATGACACAGCGCTCCACACGCTGGTGGAGTGCATGGCGTGGGCGCAACGGCGCCAGGTCCTCGTAGTGGGTCTGGACGTGGACACTTTCTCGCTCGAGACCATGGTGCGAGCCATGATCTCCAGCGGAAGTAAGTGGGACTGCGCCGCCTCTTTCTGCGAGCAGGTCATGCTCGTGAAGAAGGCGGCGGGGTGGGTACGGGAGAGAACTCTCCCACCCGAGATCCGCAGTCGGCGGCTTGGGTGCCGCCGACGTGTCTTCGCCGAAGACTATCAGCCTCCATGACCGGGGGCCTGAGGACGGACTCACGGACGCGGACTCACCGTCCTTATAGAAGCAGGCCCATGACGGCAGCGTGACGTGAGGATGCACGCACGCCCCCCCCCCCTCTAGAAGAACACCCTAAAACCCCTCAAAGACGCGGGATAGCACCCGAACTACCCCCCCTAGGCGAGGCCGTAGCGGCGGCCGTAGGTCTGTTGGGAGTCCTGGGACATCCTTCCGAGGGCTTACCCGGGGCTCCCAACTATAGGCTGTTGAGCGTTACATGAGGTTTTTTAGTCGGTAGGAGTCCGGCATAGCATCCAGGAGGATTTCTTACCAGTCGACTTTCTACAATGATGGCTCTCATAGCTGGGAAATGTGGCCTTTAACAAGCTTTAAATCTTGAATTGATTTTTTATTTTTAGTTTGTTTACCAAATTGCGAGCTAGGAATGTGCGGCCATAACTGGACATCTCGATATGTCACGTATTAAACAGAAATATTCAACCTGTTCATAACTTGACATCATAACTTATCATGACTTAATTTGAGGAAGACGGCTGTCTATAACTTGATATCTCATTATGTCAGAATTCAAACAGAATATTCAGTTCGACATAACTTAATATATCAATTTGTCATTTTTAATCTCTCATTTTTTCAGACCGTCATAAGTGTGTAAGTGGAGATATCCAGAAACCGACATTATCCCGGTAGCTAAGTATATCTTGATATAACCACATATCAATCTTCGTTCACAAAAAATAAATAATCGATAACTAGGCATGTAGATTTATCAAATTAGAGACGATAAAATGCGAGATGTCAACATACTACCAAGCGTGATTACAAAAAAAATTATGTACATATATATTTGTAATTTTTTTATATATAGATTCATACCGTTAGGATCGTATTAAGCTAATAAAAAGAAAATCATACAAGTCGAGATGTCAAGTTGTTCACGCCAGCCACGGATATAACCCACGAACGGATTACAAAATAACTCGAGTCTTACTTATTTAGCACTAGTGTAAATTCTTACAATAATGTCGACGACGTCGGCATCGTGATGCCGTGATAGCGAAGCAATGAAATTTACCTGTAAATTAAATTATGTAGGTACATGTACGTAGTAAGTAATACATGCAAATGTATTATATTTTTTTACATTAACACTAGTGAGATTAGGTGTATTTTTATTCCTTATCTGAAGTAGTAGTATAACCTGAGGAGGTTTTTTTTTTATATTTAGCTCGCAAAATTGAGGCCAACAGACGATGGAAAGCTATGGCTACATCTAACGATTGGGGACCACTTTCCATAAGATTTCTGACAGTGGACCACAAGTTGACGGCCCTATAATGTGCCTCTTCACGCTTCGCTTGTAGAACCCAGGGATGTAAGAGGATGGGAATACGTGCTTGTTAGAAACATGAAGATGTTTTGAATCGCTCACACGTCTATCTTGTTTCTTTGAATGCTATGATCTTAAAAACTACAGGCTAGATTAAAAAATAATGAGTCTAGAAGTCTATTTAATGGGGAAAGCTAAAGGCTATAGAAAAGGGCAAAGCAACAATTAAATTAAATATGTTAAAAAAACTGGGATAATTTATTCCTTTGGGGAGCTTCCACTGCGTGCTCTGCTATGATCAAGGTTACGTAACAATAGTATATGACTAGATTATAATATTATTGTTACTCTCAAAAAGTTTTAAAAGATGTCTGCCACATGACTTTTGTAATGCAATACCTACTAAAACTGATACGGGTAAAATTAGTTATGCGGGCGGAGTCGCGAGCATTAGCTAGTTATAGATATAAATCGAACACCCCGTACCTATCTCGTTGTTTTATACTTACAAAGGGTTTTAAACAAATGGATAGTAGCAACGTGAGTATGAAGGCCAAACATTTATATGCACTGTACGTTTTAATCATTAAGATAATTACTTAGGTACAAGTTAGGTGCACAGTGCGATAGCGCGTCTATCGTAGTTCTGCTAATTTATTAGCCGGGTGAATATATATTACCTAGTTATATACGTAATAGCTGTCTAGTTCCTACAATTTTTGAAAATTAGTATCCCCTTATCATACCTAAATGTTTTGATAGTCAGGTGTACTTGGTTATCGCTCGATGATTTATTTTATTTCTTCACATCTCTCGTAGTTAGTGACTACGCCAGATCAGTGTTCTGTAAATGAAAACTGCGTCATCTTACGTAAAGATGATTTCAGACTAAGCTATAGCATATGTATATATTAAACCATAATATACAATTATACAGTACGTTGAGTGTGTACGAGTTCTTAGTTTTGGTTTTATGCGCTTAGGTTAAGGTTTGGTGCGCATTTATTGTTGTCTTATGAACTATGTGCTATAATAAAATATGCTATTATATTATAGTGTAGTTTGGAATCACCTGGTTGACCAGTTGACTGTAATCAGTAATCATACACAGGAATGATCTTAAGATGGGTGATCGTAATGTGCCGTTTGTATTTAAGAGCGTTTTGGTTCTTTGAATTGTAAGCAGTTATTCCTGACTGCCAGTAATAATTATGATTGAATTCTAACATAATGTAGCGACAATCTACCTGTTTCCATTACAACAAGGCAATAGCTAACCTATGACGTGGACCAAAATAATTATTCGATTAAATTTATTAAGTATTTTATATTTTATTTGCTTTTCTCCGCGGCTTCGTCCACGTAGAAGTCGTTATTGCGTAAAATAATTTCCCTCTTTTTGCGTAGTCGGTTAAAAAGTAGCCTATGTCCTTCCTAGGGGCTCGAACTTTCTCTGTACAAAATTTCAGCTAAATCGCTTTAGGCGTGAAAGTGTAACAGACAGACAGACAGAGTTACACACATTACAGTGCATTAGCTTTTTTTTTGTAGTTTAACGTGAGGGAAAATCCACATGGATGTTATGCCGAACTCCTAACGACTAAAAAACCTCACGTAACGCCCAACAGCCTATAGTTGGGAGCCCCGGGTAAGCCCTTGGAAGGATGTCCCAGGAGTAGTGCATTAGCTTAAAAGAAATTCGTTGTCACCATTATAACAGTTTATTTATGAGTTGTCATCGAGCGAGTGTTAGTACCGTTCCATACAAACGCAAAACGCATTTGACACTTGTGCCTCACTCCCGAACTCAGTTTTTCTTCTTTTAGGCTCTAATGACTGAACAAATCTGTCTAATATGACACGAAGAGATTGTAGTCTGAAATAATACACATATGTATAATATAGGTATATAGGCTACCTTTTACTCCCGGAATAAGTTCCCGTGGCATGCGGTAACGGGAACAGATTCCACGCGTAGTTTGTTATAAATATACCAACTTTCAGTGCATCTTGCATCTTGGGTTGGGTTCGATTCCTGGGTCGGTCCAAATATTTTTGTGATCCACAAATGTTTGTTTCAGAATTTGGGTGGTGCTATGTATAATATGTATGTATTTAGAAATATATAAGTATGTCTATCAGTCGTCTAGATCCCATGGCAGAAGCTTTATAGCTAAGTTTGGGCAACACGATGCTGTGTGAGAATATCCAACAATATTTATTTGTATTTATTTATATTATCTCACAAAGAGTTCTAAAAGTACTAAAGATACAAATAAATAACGTCCGTTTCAACACGGCGATAGGCTCACCACCTATTACGTGGGACATAGAACTATAAGGTGAAATGTGGGCGTGTACTATGCCTCTGCCTACCCCTTCGGGGATAAAGGCGTGACTATATGTATGTATGTAAATAAATAAAGATAAATCTTGTAGAATAAAGTCTCTAAAGCTACTATCAATTACGAAGTAAACTACCAAACTTAGGTAAGTCCACAAACGTATCGGAAGGATAATACTCAAATACCCTGCGGTATTTGAGTATTATCCTTCCGATTTCACAACTTAATGGGACACAAATGTCGTTATTTGTACCAAGTGCTCATAAAATTCCGTGTTTTTGATAAATGTTCATAATGGTACACTGAATTAGTAAAATATCTTCAGCTCTTTAATGTAAGTTTAATAATAGTACACGTATACCTATATTCTTCTATATCATAAAATGTTTATTACATATTATCTATATTTACATTATGACTATCTAAACTTAACCTAAATAAGGCCCCCGTGGCATTGTGCCCAAAATACTAGCAGCATTCCCCATTTGAATAGCAATACCTATTCGCTGAGCGAGAAAACTGCCAGCCCTTGGGTCACCAGTTGACTCCACAAGGCGCTTTTTCAAATTCTTGAAAAATTTTTGCGCATTGGGACCCCATGGACCTAGGGTCTCGACACCGACTGGACAAAAACGATACGATGAGTCGAGACCCTTATATTTATTAATTTTAATTTTTTCAGCCGCTTCCGCTGCTGCACTGGCTTTTAATTTTGTTTTAGGAAGATGGGACGGGGCTAGAGTGTCAACACAAGTTGCATCCCACACCAATAAAATTAATTCGTTTTCATTTCTAAGAAATAGATAATTTTATTGTGAATTCAATCATCAATGATGTCAATAATTGAAACAAGGTTGGAATATAAGATTTCCCATTTATTTAATAATAGCTGACGTATGCTGACGCAAAAGAAGTTGCGCCGTAACTTTGTTTGCGTCAGCATAAGCATGTTTCCCATTGCGTGTACAGCACATAAAAGAAAAAAGAAAACGTTTTTGAAATATTTTTAACTGCTGCTCCGCTCCTATTTGTCTTAGCGTCATATTTATTATCCCTTTTTTAAATAATTGCTGCTACTACATAAGGACTGCTGAACTGTCAAAGAATTTCAGAAACCCAACTTGTAGTTTCTGAGATTTCAGCGTCTATACAAACAAACAAACTCTTCTGTCTTATAATATTAAGAGAAAATAGCAAGTTTGTAATTGCTAAGAGCGTTAATTAAAAGAGTTTGTGTACTTGGGGTCAAAATTTGCAAGAGAACCCTCCGGCCGTTTCCGTAACTGTGATTCGTAACCAGTTGCGAATAAAAAATAGTGTAGGTAACCATGATATTGAACGAAGAGTTTTGGAAGGAAATCAAGTGAGTGGAGCCATTCACGCCTTTATGAGCGGTCAGAACGTGTCTAAAAAGGCAAGTATGGCTGTACATAGAGGAGTGCTGGTTCCTACACGTATGCATGGCAGTGAAAGTTGGGTGTGGCAGAAGAACATGAAAGTAAAATTAATGCAGTGGAAATGAGAAGTTTGCGAAGTATAGCTGGATTGACATTGATCGATAAAGAATAGCGTGACAAGGGAACATTGCGAATTGACAAAAGATGTAGTGACTAAGATAGAGAAAGGGATGCTCAGATGGTTCGGACATGTGGAGAGAATGGATGAAAACAGACTGACAAAAGAGATTTATAAGGCGAGAGTGAATGGAAAATCTGGTAGGGGTCGACCACGTCAAACTTATGTTGACCAAATTGGAAACTTTTTGATAAAAGGCCAGGTCAAGAGTACCCTCAATCGGAGAGCATGTTTGAAAACACTTATGAAAGTAGAAGAAGCGAAAGTGGTATGTCAGGATCATGGCAAGTGGAAAACCATAGTCTCTGCCTTCCCTGTTGGGAAGAGACCTGGGATTTCCTTTCGAGGGAGTAGCCGGGGCTCCCAACCATAGGCTGTTGGGCGTTACGTGAGGTTTTTTAGTCGGTAGGAGTCCGGTATAGCATCCATGATGGATTTTCCCTCACGTTAAATAAAACCCCCTTGGGAAACAGGCGTGATGTTATCCATGTATGTAATCGTTAAGGGCGTTTTAAATTCTATTACTAGAGACCATGGTGCGAGCCATGATCTCAGCGGGAGTAATTGGGACTGCGCTGCTTCTTTCTGCGAGCTTTTATAAATACGAGTATAATGTGCGATTCTACTGCGCGTTCATATCGCGTTAACAATGTGGTGTATCCAACGGGCTCTAAATCTGCATTAGCATTAGGAGAAAAAGGCCTACAGCACTTCGGTTTGTCATAGTCTGAAGACTTACAATGCCCACAACTGGGACTACCTGAAGGTCGAGGATAGTTACGATGTCAGTTGCTGAGAAGAAGTTGTGTCAAGTAGTAGCTCTCTAGCAAATGAACAAAGACATAAATAATAATACTATGGATATTTTCACACAACATCATCTAGCCCAAACTAAGCTAATATAAGCTTGTGCCAAGGGATCTAGACAACTGATTGACAAACTTATATATTTCTTAATGCATACATTATTATACATAGATAGTACTTAAACTTCCTCTGTGGCGCAGTCGGTAGTGATACCGCCTGCGGCGCTGGAGGTCGTGGGTTCAATTCCCACCGGAGACAAATATTTTGTGTAATCCATAATTGTTTGTCTCAAGAGTCTGGGCGTTTCTATGTATAATATGTATGTATTTAAAAAGTATATAAGTAATAATATCCGTGGTCTGATACCCATAACACAAGCAGGTTATTTCTAGCTTACTTTGGGGTCAGATAGCGTTGTGTGAAATGTCCGTAAAAAAAAACTTCGAAACAATCACACAAATATTTGGACTCGAACCGGGAATCGGACCCAGGACCTCAGCGCGCAAGTCGGTTCCACTAGGTACCGTATGCGTTACTGAGGCATTCAAAATCGAACATTTGTTAAGATATGGGACTTGTTCTATTCTATTCACACATTGTGTGTCCACTCATGTGTTTTATGCATACCTACCGATATGTTTATTCCACTGTGATAACACCTTGAAGTTGTTATCTGTAAGTCACAAACAATAACTAACTACGTGTAGCCTATGATAATTATTACAGTAGTTAAGTAGGTGTGATTTTTCTACATTGTTTGAAAAAAGACGTGCATTATATTCGTGAGTCGTGATTACACACTATACTTGTGTTACATAGTTGGACTTTACACGTGTCATGTAGCGTGGAAACAAAGCCTAATGTTGTTTTAGTGCAGCTGATAAAGTATTATGTTACATAACAATTAAATACTGGTACTGGTCTTGACTAAGTGTTGCCTAGAGGCTCTTTGAACCTACGTACCTTATACATCTAAATAGTATAACAGGCTACCTATATTGTGGTTTCTGCATGATTTAAAAATACGGTCTAACGAAGTACCGCAAGGTTTTTGTTAGGTACATTTCGATGTGATTGCTCTGTTAATTTTTCAGAAGCTAAACCTGTGGTGATTCCCCTTTCCATACGTTAAACAGTCTCTATCTTAGATGTGTATCGAATTTTACCTTCTTTACGCAAACGACTGCCTCTGTGGCGCAGTCGTTATGCCGGAGCCACATTAAAGAAAACGTCAATGCCCATCATCGCGATAAATATTGCGCTAATTATGGCGTTAATTCTTAACGTCACCATTTGAGTAGTGTGGCCGCTTCAACGTAATAATTCTCGCGTGAATGCCCATTCTTGGCGTTAAAATTGACGTGAAGTGTGACCGAATTAAATTTTACAAAAATACCTTAGGTCCTTAAAAATATACTGAAATGTATCTATATATGATACTGGCACAGAGAAAATATACCGATAAAAATACCGATTATCAAAACGTGTTTATTCTTTAATTTACTACCTTATTTTTATAAAAGAAGAACCTAGAATTTACATTTAACATTTTATTTGAAGGATTGAATTCAACGTCCTTCACCTGCAACACGCTTCGTAAAAAAAATTACCGAATGTTATTACAACAAACCCTACAAAGAAAAAAATCATTGCGATGAGGAATTGGGTTTTTATTTTTTCAGGTCCTTAGCGAGCTCCGGGGGAACCTCCCATCTTGCTCCCCCGAGGAGAGCCGCCGAACCATAGTAGACCGAACGCTTCTCGACGGGAATAATCTTTGGAAATTCTTTGGCTTTTTCCCGGCTTTCCGGATTCCCGGCTATAGGGAGGAGGAATACCACCAGGTTTAATGGGTAGGACGGCCCCGTTCCGGGACCGGGAGCCCCACACCCAGCTGTTTTACATGATAATTTTGCAATCCAATATGGCCGCCGCGCCGAAATCACAAAATTTCATGATGGGTATCGTTTAAGAGGGTTTTTGGTATGCTGAGTACGAATTTCGGGTTAATTTAGAGATCCAATATAACCGCCGCGCCGAAATCACAAAATTTCATGATGGGTATCGTTTAAGGGGTTTTTTGGTATGCTGAATACGAATTTCGGGTTAATTTAGAGATCCAATATGGCCGCCGCGCCGTTATCACTAAATTTCATGATGGGTATCGTTTAAGGGGTTTTTTGATATGCTGAGTACGAATTTCGGGTCAATTTAGAGATCCAATATGGCCACCGCGCCGTTATCACAAAATTTCACGATGGGTATCGTTTAAGGGGTTTTTTGGTAGGCTGAGTACGAATTTAAGGTCAATTTTGCAATCCAAGATGGCCGCCGCGCCACCGTTGTAAAATTTCATGTTGAATACCGTTTAAGGGGTTTTTTGATATGCTGAGTACGAATTTCGGGTCAATTTAGAGATCCAATATGGCCGCCGCGCCGTTATCACAAAATTTCATGATGGGTAACGTTTAAGGGGTTTTTTGGTAGGCTGAGTACGAATTTAAGGTCAATTTTGCAATCCAAGATGGCCGCCTTACACCTTTGTAAAATTTCATGCTGTATATCGTATGAGGGGTTTTTTGGTATGCTGAGTACGAATTTCAGGTTAACCTTTGCCATCCAAAATGGCCGCCGTGCCACTGTTGTGAAATTTCATGTTGTATATAGTTTATGGGGTTTTTTGGTAAGTATGCCAAATTCGAATTTTAGGTAAATTTTGCTATCCAATATGGCTGCCTCGCCACCGTTGTAAAATTTCATGTAGCATATCGTATAAATGGAATTTTGATATGCTGAGTACGAATTTGGGGTTAATTTTGCAAAATTATCTTGAAATTCGTACTCAGCATACCAAAAAACCCCTTAAACGATACCCATCATGAAATTTTGTGATTTCGGCTCGGCGGCCATATTGGATTGCAAAAATTTTCGTAAAATTCGTACTCAGCATACCGAAGAACCCCTTAAACGATACCCATCATGAAATTTTGTTATAATGGCGCGGCGGCCATATTGGATCTCTAAATTGACCCGAAATTCGTACTCAGCATATCAAAAAACCCCTTAAACGATACCCATCATGAAATTTTGTGATAACGGCGCGGCGGCCATAATGGATCCCTTAATTAACCCGAAATTCGTATTTAGCATACTAAAAAACCCCTTAAACGATATCCATCATGAAATTTTGTGAATTAATACCAAAAAACCCCTTAAACGATACCCATCATGAAATTTTGTGATTTCGGCTCGGCGGCCATATTGGATTGCAAAAATTTTCATAAAATTCGTACTCAGCATACCGAAGAACCCCTTAAACGATACCCATCATGAAATTTTGTTATAATGGCGCGGCGGCCATATTGGATCTCTAAATTGACCCGAAATTCGTACTCAGCATATCAAAAAACCCCTTAAACGATACCCATCATGAAATTTTGTGATAACGGCGCGGCGGCCATAATGGATCCCTTAATTAACCCGAAATTCGTATTTAGCATACTAAAAAACCCCTTAAACGATATCCATCATGAAATTTTGTGAATTCGGCGCGGCGGCCATATTGGATCTCTAAATTAACCTGAAATTCGTACTCAGCATACCAAAAAACCCCTTAAACGATACCTATCATGAAATTTTGTAATACTGGCGCGGCGGCCATTTTGGATTGCAAAATTATCATAAATTTCGTACTCAGCATACCAAAAAACCCCTTAAACGATACCCATCATGAAATTTTGTGATTTCGGCGCGGCGGCCATATTGGATCTCTAAATTAACCCGAAATTCGTACTCAGCATACCAAAAACCCCCTTAAACGATACCCATCATGAAATTTTGTGATTTCGGCGTGGCGGCCATATTGGATTGCAAAATTATCATGTAGTCACACAGAGATAGATTATAGTCTGAAATGATACAAGTTTTATCCCGGGAATAAGTTCCCATGAGACGCGGAGAAGAGAACAAAATTTCACGCAGGCGAAGCTGCGGGCATCAGCTAGTCTATAATAAATGTTACATTACACGCGAATGCTCGTGTCGGTCAGGGAGGTAGCATCGTAACGTAATGCTCGAGTCGAATCTATAAATGTTACATTACACGCGAACGCTCGTCGGTCAGGGAGGCAGGCCGTAACGTAATGCTCAAAGTCGAATCTAATTTGTTACATTACAGGCGAATGCTCCCGGTGAGGGAGCACCTTTACCCTAACCTTTTATTCAAAATATACCCAAAAATACTGACTTTTACCAATATACCCATTAATATACTGATATCGAAAAAAGTCAATAAAATATACCGAAAAGGTATTAAAATACTGAAAACGGTCACACTCTCACGGTGCGCACTGACACACGTAGTGTGGCCGCTTCAACGTAAAAATTCTCGCGTTAATCTCTTTGATGTGCCGCCACTTGAGCTATCGCCTAACGTCAAACGGCAATGTGAATGCCGTTGTCGAATTATCGCGATAATTCGGTGGCTACACTGACGTTTAACGTTCATCAACGCCATTATTAATGGCATTTCCCCTTAGTGTGGCCCGAACATTAGTGATACCGCCTGCGGCGCTGGAGGTCGTGGGTTCGATTCCCATCGGAGACAAATATTTGTGTAACCCATAAATGTTTGTCTCAAGAGTCTGGGTGTTTCTATGTATTATATGTATGTAGTTAAAAGTATATAAGTATTAATATTCGTGGTCTGGTACCCATTACACAAGCAGGTTATTCCTAGCTTACTTTGGGATCAGATAGCGTTGTGTGAAATGTCCATGAATATTTATTTTTTTCATTTTACATTATAATATATTTTAACCTTTTAAGTCTAAATCGAAAGGGATTTTGCTTGGATATTTCTGTCGATTAGCTGTCAGACATTCGGGAAAGCATACGACGAGGACATGGCTTAAGTTTCTGTACTAAATCCTAACCCTTATTCTAAGTCCTCTCAGCCAGCAATAAAATTCTGAGAGGATTGCCGACAGCAAACAGCTGGACACCAAATATACTGTATCTATTTGATATCATTATTAGATACTGCGACGGCTTAAGCTAGGAGCATTATTGGCAAGAGTTTTGAAACCCTACGACCAGATTATGCCACAATTTAAAATCACACCGACAGGATTTGATACGCTTTTCAACTAGGTATGAGCAATGATATTTAAGTAAAGATATGCTACCTTCATACAAAACAGCATTCAGTTATTGTTGAGTTATAATTTCACGTGCTTACCTATCGGTACTTAATAGATTTCATCTATGAATGCGATAGAGAATACAAAACATTTAAAACAGAGAGGGATAGCTATCTGTGTCGTTTTGCACACAGCAGCCGACCACAACACGACTTGTTTCGCTCGCAGCTATTAGCCGACTCAATGGAATTATATCAATTGTGTGACTTTGTCCGCAACAGTTTTTGAGCGGTAATGCGATATCTACCTCTTTTTTACTATAACATCATTGGGTATGAGTATAATTTATACACAGCGGTATCATCGAGACGTCTATATGGATACTTTTCTGAGTTATTCACGCCAAAGCAAATGTATATGATTTTTTTTTAAAATTATATTTGAACATTCAAGGCATAAACGACGAATGAAAATGTAGGAAAACATTTAGACAAATGATATTATTTAGGTACACTTGAACATAAAAATTAAACACAGAAAATACCAAAACATAAAATTGGTATCACAGTAAAGAAAAATAAAAAAAATTGCAAAGGTAGATTAAATAGTATGTCAATTTTTTTATTGAAATGTTTTCAGTATGATAAATTTCTGCCTGGGTAGATTATTGAAATAAAACAGGTATTCGTGTCCTTTTTTCGTGACACACAGTGGGGGCAGGGGTGTCGGTCCGCTGTCATGCAATACTGCAATCATAGTGTGCATTGCCACTAACGCTCTTTGTGTACTCCAACTATTACATGCAATAAACGTAATAAAAACTTCAGCCGTAGATATTGTTTATCGTACGTAGCCTTAAGATTCATCTAATGAGGTATCTCAGTGGCCACTTCTGCAGTTTGATAAAAGTGTTTTCCAAGTGTGGTTGCCTCAATAAGGTAGTGTTTCACATACCCTGAAGACTAATAGCTATTGATTTTGCAACCAATACATGAGGCCGGAAATCGTTCGGAGGAATGGTATGTGAAATTCCGACACCTGGTTAGCGAGAGAGTGATGTGTGCACAGAAGCGATGGAGAAGGTTCAGTACAAAGTACCTGTGCAATATCTAATATTAATGTACACAGCTGGTTGTCACTCGAGTATTTTTTAAAGTAAAAATGCAACTGCTAACGATCAACATATTTGTGCATTACGTGCAGAGTTCGTCACGCAAACATCAGGGATTTAGGACACAATTAGTTGCCTTGTAACGGGAGATGCTACAAGTATTATATCTCAGAAAAAGTGAAATTGTAAAAAGCGTTTTTTGCTTTAGTCGACATGGTTCCAGCTGCTAGTAATACGGTAGTCGTTAAGTCAAGTTAAAGGCGTCCTGGGTGGTTCAAACATTCACAACAGGCAGCGGGTAGTCGCAAACCATTTCTGTTCCTTTCAACACTTTACCGTACCACCTATGGCATTTAGTATATTATACTGCCTCATCTTTTAGAAAATGATATGTCTAAGGCCTCTTAAAGATATATGATTTATTGGAGAAATGGATCAACATTCAACATGTGTGAATAGTAAATGTATGTCTGCACCTGAGCCTCGTTATCCGCTATTCAGCTGACGCATTAACTTCATAGACATTTTGATAGATTTTTTAACATAAAAACTTACACCGAGTGTGGCGTTAACATGCAGTTATGGACGACACATTGTCACGCGGCTTCCAATAGTGTCATGCAATATTGCAATTTAACGGTAGTGTGCAAGGCTGCATGGTGCATGGGAGTTATAAAAAAATACTATCAATCAGTATAATTAATGGCTATTTAATTATATATTCTATCACTAATGCACAAGTTGGTGATGCGTGATAGCCCTCACCAAAAAGAAACTCTAGATGCAACTGGAGGCGATTAAATTTATTTTTAAACTTAGAGTATTTTCAATTGCTTCCTAACGCCTGGATCTTGTCATTGTATATTCAGTTTTATTGAGAACGGCCAAATATGCCATAAGGGGGTTGGAACTTAAGATGGTACTTAAGTTCCAACCCCCTTACAGCATCTAGGCCAGAGGGAAGCTCGACCGTTCGTTGGTAAGCAACATCACTTGCAGGTTTGGTTGGCCTGCGCACACCTTAAGTTAAGAGAGAAATCTACTACTGTTTGACGTGTACTCCAGTCAAGACGCAAATTCTGGTACGATCCGCAGACATTTTAAAATATGAAGCTTGTATATTACAGCTTTATTTGACTCGAGACCCTACTTCCTTAATGTGCAAAATATGTGTCGTATCAATTTTCAATGGGCATCGAAGAATGTAGTAGTGTAGCATCTTAGACTTGACATTAAATCAGTACCCGATAAAAAAACAATCTTCATAAGTACCTAAGTACATAATGTGTTGCAAGTTCTATCAAGTGCCATCAATCAGTGTTGTATAAATAGAATAAATATAATTAAAAGAATAACATACTTTAAATGTGTGATTTATATTCTGTAGATGGAAAGAACTTTTTCTTTAAAGTGTTACAAAATGCTGAAATATTCATAGCGTTGTAGGTAGAGTCATTGCACTCTTATGTTAGAAGCGTCTTCCACATAATATTCTAGAAAATCCCTGCAGCGATCTTAGGGGGTTGGGTAACTGAAGTGCAAAGGCGTGGGGGTGTGATGTTGATAACCTGGATTGGGAGCGAGGGCGTAGGGTCGCAGACTTTCCTGCACGACCGCACCCAACTTGAACCTAAGGACTATTACTAAAAATTTTGATGCGTCATTTGTAGACTGATTCGAATCGGTCATAAAGAATATTAAATCTAAAAAAATAGAAATCCTACCCTAGAGTTACCGCAATAGCAGATGCCGAGCAGAAAAAATACGAATAGCAACTTTAGCCATAACTATTTGAAAAATATAAAATAGCTTTTGTGCCCAAGAGAGCCCCGCAAATTCCACAGGCTCTGATTATCACCTGTTTGCAGCGTCGCACTTTGCTGTGAATAGTACCTACTAACTATACGAATAAGACGCTTCATTAATTTATTAAAAGCTCTATATTTCTATAACGTCTGCATGTTTAACATTTCGTACCACGATTTTTAGTTTTGCAATTATATACAGCGAACTAAGCACTTTGCACCCCCCTTAGAAGCGGGATAACACCCGAAACCCCTCAAAGACGCGGGATAGCACCCGAACCACACCCTGGGCGAGGCCGCAGCGGCGGGCAGGTCTGTTGTGAGTCCCGGGACATCCTTCCGAGGGCTTACCCGGGGCTCCCAACCAAAGGCTGTTACGTGAGGTTTTTTAGTCGGTAAGAGTCCGGCATAACAGCCTCTGAGGATTTTCCCTCACGTGAAAAAAAAAAGCACTTTGTATTAAAAACTCGAGGTATAATTTGTTACATCACTTTTACTTTATTGTGTCTAAATGGACACGAAACTAAAAAAAGTTGATATCACATGTGATTGATGGCAATTTGTAATGCCTCGGTTACGTTTGAGACTGCGTTTGTTCAAATATTTATGAGTCGCAAATGTTTATTTCAGAGTTTCGATGTTTCTCACGTCATAGTCACGCCTTTAGCCAGAAAGGTTAGATGGAGGATTTCAACTTATCTAAGACCCTACTTAATAGTCGGTGAACCCATTGCTGTATTCAAATAAACAGACGCAGGTTGTGACTACCTGCTGTTGAAAATTTTCAAAAAAAGTCAATTTTGTCTACAAGCTGACTTAAATACTACCATGTTACTGGGTACCAGGGACCAGTGGCTTCATGAAACTGAAATGTCACAAAGTGGTCACCAGTCTGAGGACCACCAATACCTAGTGACAGTTGCTCAATGCAGTAAACGTTTATATAACACTGAGTCAGTGGGGCTACGAGCACTAAATATGTGTGTATTTAAAATGTATGAGAACTAGATGGCTCCCGCGGCTCCGTCGGCGTGACATTGTGTTTCCTTTGCCGCATCCCACGGGAACATATTCCGGGAATAAAATGGCTGTCTATGTGTTTCGTTCTATAATCCATCCATTGATGTGGCTGAAAATTGGTACGGGGATAGCGGCTGAATGCAGTCGTTGAAGAGTGAAAGAGTAACAAACATTCATACAATCTGACATTCGCACATCCTCATAAACTTTCGCATTTCTTACTCTCATGTGACGCAAACGAAGTTGTACGAGTCAGCATTGAAGCGCTCGTGGCCCCGCGGACTCAGTGTTCTGTAAACGATCACTGCAGTAAGCAACATTTACTATGGCCGGATATGGATGGGTGACCATCACGTGGACCACTTTGTGACATTTATTTACGAGCGTTTCCGTGCTTCGGAAGGCACGATAAGCCGTTGGTCCCGGTTGTCAGTAAAATGACAGTCGTTAAGCCAAGTTGAAGGCCTTACGGGCGGCTTGAAAAATTTCAACTGTGGGTCGTCACAACCTGCGCCCGGGTCGGCAGCGCGTGTGTAGCGCCTCTGGTGTTGCAAACGTCTGTAGGCTACGGTTACCAACCTTCCGGTGGGCCGTAAGCTTGTCTGCCACCTAAGTAGTATAAAAAAAAAGCTCTAATAAATATGACACGCGACGGGAGTAAATGCGATGGGAAACATTATATTACTTTAAATATTAATACTATACCACTCTCTTATTCACTCTCATGTGGCGCAAACGAATTGCGCGGGTCAGCTAGTTTATCTCGTAGTTAAATGTTTCTCAATTACCTATCCCATAGCCTTAAATGAGCCTAATTTGTACAAGATGGCGATATGCGAGGACGTTGCAAAGTACATTTTACTCAGATTAAATTCAATATAATCTGAAATTCTCGAACCTTCTCGAGGTCAACGTCCAAACGAGCACACACACATAATTATATAATCATTTCTAGAATTATTTTTACAAGTTTATTCAAATAATTCTTATATATAAAATTCTTGTGTCACAGTTTTCGTTTCCGTACTCCTCCGAAACGGCTTGACCGATTCTCATGAAATTTTGTGAGCATATTGAGTCGGTCTGAGAATCGGCCAACATCTATTTTTCATACCCCTTAGTGACCGGGAATAACATTCCACGCGGGCGGAGCCGCGGGCATCAGCTAGTAATGTATAATATTATGCTCTGATACTGTCACAAGGTTCTAGTCAAAGCACTACGATAAGATAAATATGAAAATATATAGTAGATGTTATTTTAGGTTCATTGAACAACCTGCAATTGGAGTGTTGTTCTCTAACGATAAAGCCATTGACATAAAGGGGGCTTCAAAATTCCTGCAAGTGGGGGGTGGACGACAGTACCTACCACCCGTCGTCGTTGCGTGCACAAAAGGTGAACGGACTTACATTTAGGCAGAAATATATCTAGGTATAAAATAGATTACCTTTTAATAATAATGTTACCAACATTTGTTTAAGTACTGAAATTTTGGCAATTTTTTTTGCGGCAAAGTACAAAGTTCTTTATTTGCTTAAAACAGGTTCGTTAATATATAGGTCTTAAATATTTAACAAAGTGTCCTTTGTTTTGCTAACATACATTAACAAGCAAATTTTTTGTACAAAAAATCATTTCAGTCATAGAAGCAACCATTTATCAGTCACTCACGAAGCTTCTTACACATGCTCTTTGTTAGTCCTACTTTAAATTTATTAGGTATTTTGTTGAAAACTTTTATACACATCGCATAACAGCTTTTTTTTCAGGCAAAACGGCAGACTCCCATCTTCGTTTTATCTGAAAGTTTTAAAAAACATAACAATAATTGTAATAACTTATTAGAAGTGCTTATACTCCCAACTTACTAAACGCCCTAAGATTGGTGACCGTGGCTCTTCCATTTACGAGTACCTATATTTGTTTTTCGGAAAGAACATTAAGAATTTAGTTTCTTATTATGTATTTCGACTACGCTAATTTACGAAGGAATAGAAGAAGAAAGGAATTAAAGAAAAGTGTAGAACTGTAGATAAAACAGGACGTCCTTAGTTATACCAGAATTTTCATTTTAGCCGTAGTATCTTGATAATCCGTATCTCTAATAAACTGAATTTCCACGTGATCCTGAAATACTGGTCTCAGAACGGAGCTCCATTATTTTTAAACGACTAGCCACGCATTCTCGGCCCTCAAATTTTGAACACGCACTACTTTCATTTCTTTGACAATATTTTTCCCTTCACTTGGGTACACTTTATGTGCTAATTACTACCTTAAGTCCTACCTTTTGGTTGAAAAGATCATGAAACTAGGTGCCATACTACAGACACTTGCAACTTTTCACCAGCACTCATGTTTCGCGCCACTTTGCTTTCTTCAAGCAAGCCGTATATGTTATCACTTGCAGATCACTGTTAAAAGCCTTTCCAGATGTATTGGTGACCTTTTGACATCGTCATTACTTTCTATTAGGTGGGCGGTGACGTAGGACAACACGATAGAAAAAAAAATTGCTCTCAACACAGAACCCGAATTTGGCGTTACTGCTCCTTTTCTTTTATTTGTGTGACTACACAAGCCTAACTAAAAAAAAAACGTTTGAATTTGGGATTTTGGATTGGGCTTTTGGAAGGCTAACTACCAAGACGATAACAAAGAAATATTTGGAAAGTGTTTTCTTTGTTATCGTCTTGGTAGAGCCAAGAAGTTAGTTACTTGACTTATTTGTTAGGTCCCATATTAGTTTATATACCCATGTGTACCTGTACCTACCTACAATGTGGCGTTCTATTTGCCCTTGCTCGATCTATACCTTATAAGTGCGACTAAGGTAATCGCTTTCATATAATATTTGAACTTTAAATGGATAACAGGTAATACAGCCAGATATGCAGACCCATGTAGGGGTATTATTGAAGAGGTATGAGACAAGTTTTCAGCTTGCCTCAAATACCTCCTCAAAAATTCCTGCCAACTCTCAGACCATTACGTCTTCACACATTATAATATCCAAGTTCTTCCGTTATGACATCTCAAAAACTATTTTGATAAGTTGTAATAAGCTGCCAGTATGTCTGTGTATATAAGTTAACGTAACACTTTTATTGCGTAATGAATGAGAGGTCGGCGTACGGGCTGAGTGGGTGCAGGGCGCGACGGGTGCAAGCTAGTGGGGGTGCAATACCTCCCCCAGAGCCTTATTTCGGGTCATCGAGCCCGACTCCGCAAGCAGTGAACGCAGCGTGAACCGACTTGCAAAATTAAGTTTTCATCTTGGATTATTAATTCTAACAAAGTGTTAGTTTTGAGTAATTTGTTAAAAAAATTATTTAAAATACGAACGTATAAAGTTGTACCGAATCACTTTCTTGGCGGGTCCACTCAAGCACTCAGAATGTAAATCAGTGGGGAAATTTTAACATTTCTACATACACTCGTAGGCGCGTCGACTGAGTCACTGCGGTAAGCAAGTTTCACTGTGGCTAGTCTTCGGATTGATGACCACTTTGTATTTAAGCCGTTGGTTGAGGTTGTCAGTAACACAAATGGCAGTCGTTCAGTCGAAGACCTTATGGGGGCGGCTTGAAAAAGTCAACTGCGGGTAATCACAGACTGTGCCTGTCCATTTCAAAACGGCAATAAACTTACCACCTACGTGGGATAAAACTAAAGGTGAAACGTGGGCGTACGAACTTCAGAAGGCCAGATACATACAGTCCGGTTTGCAGATAATACTGAAATTGTAATGAGCAAAATTATATTTACGTTGTTTATTCTTAACATTGTGCGTAAAATATTAAAATACGTAACGAACGGTTTGAGAATCAAGTACATAGTGTGAAGTAAGTCAGTCGGGACAGTTTTAAAAAATTGAAACTGTCGCTTTTGGAGTACTCGGAGTCAATGCCTGAGATAACGGCGGATGATGGGCGTGAATTGCCGATGGTACGACTGAAAGGGTTGATCAAAAATTGCTGGTGACATAAATCATCATTATATTTAACCGTTCCTAAATGTGCGAAATGCAAATCACATCTCATTGGTTAATTTCTGTCCGTGTAAATGTCCCCTGTTCCACATATCCCTACTGATCTATCCCTACTGGTAGGGAAGAAAGGATTTATTTTCCACTTTTAGTTACAAGGTGGGATTGTATTCAACTCGTATGATCGAGAATCACTGTCTTGGTCAATAGTTGTAAATGGATGTAAATAGTTATCAGTAATAATTATAGCTAGCATAAGATTTCTGTATAACAGGCAACCTGACTGTTCTAATTCTACATGAAAAGATAACGTGTCATTAAAATAGTAAACACGAATTTCCGCATATAAAAATATGTTAAAATCATGCTCAATGTTACCTACTTACTTTGTTATAATGAAACTTTTCTACTGATTATTGTAAAACCTTTAAAAATAATGAGTTTGAAATAAAGTTAATGAGTTTTACCAATTTAACAGCGACGTCGTCGTGAGCATGAGAAAGTGTGATAATAAGGTAATTAAAACGTCCGTTGAGGTTTACGTGTAGGTACCTAGTATTTATTGACGTGTGAAATCTGTAGGATGACACGTCTTTATAATATTAATGCCCTCAAAAACCTAGTTTGAAATACAATTGCGATTCGCATTATCACTTTAATCTACAGACAGTTACAAAAATAATGATCAGCTTTGTATTGAATAATGAAAACCAATCACGTTTTACACATTTCGTGTGGTTACACAAAAATCACCATTTTTAATCCTTATAATTACGGGTATTTTATAGGTATCTAGTTATTGTGTGGAGTCTGACTTGATGTGAGTAAATTAATTTAAAAATAAATAAAAACCGGCCAAGTGCTAGTAGGACTCCCGCAGGGAGGGTTCCGTACCATAAAACAACAAAAAATCGTACCTATTTGTTGCATGGGAGCCCCCCTTTTTTCTTTTTATTTAACGAGATGGAAAATCCTTAATGGATGATATGCCGGACTCCTACCGACTAAAAAACCCCACGTAACGGCCAACAGCCTACGGTTGGGAGCCCAGGGTAAGCTCTCGAAAGGATGTCCCAGTAAAGGTCCATTTTGTTTTAATTATTATTTTTTATGAAAATACACTGCTCGATATTCTGTGAGTATTTCAAGCGTCTACTGGTTGCCCTCATTATCTATTAACACTGAGCAACGCGCGCCTTAGACAGTTCGCGTTGCTCTATAGCAGTGGTTCCCAACCAGTGGTCGGCGGACCACCAGTGGTCCGCAGGAGCGAAAATATGGTCCCTGAAGGATTTTAAATTTATCGGGTGGTGAGCCGTTAGTCGCCGTGCAATGAGCGAGAAGAGCGCGGGTAGTGGGGACGGTTGGTACGCCCACCGGCTCGGCGAGCAAAGACAACACAAATTCTGCGATTTGCCCACGATTGAATGTGTTTCCAGGCCGAGCGTGGATCTTTGCTCAAGACCAGTTTCCTAAAGCCTAAAGTGTGAGAAACTGGTTCTGATCCGAAAGGCCTGGCGGACGGTGTCTACCGTCCGCCCAGCCTTTCGGATCAGAACCATAACGCCCATCGGGTTTGCTAGCTCTTTGAGCGTATCATTACAGAGCGACACCACTTCAGAAGTTAAGTCTTAAACCAGAGGGGGCAACAGCTGCGCTCTCGCGGTTGGTACCCAACATAAGAGTACCCAACGCTCCCTGCAAGAGACCTTTGGGGTCGTGCGGAGTATGGCACTATACGGGACCCCTGTATGGGCGGAGGCCCTGACGACCGTCAACGTGGCTAGACTGCATAGCCCGCTAAAGGCGATGGCTGTCAGGAGAGGGTACCGCACGATATCCGTTGAGGCGGCATGTCTCCTAGCCAAGACCCCTCCATGGGACCTGGAAAACAGGGCTCTTGCGTCGTTGTATCAATGGTGCATGAAGGCGCTGGATCGGGACCACAGGCCTGTGCCCAAAGAAATAGAGGCATAGTGATCCCTGTTTCGCCAGAAGCTCATGGAGACATGGAAAGTCCGACTTGAGCTACCAAAGTGAGGACTCACCACTAATGAGACGAGCGCCATGGCAGCCTCACCTACCGAGTGTCACAGATGTTTACCGGGCACGGGTGCTTCGGTAAGTATCTACAGCGGGGACACGGCACTACATGGGCATAGCAGCGACAAGACCTCGTTGCGGGCCTGGGCGTGAATATTCTCACGCTGGAGACCATGTTAAGGGCTCTGGTCTCCAACGAGAGAAAGTGTAACGTAACTGTGTCTTTCTGCAAGCAAGTCATGCTCGCGAAGAATGCAGCGGGGGAGAAATCTCCCTTCCGAGTTCCGTAATCGATGGCGCGGTCGTCCACCATGACCGTGAGAGCGGCGAGTTGGCTGCTCACCGTTCTTTCACAGAAGCCTGTGTAGACGGTGGCGTATCTCTTCACCCCTCAAAGAAGTGGAATAGTACCAGCACGGACACTGGTGAAGTTAATGAAGGAATCCAGAAAGAACATAACAAATTCACTTGAGTGGTTTGGTGTTTAAAAGCAATTTCTTATAGCGAGAAATCGCCTTTCGCTATTTTATAGTTTTCTCAACGCTTATTTGTGCGAACAAGGTTTTCTGCTTAGTTGGAAATTAAAAACAAGGCGAGGAATCGTTTGAAAGTAAGTGATGATTTGCATGTAGCTTTGAATAACAATATTAGTCCTAGGTTAGCAGATCTCGTGAAGAAGATGCAAGTCAGAAACACATTAATAAATGTTTATGCAAATTCCTACTGCGTTTTTTAAGCTTCAGATTGATTATCACAGTTTGTTTAAATTATGCCTTTATAGTGGTCCCTGTTAACAAGAAAAATATAAAAGTGGTCCCTGACCACGAAAAGGTTGGGAACCCCTGCTCTATAGTGTTATACAACGCGCGTCTTTAGACAGTTCGCGTTGCTCTATAGTGTTTTACAATGCTCGTCTTTAAACAGTTCGCGTTGCTCTATAGCGTTATACAACGCGCGTCTTTAGACAGTCGCGTTGCTCTAAAGTGTTAACTATCCTTGTATAGATCCTCTAGCTACGGTAGGTACAGTATATATTTCAAAAAGAGTTTATGAACTCTTTGTTTAATTTCTTTTTCAGAATATTGATGACATTTGAATGATGACATTATAAACACGATATCTACGTCTACAACATAAATTGTGTATTTGTACGTAAATTGTTTATACTGAAGAAAAATCTAAAACATGGACTATTTGTTTACTATTTCCTATGAAATAGCTATCTTTGAAATATTACACCTACCTAAAGTAATCTGCTGAAAGCGTTCACTTTTTAACCGACTTCAAAAAAAGGATTCTCAATTCGTCGGTATGTATTTTTTTTTATGTATGTTAAGCGATATTTCCGTCAATTGTAGACGGATTTCAAAATTTTTTTTTTGTTGAATAGGGTTTACTTCTGAGGTGGTCCCATTTTCAGCAGGTCAGGATCTGATGATGGGATCCAGGAGAAAACGAGGGCAACCACCGAAAATTGTAGGGACAACTAGTGCACTTGTTAACTTTTTAATTAAGTGCTTTAATGTTATACACTTTAATGAAGGTCTGGAGTCGACCTGATGATAGAGTCGAAAGACAGTCAAGGGCATTCCTTAATAATTTACAGCAGTTACCTTGTGTTTGGGCTTGATTGATTTGTATTGATGAGAACTTTACACTTAGATTGATAGATCCGCCTTTAAAAAAAAGGAAGTTCTCAATGTTTTATGTATGTTCACCGATATTTCCGTCAATTATAGACGGATTTAAATTGTTTTCTTTCTTGAATAGGGTTTACTTCTGAGGTGGTCCTATTTTAACCAGATCAGGATCTGATGATGGGATCCAGGATAAATCGAGGGCAACCACCGAAAATTGTAGGGACAACCAGTGCGTTTGTTATCTTTTTAATTCAGTACTTTAATTTAATGAATGTCTGGAGTCGATCTTATGGAACCGAAAAAAAGTCGAGGGAAATCCTTAACGATTTACAGCAGCTACCTTGTTTTGGGCTTGATTGATTTTTCGTTTCACCCGTCACTTAAATTAATGAAAAAAAATTTTTCAATAAAAAATAAAACCGACTTCATACAAATCCTGACTTAGCATAAAGTAATATGTATTTTGTTTTATCAGATTTTATTCAATATACTATTGAAGTTGGTGCCATGAATAATACCTACATAAACCTATGGGATTACTTGGCGCCGACTTCAATATGATATTGAATAAAATCTGATAAATCAAAATACATATATTACTTTGTGCTAAGTCAGGATTTGTATGAAGTCGGTTTTATTTTTTATTGAAATTTTTTTTTTAAAAAAATAAATATTTACGATGAAAGTCGAAAAATAAGTTTGTATGTGTCCCGTATAATGTTCAATCATGGCGACACGAAATTAATTTCATTGAGCAACATTTGATTGTGCTATACCTCCTAAAGTATTCGTTTAATTTGCATGGTGTAAAGGGAATGAATGATCTTGATGAAATGTTCAAATTAACTAACGTATTTAAATTGAGAAGGATACCTTATTACCGAATATATAAGTCAAAATCGCTAAAAAACACGTTTGTTGTATGGAAGCCCCCCTTAAATATTATTATGTTTTTGTTTTTAGTATTTGTTGTTATAGCGGCAACAAAAACACATAATCTGTGAAAATTTTAACTCTCTAGCTATCACCGTTCATGAGATACAGCCTCCTGACGGACAGACAGACAGACGGACAGCGAAATCTCATGAATAGGGTCCCGTTCTTTACCCTTTGGGTACGGAACCCTAAAAAGGAACTAATAAGTGCTTTATAAAGAAATTGTAGTAAGTTATAGGACCACTGTTCCATCACACCCTGATCGTTGGACCACTATTCACGCCACTCTCTATTTATGTACAGACTAGCTGACCCCGCAACTTCGTTTATGTCACATAAGGTGTGTGAAAGGAGAGGTATTTCTTCATCAGACTCATCAAGCAGCGTGTGAAACTGCCCTGTTTGCTTAATCATAAAAGAGCTTAAAGATTAAGTCTATTTAAAAACAATTCAGACAGAATTGTTTTAAGCCTACCAACACGCCAGTTTAGACTTACACTCACATTCAAAGAAACCCCTACAACTAACATTTTCAAAATATGTTTCTTAAAAGTGTTATAACTTTTTTATTTATAAACCGATAACCGAAACGCAAAATGTTAAGCGCAGCAAACCTTAACACAATAAAAAAAAACCGCATTGCAATCGGTTTAGCGGTTACTTAGATTAGCGTGCACAAACGTACAGACAAACAGACAGTTACGATTTATTATTATATGTATTGATTGATGATTGATGATGATTGATGATGATTGATATTGATTGATTTACTAGCGGCCCGCTTCGGCTTCGCACGGGTATACAGTATTTCTCCACTATTTAATGGATGTTATTATACTTAACCCTTAACTGGTATCGGGGGTCAAAATTTACCCCAGTGCAACATATTTCTTAACATAACTTTGCAGTTTTATAACCTACAATCTGGCGCATCTAGCTAATCTCATTACGTCGCGGGGTGCGGTGGGCGACGGACGTTGGTCGCTCTAACATTACTGGGAACAGAGGTACGTACACTGCTGGGGTCAAAAATCACCCCCGACACCAAGTATAGTTATTTATAATGACACTATAGTTAGAACATTTTATTATTTTTTCAGCAAATAACCATAGTCATGGCCGGTTTTTTATATGAGAATCAAATTGCTCATTTATTGGAAGACGACGACCATGAATATGATCCAGAGACTGCTTGTGAAACCACAACAGCAGCAAACCAGCAGACCATCAACATAATGTACCTACTGATGACTTTGAAATAAACAACCGTAAAAGAGGAAGGTGTTACATATGTAATTGCAAAAAGGATGTAAAATGTACCAAAAAGTAAAGTAAATGTTCTCTTTTCATATGTAAAGAACATACTGCAAAAGCCATTACATGTACCAAATGCTAAGTAGTTTGTAGTGTAAAATTTCCTCGCTTCATAGTAATTTTGTTTATGTTGTAATTTTTTTATCATTTCATTGATCTCTTATAATATGCCTATATTTGTTAAAACGATTATATAAGAAAATAGTTTAAGAGTTATTTTTCCATAATTGTTAAATTTTTATTGAATTTAGGACTACTAAACTCGACTCTTAAAAAATATTGCTAAAAAATGAGAGCTTATAAAATGTTTAAAAATAAGTTATTTTTTTGTTCAAAAGTGTGATAAAAGCTTTTTGTTGCTTAGATTAAAAGTAGTTTTACTATATGTAAGTATATAAAGAAAAAAGTAATTTATTCCTATTTTTAGGTGTAAATTCATATGGGGTCACATTTTACCCCCGACACCAAATAGGTTGCCCTGTTTTGCGAATCCGGTTAAGGGTTAAAAACCTTTCTATTAAAAAGAAACACATCAAAATCCGTTGCGTACTTTTAAAGATTTAAGCATACATAGGGATATAGGGACAGAGAAAGCGACTTTGTTTTATACTACGTAGTGATTTTACGGTAAAATACGCAAATTGTAGGTACCATAAGTAACGTTTGTTGACTTTTTTGCCAAACTGTAGGTATTTATTCTTATTTAATATTACAAACTCCATGGTGTCCGATTTTTTTTACTTAAAGTTTAACATTCGTGTTCCTGGCTTGAAAACGCTGGCCATTAAAAAAAAATCGAATGCAATCATTTAAAAAGATACATATGTAGTGCTTTTGTTTTGTCATTCAATTCATAGCTTGTATCGCTTTTTTAAAAAGAAAATGATGAAAAATGATGAAAAATTTATTAAATTTTATGGTAAAAGTAATAATAAAACAAAAAATAAGTTAAAGTCGTGTTTCAAACGCGGTCGGGTAACTATCAGTTTTTGTTCGTCAAGTGTGGACATAATATAAATTAGTGCATCACGTCTACGACTGATTACGAGTTTCTGTCTAGGTAAGTTACTAAAGTATTTATAACCGGCATATAATAGCAAACGTAGGTACTTAAAGGTACATAATGAACACTTTAGTAATTGTTTTTAGGGTTCCTTACCCAAAGGTAAAAACGGGACCCTTATTCATTAGACTTCGCTGTCCGTCGTGAGGCTGTATCTCAGGAACCATGATAGCTAGAGAGCTGATTTTTTTTACAGATGATGTACTTATTTCTATTGCCGCTATAAGACAAAAATCAGGGGGGGGGGGATTTAGGGGGGCGATATGGCGTGACTTTGTCTGTAGCTGTGACTCTGTCGCACTAGGTCACGTGGATCATCTGTTCAAAGTTTGAAATAAAGACGCCGAGGCGCCGAGCTTCGTATCCACTGCAACGACATCAGTGAACTGTAATATCGGATTGAACTTTCACAATAAACGTTTTGAGAGGGGCAGTCGGGTGAGACCGTCTCACGGCTTCTTGTTTATGACTGCTAGGAGGTGCTGTAAATTTTTTCTATAGGTATCTATGAATTCGTCGGCATCGAGTGCCGTCTTACTTCCTAAACAATATACGGGCGCCTTAGACTATGTAACAACGGGCGCATACGCCATAACTCACCTATCTGTCGGCGGGTGTACCATAATATTTACTACCCGTTCGCTCTAAGTTTGCCGCTGGCGATGGCGTAGAGGCGTATACCCGAATTTTTAATTAGACGAAGTAAATTGACAGTAGCTAATGTCACTTCGTCATAGAAAATAAGCAACATTGTATAAAGAAGTGACATTAGTTGCTGTTAATTTATTTCGTCTAATTAAAAATTCGACTTTATTATGGAGCCGAGCGGCAAACTTAGAGCGAACGAGCAGTAGGTAATGTTGTATTGGGCCCCAAAGATATTAGTAAGATATTAGTAGGGCTCCTATACTAATAAATAAATAATAATAAATAAATAATAAATAAATAAAATATTTCTTCTTCGTACTGTTTTGAGATACATTTTCAAAGCGAGTGTTGACCTTTACTAGTAAGATTTCGGATTATGGTTGTGCAGGCAAGGTTTCAGAGTACCTACCTAAATATGAGTAATTTCACTGGATTTTGATTTATTGTATAATTTTAACAGATGAATTGACTTCGATCGAAAGAAGCCTATCATCATCAACCATGACTAAGTTAGAATGACAATGATCTACCTGAAGTTACAGTTAAAATTAACCCATTACCACATATATTTTTTTAAAGTTAAACACGAAATTTCCAAGGGAAGGTATGCTTAGACCTACATCTTAGACTGCCTCGGTTGCGCATTCGGTAGTGATACCGCCTGCCGTGCTGAGGTCCCGGATTCGATTCCCGGGTCGGTCCAAATGTTTGTGCGATCCACAAATGTTTGTTTCAGAGTTTGGGTGTAAGAAAGAAATATATATAATCTTGGCGGCGCCTGTGACCGCATCCGCCACGACCCTCTTCTTTCCCGCTACATTCTTGGCGCCTTTTACGGCACCAGAAATGCGGGAAAGAGCCGCCAAGATGTTCACCGCCGCCGGCACCTCCGTGACCTTCCCTCTTGGCAGCGGGGGCACAATCGCCAGCGGCTCTGCTGCTGTTCTACTCCCTTTAGCTTTGTAGAGGTCGGCTTTCTGACCTCTACCCGCGGTGGTAGCAGCTACCTTCCTAGGAAGGCTACCTTCCTCCTCGGTTGTTGATGATTCAGACCCAGGTCGACGGAACAGGCCTTTGCTTGGTCCGCTTGACCTGGGTCTCTGGACCTGACTCTGGGTCCTTCCTACATCGGCATGGATACCGATGGATGGTTATAGTGTACCAAGACCGAGGGTGCCCTCGGTCTCGGTACACATGTCGATAGCCGACTCCATCCCCGAGCCAGCGCGGGTGGACGCGTCCTCCGTGTCACTTTCTTGGGTGGTTTTGAGGCACACCCTTGGGAAATTGATGCTCTTCGCTGATTCCCAATTTGCCTGTAACAAAAGAAAAACCGCCTCTCGCGGCTCTTGAATATATATTTTTATTCATTGACAGCAAATGACTAAATATCAAAATTTGTATCCTTTATACTTTTGATTGTTGGCACTTGATGGAACTTGTTATAATACATTATATCAAAATTTTCATTACACCTGTTGGTAAACTTCATGTTTAATGTAGGTTTGATCCCAATTTCTAATGATTTTAATGGTCAATTAAATGTTACATAATATAGAAGAGCTCACAAAACTAACGTACCTAATTACTTAATTAAAATAAATGACAAGTACGTAGGTAAAAAAAGTTAAAAGATGATTTGAATAGATAGGTATTGGCGGGTACAAAATTGCATAGCAAATGCCGTTGTTTTTGCTTCTATGAGAATATTTAATAACGAACGCGTTATTTGCGCTGCAGTCGCCGACGCATGGCCCTATTAATCCAAATGCTTGAGCTCCGACAGGTGAACTACGATGCCGCGATAATCTTGCGTTTGCGCGTACAAACGGCGTGACCTTTCTGTAATTGAATAGGCGTGCTCGTTGCAATGGCTCGCACGCACTGTCTAAACGCACGCAAGCTTATTAACTGGTATGACGATAAAAAATATTCATCCTAAACGTATTGCTAATATTTGCAATTACTTGCACTATTCTGCATAAAATGTTGCGTTTTTATTAGGCAATAGCCACAGAATAATAAATACATACATAAATACATCCATTAAATTTTTATGTATCTATTTGTATCTTATTTAAACACGGGGTATTTTGTCATCACTTATTGATATATTTTTCACGTACGATTGTAAAAACTTAATAACGACAAGCATTGTATTAGGAAATTATTAAAATGACAACGTAAGTACGCAAATTCCGGCAAGTAATAGCCTATTCTACCGCAAACAACCCTTGCAGTTAGACAATTATGGAGTAAGAATTGTCATTTTTATATCATGGCTCTCGATTTTTTTGTAGATTAATATAAATTGCTTCAATATGATAATTAACTAAGGAATTTCTTGTCTTGAAGCACGTCATGTTATAGCATTAATACGTAATTTCATAATTATAGTAGACTGGCTGGTTGACCCCCTCAGGAGCAGTTCACCAGATTCTCGATTCACCAGATTCGCAACTTACCAGATTCTCAACTCACCAGATTCTCAGTTAACCAGATATTGTACTATCAAACAGAAAATGCGTATTAGTGAATGCGTCAGCATATTTTGTTTGTACAGAACAAAAATTACATTTTTACAATTATTATTACAATAAAATTATATTATTATTAAGAAAATTACATTTATTGCATTATATAACGATAACAAGAGAAAAAAATGCTAGAAAAAAAATTAAAAATAAAGAGCATTATTTTGTGTGATATTGACTGCATGGGGCATCTGCTAGCTGATGCCGGCGACTTAGTAGGCGTGGAATTGTGTTTTGTTAACCTTTTCATAGGTTTCATTGTTTTTGTGCGGAATCTTATTGCGGTTTAAAACTAGAAGTAGCCTAAGTTTTACCTCGTAACATCAAATTATATTACAGTGAAATCGGTCTAACCATTTCAGATATTAACCGGAACAAACAGATTGACAGAAAAATATAAAAAATGGTTTTCTTATGCATTTAGTTAGTGTAAAGCTGTTTATTTGGAAGTACAGTTTTATTTATCTGTTTAACCGAAGAAAAATATTTTTATTTTATATTTTTTTAAGAATAAATTACATTTTCTGTTGTTAATCTATTAAATAAAAATAATTTATTTATTTATTTATTAATAAAACATGGAAGACTTACAGCTATACAAAACAGAGTAATTCTTGGGCTTAGCCGTCTAAAAGCCAATTACAAGTCCTCACTTCTAGTTACAGACTAATTTAACTTAGACAATGTGAGCTTACAAATATTAGTAATGTGTTTGATAAGACAGATGTACCTACTTAGCAACACGATCAGAATTTTTTATTTTTTTTTTACATGTATTTAACAAATTATACGCAATCATCAAAGTAAAGGTTCGATGGCATACCCATAGCACTAATTAAAAAAGTTAAGGCTTAAGCACTTTCTTGCCGAAGACACACTTGTGACAAAAGGATCAATATCGTGCCGCTTACAGAGGTTATTAAAATTTCTACTTGCACGTATTAGAAAGCTATTTTTTCTATAGTTGGTTTTCGCGAGAGACGCATGGAGGACAGGATTGGAGCGGTACAATTTACAGGGAACATTTATATTAATTTTGTTTAATAAGTCAATACAGTCAATTTCATTATTAATAATTTTGAGGAGGAAGGTAAAGTCAGCAATATCCCGACGGGTGGAAAGAGGTAAGAGATGAAACTTTTTACAGAACTGCAGATAATCATTTGACCGGTAAGGAATTTTTTGGTGATAGCATAGGTATCTTACAAAGCGTTTCTGTATATTTTCTAATCTATCACTGTACTTAGCATAGCATGGATTCCAGATTTGGGATCCGTATTCTAAATGATTCCTTACATATGTACAGTATAGAATTTTAAGAGTTTTACATGCCCTGAATGTTTTACCTAACCGCATCACGAAACCGAGCATCCTGGATGCTCTCCTCACTACCACATCAATGTGTTCATCAAACTGTACCATACTGTCATGGTGTATTCCTAGGTCACGAATAGCATTATTCTTAGGCAGAGTTTGACCACCTAAAGTATACGAAGTGTTCAAAGCATTATGTTTTCTTGTATAAGTTACTACAGAACACTTCGCAGGGTTGAGATCAAGTCTATTAAGATAACAGTACTCTTGCAGTCTATCCAAATCAGATTGCAGATCAAACGCATCATTCGTCGATGATATACTAGCGAAGACCTTCATATCATCTGCGAAACATAACAATTTTGATGAACGCAGGCATTGGTCGATGTCATTAACATAAATAACGAACAAAAGTGGACCAATCAGGGAACCTTGAGGAACCCCGCTGGATACAGAGACCCACTTAGATCTGTAGTTGTTCATAGCTACAGCCTGCGACCTATTTTCAATATACGAGGAGAACCAACGGAGAAGATCTCCGTGTATTCCGATATTGTGTAATTTGATTTTTAGGGTAAAATGGTCAATTCTATCAAACGCCTTGCTGTAGTCAGTGTAAATGACATCCACCTGCTCCCCATTGCCCATAGAAGAGGTAATGAATTCATTTAATATCACCAAGTTGCTTGTTGTGGAGCGACCCTTAAGAAAGCCGTGCTGGAAAGGTTTCAAAGAACTTGAAATTGCAGGATAAAGTTGATTGTATACAATTCGCTCGAATATTTTGGCTATGACACACAGCTTCGATATAGGCCTGTAATTAACTATTTCTATCTTTGAGTCCTTCTTATGTACAGGCGTAATATAAGCCGACTTCCATAGACTGGGGACAGTGCATAACTGTAAAGACTTCGCAAAAAGAAGTGTAATGGGAAGGGATATGGTTTCCGCGCATTTTACTAGGAGTTGGGGTGATATATTGTCCGGCCCTGCACCTTTTGATAAATCAAGGTTTTGAAGTAACTTGGTCACGGTGTCAGTTTTCACCTCGATACGACAAATATCCGCCAATGAGTTAGTTAATGACGTATCAAGAGATAAAGTTTGATTATCATTGTCTTCGGGTACATGCTCCAAAAAGTTAGATTTGAAATAGGAGGAGAACGCCTCACAAATGGACTCACCTGTAGTTAGTAGTTGATTGTCAATATTTAAGAGAGAACCGGGAATAGCACCTGAATTATGTTTATTCTTGACAAAGGTCCAGAAGCTTTTAGGATTACCTCTAATGGATTTTTCAATTGTATTAACATATTCAACATAACATTTTGATTCCATGAATTTTGTCCTATCTCGTAATAATTTAAATGTACGTTCATCAGATAAGTTACCATAAGTTCTAAATTTTTTCATATATTTATATTTTTCTTTAAGTGCCTTTATCAATGATGAGCTATACCAAATTGGATACTTACCCTTACGCTCGAGCTTTTGAGGTATATATAAATTTTGGAGGTTAGTAATAGATTTGTTGAAAAAATCCACAGCTTCATTCATTGACCTAGTTGAAAATTCACGTTCCCAGTCAACTGCGCAAATACCATCATTCAACGAGTCAAAATCACCCTTATTATACAAATACCTCATTCTAGGGGCGCACTCAAGAGTAGGCATTTCCGTTAAATTTATATATATCAGCAAAACTGGATGGTGTTTATCTATTGGAACTAGAGGGTCAGAGTGTTCAAGCACACTTATAAAATTATTTGACAGAACTAGATCTAATATTCTGCCTTTCCCATTTGTAAACCCGTTGTACTGTCCAAGACTCATCGCACATAGTTCATCGGCCAATAAATACTCATCGGTGGAAGTTAGGTTTCCAGGCACCAACGGAGAATCCCTACCTGAAGATGTCCATGAAATGCCAGGCATATTGAAGTCACCAATAATAACTAATTTATCAGCTAAATTATTTAGTGATAGCTGATGTAGTTTAGTAAGAAAGTTATTCAATTGAGAAGAAAATGAGAAACCCTTGTTTTGTTTACATAAGTATACTACACAAATATATAAGTTAGCACTTTTATGAGAGTTAGTTCCATTGAGAGGTATTCTTATCCAAAGATCTTCAGCTGAAGAAGACAGCTGGGGTTGCGAAAATACTGGTAAATCCCTACGCGTTGCAATCACTACACCACCTCCATACTTTTGTTCGGTAAGTAAATAATCACGATCCCGGCGCCACACAACATACCTCTCATCGAATAATTCAGAATCACCAATACTGTCTGGCAGCCATGATTCCGTTAACACAATAATATCATACGAGTTCAATAAGATTTGACGAAAAAACGTATCCGTCTTAGTTCTTAACCCGCGTACGTTTTGGTAGTACACAGTTAAACAACCAGTATTAGCCATTACTCCACGATTCAACCATAGCATAAACAGGCATAATAATATGATAAGAATGGCTAGGTATCGAAAAAATAGTCATATTCAATGAGTTAGAATATACACATGTAGGGTGTAGACCTATCTTTTGAGTAGGTAGATTGAAATAATATGTCACCCAGTAAAAAGTCACCGAGTGAGAAAGCATAAGTGTACGACAACTAAGACAGTGTGCAACGTCTGTAGGTGCAAGCAGGCAAGGTATATTTCTACAATTAAGGTATGCAATGTAATCGGCACGATAATGACCAACATAGAACTCACGAGGTGAATAATAAAAAATACTTAAGTACAATAGCGCGTCAGGGGAGCCAAACCTTTTACAACAGTTTATCCTAATACATGCAAAATCTAAAGAAAGAAAATATATTACAGTAAATAAGTCGGGTTTTCCTTCCTGACGCTATAACTCCAGAACGCACGAACCGATTTCCACGGTTATGCATTCGTTGGAAAGGTCTCGGGCTCCGTGAGGTTTATAGCAAAGAAAATTCAGGAAAAATTTAACAGAAAAGCGGGAAAATCATTTTTCACATACAGCGCCATCGCGGGCGAAGCTGCGGGCATCAGCTAGTATATTACATAAATTGAATTTGCTTTTGATTATACTTCTGGTTAATTGCGAATCTGGTGAGTTGAGAATCTGGTAAGTTGCGAATCTGGTGAATCGAGAATCTGGTGAACTGCTCCTGAGGGGGTTGACCGAACTCTGTTTCAACCCTGTAACAAGACTAAATCCAGAATAACAAAAGCCATCCAGTATAAGAACCTTGAACGTCTACAATATGGCGCCGTATCACATTTTTCGAACATCGATTTTTATGAAAAACTAGCTGACCCGCGCAACTTCGTTTGCGCCACATAAGAGAGAGTATTACCTGTTCCCGTTGCATTTACTCCCGTCACGTTGCGTTTACTCCCGTAGCGTCTCGTCGGTAATATTCAATACTACGTGAGAGAGAGAGAGAGAGAAAGGTTTGTGGTTGCGTGTATTCCCGTCGCATTATTTTTAAGAACAATTGTAAAACCAATTTAATGTAAGTAGATATACCTAAGTAGTATAAAATGTATTTTGGTGTTACGATAAAGAGTATCTATCTATCTATCTATCTAACAATTTCGTTTATGAAAGCGGTATCCCGTGGCATTATTGTAGAAAAAAATTGATTGCCATTAAAATGGTTATTGTGCACCAACCCAAAGAGAGACACATGCTATCGCGCAATTTTTTAGAACTTTTTTAAGTGAAACAATTTTGTAGTAGGTACATATTTTTTACATAACTATAAATATTTACGCAGCACACGCAACAAAGCTCTCAAAAGGATTAACTTTTCCAATGTTTTTGAAACATTCACTATTACTGCTCCGCTCCTATTCGATGTAGCTTGATGCTATATAGCCTATGACAATCCAAAATAACGTAGCTTTCTATTGGTGAAAGAATTTTTAAAATCGGTTCAGTAGATCCAGAGATTACCCCTTACAATTTAACAAATATACAAACACACAAACTTTACATCTTTATAATACTTCTATACTAATCTATGATGATGATTATGATGATCATCATCATCATAGATTAGTATAAAAGTATAGATATCTGATAAATCAGAATATACTAACTTTGTGCTAAGTAAATTTTATTTTTCAGCTTTTAGTTTTGTTTGAAGTCAGTTTCTTTTTCGTTAAAATTTTTTTTTTCACTATTTTTAGTGTCGTGTGGACTGAAAATCTATCTATCTAGGTGTAAAGTTCTCGACAGTACAAATTAATCAAACCCAAACACAAAGTAACTGCTGTATATCGTTAGGGAATTCTCTCTACTGTCTATCGTCTCCATCATCAGATCGACTCCAGGCCTTCATTAAGTTGTACTACTTTAGGGCCCTTAATAAAAAAAATTACCAACGCCCTAGATGCCCCTACAATTTTTAAAAGTCCCTTTCGATTTCTCCAGGATGCCATAATCAGATCCTGGCTTCCTTAAAATGGGACGACCTTGGTTGTGTCTATTTTCGAACGAAAAAAAAATTTTCAAATCGGTCTATAAACGAGGGAGTACTGCGCGAAAAAAACATAAAAAAAAATTAAAAAAAAAAACGGTTGTATTGAGTAACCTCCTCCTTGTTTGAAGTCGGTTAAATAATATTAGTCACGCAGCACACGCAACGAAGCTCTCAAAAGGAATACCTTTTTCCCCGTTTTTGAAACATTTACTATTACTGCTCCGCTCCTATTCGTTTTAGCGTAATGCTATATAGCCTATGACACTCCACAATAACGTAGCTTTCTATTGGTGAAAGAATTTTTAAAATCGGTTCAGTAGATCCCGAGATTACCCCTTACAATTTAACAAATATACAAACACACAAACTTTACCTCTTTATAATATTAGTATAGATGTTTTGTCATTTATCAAAAATTGCGACCATGTTTTTTAAATCGTATTGAGATGTCAAACATGACAATGCGTCAAAAAAAAATTAAAAAAGTACCGACTACGGAGTATTAATATGAACTATGAGGCAAATCCCCCCCAAAATATTTTTCAACCCCATTTTAACCATGTTAAAAGATAAATTTTAATAAAATACAAATTACGTCTCCCATTAATTCAGTTCAAGATGTTTTATGCCAAATTTGAATAAGATCGGACCAAAGAATCACGTTGTCCCATACAGACTTTGCAACCCTTGTTCACCCCCTTAGGAGTTGAATTTTCAAAAATCCCTTCTTATTGCTCGCCAACGTGACATAAGGAGCATTTGTGCGAAATTTCATGGTTCTAGACCCAGCGGCATAGGCTGTACGTTGATCGTCAGTCAGTCAGTTCTTGTTTTTATATATATAGATAACATTTTCCGAGAATAATCAAGTAAGTATAGAGAAAAGCTGAGAAAAATAAAATATGTAGAAAATACCATCATTATTCACAAGACAGTTTCATTGCAAAACCATTAAAATCATATCTAATTTGATTGCAAAACCTTTAAAATCATACATAATTTACAGTGAAAACTTTGAATAAATATACGCGGTGGAAATTAAAGACTGTGGTTGGAGGAAAAATGTACTCATAATAGACAATAATAAATTTTGCGGAAAGAAACATTTCTTTATTTTCAAATGTAAGTAAAACTGCATTTAAAGATTTTTCTAAAATAACCTGCATAAGCCGGAAGTCGAACCGGAGAGATGTAAAAAAAAGCATTCTGTATTTTATAATACTAACCGAAAAACTTTAATAAATTTAACAATTTCTTTTAAACAACACAGTGTCTTAAATTAAAGAAAGACCAATTAAATAATTTTTATTGTACTTACCTAAAGTTAACACTAAATTACACTATCTAAAGAAAAAAAATCCTCCTTTTTTAGTCGGTTAAAATAGATCTGTGAATAGGAATATTCATACTGACCACATATACAGTGTAATTGCAATGCTACGAAACAATTTTAAAGGACATTACAGTTACATTGTTAAGATCCTACGAGTCAGTAGAGGAATTGAAAACCGAAGTTCAACATATTATTTTAAGTATTCACCAAAACTCGATACACAAGAAGTGTCATAGCGAATATAGTCTAAAAATAAGGTTTGTCATCTTCTTGGCTTGGCCCGAACTGCCAAAGAAAGCAGGGTAATGTTTTTCGAGACTATGTATGTATGTATGTCCATTTCTTTGTCACGTTCTACAGCCTGAACGGCTTGACGGATTTTGACATGCGAGGTGTCATTTGATTCGTCGTGATTGTGTGAGTGACACCAGTGATACATCGCTGCTTATAAACTAAAGGGCCACAAATCAAAATTGTTCAAAATAACTTTTAATTAAAAAATGTACATAAAATCACCTTTACTTTCATATTTTACGAAGACACCCATTAAAAACGGTCTCTATGTTATAATTTTACGCAACCGCCCTTTTGGCATTTTAACGCATCAACGGCCATCTTAAGAGCAACACGGCCATCTTTTTAGTTGCGCCCCTACCGTCGGCGTGACCGCACGTCAGTTTTATGAAAAAGGGCCACATCGCGAAAAATTGCTTTTGTTGTGATTGAACTTTATATGCCACAAGGCCATATTTGCGAATGTGTCTGTTTCGCATATAAAAACAAGTAAGTACACAATTATTTTTAATGCAAAAGTGTTACATTTCGAAATGTGTCCATTTGGCAATATAAATATACGTAATATATTATATTTTTTATAATCTTAACAGTTGTTTTTTGTAAAACGTCTGTTTTAATCAAAGAATTGTTGTGTTTGCGATGTTTTATTTTAAGACAAAAGGCTTTGATATTGCTTTATGGTAAAGGAATTCTTTGGTTTTTGGCGTGTTATTTATATTTTGTTGCTAATAAATAATATACTAATACTGCACTATATTATTGTACTAAATATACGCGTAAATTTAACTTTTATTATTGAAATGATCGATTTGCAATGATTTGTTTATTATTTATTTATTTCAGTCTATCAGTTTTGTTTGTTTATTTAAACTTTAAAGTTATTATAATATACACAAATATACAACTCGTGCGAATTAACATGGCACCTGGCTCGTAGGCGAGAGCGGTGTCACGCGCGCGGAAGCGGGATATTTTATGTACTTTTTGTCACCTTTGATAAATTATTAATTAATTATTTATTTTTATTTACAGAATGAGTAGTAGATCAACGAGAATTTTAAATATGGTCCTACCTAAAACTAATCCTACACAAAACGAAGAGTTAGAAAACCAAAATTCACTCAACAATCAGAGAGATGATCGTCATTTCTTATTTAACAACGAACCTACATTTACTGGCTTATGCGATGATTCGTTTGATATGAGTACCAATTCAATACCAGATAGTCAGATAGGCCTGGATCTCGACATTTCATTCGATTCCATAAGTGATAAAGGCTCGAAATTTTCTAACAGACCAATTAAAGTGATTGCAGAAATTAGCTCAGATTCCGATGAAGATTCCATCTCCAGTTCTAATAGTGGTTCTCTCTGTTGGTAACCTCTAGCTGTTGGTAACTACACCGTTACAGTCGATGGAGAAAAGCTAAGATGGACAGACATAAAAGTTATGAAAATTGATCAAGAAAACCGAAACAATTTTTTTTTAAGACTTCATACGATGACGCAGAGTTTAAGTCAGTGTCTACTGTGACCAAAAGACAAGCTAAATCTAACAGTGTAGTAACTACGACACTAAAAAAATTATACGCACAAAAGCTAAAGGTTCCTGGAACCAAAAAGCAGGGTATTCTTATGCTTATAGAAAAAAATGTGATACCAAAATATTACGAAAGTTTTTATACTAATCTTTAATTTTATTTGTTACCTATTTAATGCCTTTGGTGCAGACTGATTTTATGATACATAGCATAGTAATAATAATAGAAACTGCTCATTAGTAATTACTTAGAAAACCGCCTACTACCTATAGATTAAAATGAAAATGTTGATATCTATCTAATGGCCAAAACGAATTTAGACTAATTATGATTTAAGCTGTGATTATTGTGTTACCTATAATAATAATATTTAGTATTAATGTATGCCTATTGAGGTTTTAGAAGAATTTATTTGTTGATTACCTATCTTTTTTTGCGAAAAATACCTACTATTTTGTTAATAAAACTTTAAATTTGTGATTTTTTGTTAATGGCAATGTGCGCATAGACCAGTATTTTTATGTTCTTTATTTTTATTTTTAGATTAACCTTTTATAACAAGGTTGTGTCATTTTTTTTCAATAAAACTCTTTATTTTTTCTACTTGTGGCCTTTTATTCAAAATATTAATTTAATTGTTAGGAATACTTTATAAACTAAAGGGACTTATGTGCTGCTAGTCGTCTGTATGTTATAGTTACTACCAGATTAAAATAAATAAGATATAGGGAATTAAAATACGCATCGAATGATGTATGAGACGAAAGTATTAAAAAATAGGGGGGCTAAAAAAGTTGAAAAAATCATTTTTAATTTTTCAATGTGCTTTACTGAAAAAAGCTTAATTTTGATTTGTGGCTCTTTCGTTTTAAAGCAGCGACATATAAAAATTTCAGAAAAATCAAAATGGCAGACTTTTGGCGCTAAAATGTAAACCTTGAAAATTTTTCTTGGACGCTCTACAGCCTGAACGGCTTGACGAATTTTGAAATACAAAGTGTCATTTGATTTGTCGTGATTGTGTGAGTGACACCAAGTATAATAAAATTCCTATAAAATCAAAGTGGCGGATTTTTGGCGTTATAATTATTTGACTGCGATGGACGAAAAAGTACTGAACCGATTTTGATGCATTATTATGTTTATAAGGTCTTGGTCAGACTTAAAGCCTTACATTTGTTTCATTGCAATCGGTTGAGTAGCACCGGAAATATGACCAAAAATAATTATAATAATTGAGGTTGAATTTTGGTGATGTCCCTTCACTACACGAAAATTAATAACTCCACTACTAACAACAAAAACGTTTTAAATAAACCTAATTCAGAATACAAAAAACCCGACTGCCAAGTAAACATACAACTGAAAAGTAAAACACAAGCTCTACATTTCTTTTGTGATTTTCTTTAGCTACTTACTTACTGTTTTACATTTTCGGCAACATTTGCAGGCGGGAACAAGCTATGGTAATTCGTATGTAGCTATTTTGTAAACCACCACTCGCTTGACATAGCATAGCTTCTTCCCACCTGTAAACGTTGCTGACTAAGTAAAACAGTAAGTAGCTAAAGAAAGTCACAAAAGAAATGTAGAGCTTGTTTTTTGCTTTTCAGTTGTATGTTTACTTGGCAGTCGGGTTTTTGTATTATTAATACTTAAGTTTATTTTAATGAATTCATAAATTAAGTGAATTATCTTTTTTAGATAATGAGCAAGCTTTCTGGAGTCTCTTTAAGGAAAAAAACAGATTCATATGTTGTTTAAAAGGAATTGTTCCTTATGAATGACTCTTTCGGTTGATATCATAAAAAAACAGTATTTTTTTGTGTGGGGGCAGGCGATTTTTAAAGAAACTATAAATGCTGTTTTACTATTTTTATAAAATTAAGGAATATTTCCTTTCAGCAAAATTTTCCATCATCAATATTACGTACGGGTACTATTTCTTCAACCACGGTCTATAATTTACATCCTGTATATAAATTACATGTCAATGTCTAGGATTAACTCCTAAACTACTTAACCAATTTAAACCAAATTTGCACACCGTGTGCGGTTTGATCCAAATCCTACAGGGATATAGCCAGGAGCACCGATTTACAGCAACTCGTGGCCTGGTCCTCTAGTAGATAATAAATTGAAAGCTTGAGAGTTTGCCACCGACGATGGGGATGAGATCGCACATATAATAATTGATACATCCGGATCTAATCGACCGGAAAACCGCTTCACTGGCCGGTGCACATTTCGATTTTTCTCCTTTGATGTGTTTAATAATGCATGAGCCGGATCGCCGCTTTCATAGTAGCTATTCACGCGGTGGGAAAATTTACAAACGCCCTCAATAATCACACGTTATCAACTCGTGTATACTATTAATTCAGGATCAATGTTTAATTAGGTTAGACCCATATTATGATCTGATTAATCGATGCAGCATATTCGATTCGATAATATTATAGATGAATTTAATGATGATATTGTAGATATGTATTCAGAATCTACAGTCTATTATATGCATTATGTTTAATACTTATATGTATATTTGTAGTAAGCAGGAACATATTTTAAACTAGTTAGATTTTCTATTAAAGCATAAATTAGCAGCATAATTCAATAAACTTTTATGCATTAAGTAGCTGAATTTGTTCATTAGAATATATGTTAACCTTGTGACCTACCCCTAAATGTACATTTAACTGCCTCTGTGGCGTAGTCGGTGATGTAACCGCCTGCCACGCTGGAGGTTCTGGGTTCGATTCCTGGGTTGGAATATTTGTGTGATCCACAAATGGTTGTTTTGGAGTTTAGGTGTGTTCTATGTATGTATTTACAAATACATAAGTATGTCAATGAGTCGTCTTGATGTCATAGAATATATTAGCTTCATTTGGGCTAGATGATGTTGTGTTCTCTCTGTTTTTAAGGTGCCATATACATTAAAAGGAGAAAACGGAACCCTTATAAGATGATTTCGTTGCTCTTCCGTCCGCCTTTCCGTCCATCCTACTGTACGTCTTTAAGATAAAGCAAACTAGTGAAGGTTTCGAGTTGAAATTAAAACTATTAGTAGCCTCGGTTTTTCCAAACGCCTACAGTATGGGTTTCTTCAAAATCGTTTAAGAAAGTTGTTGCAGGGGCTCTGAGGGCATGGCGGACGCGGCTTGACACCCAGGCATTCACTCGCCAACGCGCTGCTGGCTGGAGCCATTCTGTCGAACTTCGAAGCGTCGCGTGGGTAGGAAGGGCAGAAAGAGTCACCTATCAATTGACCCAGGTACTCACCGGGCATAGCTGCTTTGGTGAGTATCTGAATCGAATCAGACGGGACACGGCACAATGTCACCATTGCGACTCCGACCCGGATTTCGCCCAGCACACACTGAAGGACTGTCCCGCGTGGAACTCGGAACGTCAAATTCTAGTCGGATGGATTGGAATCGATTTGTAACCGCCAGCATTGATCGCGCGAATGCTGTCGAGTGATAAGGGATGGAGAGCAGGGTCTCCTTCTGCGAGAATGTTATACTCGAGAAGGAGGCCACTGAGCGGAAACGGACGAGGGCTAATCCCACTCGAAGGAGACGGCGTGGGGGAGGGGGGTAGATCTCACTAGCTCCCCGATCGCTGTTTAGGTGTTTGTTCAGTCGCATCTTGGGGCAATGTGACTGTATCATGCAACACTGTGAAGGTGATACCCCGGTGCGGCCGGGGGTGAAACCAAAAGGGACTGCAGTCTCACCTCATTAGTGACATGGGGTGGGATAGCATTCCACCTATGGGTGATGTAAATCACTCAGTGATGTGCTCCAGCGATGGAGCATGGCAGCGAGGACCCCAGAAGCTGCTGATGCTTACCTGGGGTTCCTCCCTCCTGCCGATGTTGGCCGCCGCGGGGTACAGTGGGTATATCGGTAAAACCGGGAGTTCCACGCACGTCCTCCGGCTCCCCAACGGAGGGTATGGTGCATTAGACGCATTCCCTATGTTCAAAAGAAAAAGAAAAGGATGGCAGGGCGAGTGTAGCGCCTCTGATGTTGCAAACATTCATAGTCTGCGGTGACTTTAGTCCTTCAGGTGGGCCCGTAAGTTTGATTGCCACCTTTAGTATAAAAACCGACCAAGTGCTAGTCGGACTGGCGCACCGAGGGTTCCTTACCAAAAAACGATAAAAAAACAACGTTTGTTGCATGGGAGCCCCCCTTAAATACCTATTAGCCCCTCTCTATAAAATAGACTGCAGAGGGGCTTATGTCTAGACTTTTTCTGTAGTCTGTGATTCTGTTGCATTAAACTACGTCACTAGGTCACGTGGATCATCTGTTCAAAGTTTGAAATATAACAAAAATGACAACGTCAATCGGATTGAACTTTTACAATTAACGTGTTAGAGAGGGGCAGTTTGGTGAAAACGATCTTACGGCTTTCTTTTGTTTTAATTGTTTTTTTTATGTTTAATGATAATACACAGCTCAAAATTCTGTCCGTATTTCAAGCATCTAAAAAAAACCTATAATTTGTCACTCTCAAGGATATTAAAAAGAATTTTAATTGTATTTACCGTTGACCTAGAACTATGTTTCACGCGCTGAATCAATAATAATGATTACCTAGGTTTATCTAATAATAAAATGTTAGCAAAGTCAAAACTGTACATACATGGAATATAACATTTCAATAAAACACAATTTTTATACAGACAAAGTCGCGGGCCACCGCTAATCCTACTTCCTCCTTAATATTATAAATGTGAAAGTTTGTGAAGATGTTTGCATGTTTAGATGTTTGGATGTTTGTTACTCAGTCACGCTGTAACGGCTGAACGGATTGGGCTGATTTTTAGCAGAGAGATAGCTTATAGTCTGAAATAACGAACAGGCCTACTTTTCATCCGGGTATATATTATTTCATGAAATTCAGTACCTGTTCCCGCTTCCAGTGGAAACACCCACGGGAAGCGGGAACGGGTACTGAATTTCATGCGAGCGAAGCCGTGTGCATTATCTAGTGTTAAATATATAGGATAAAATATTGAACCACCTCTGAAGTATGATCTGCCAAACAAAATAGAATCATCTAAACACTAGCACTACTCGCGCAATATTCATCTAACAAACATACAAAAAAGTCGTCCAATCGTTGGGGGGCGGTTGACTAGGCGCAATAAGCCTAAACAGTACCTACCTAGTGAATTAGAATAAGAATTAGCCTTGATAGTGTAATGTCTAAAACGTTCCTCCTGTCTATCTAGGTCATTTACATAATCATTCACATGCATCTAGTGTATTATAAATGTTAAATAGTTACTTAGTAGACAACTTTATCAGTTTCACGCATTCAATGAGGCGTTATAATAAAAGTGCCTGTTCTGCGCACCTATCTCTGAAAACTTCGTTATTGAAATATCCTTTGCAACTATTGGCATCAAGCATTGTTTGAATCTGTAGCAACCGCCACATAGCGAAGACAATACTGCCTCTGTGGCGCAGTCGGTAGTGATACCGCCTGCGGTGCTGGAGGTCCGGGGTTCGGTTCCTGGGTCGGTCTAAATATTTGTGTGATCCACAAATGTTTGTTTCGGAGTTTAGGCATTTTCTATGTATAATATGTATTTATTTAGTAATGTATAAGTATGTCTATCAGTCGTCTAGATCCCATGGCACAAGCTTATATTAGCTTAATTTGGGCTAGATGATGTATTGTGTGAATGTTTACAAATATAAAAAAAAAGAAATGTTCTGCATCGCGAAATCAAGGTTCTCACGGCGATGATTGATATAATTATACAACGGTCCAACATCAATCGTGGGGCTTCGGCCCGCCAGGCGCGAGCACCTTGTCTGGTCGGAGGATCCTCCCTTAGTGTGTTGGAGGAACATCTTTCACCCCTTCCTCCACAAATGCAAATCTGCATACCACGTGTACTAGCACTACTGATTACCACTTGGCCACAATCATAATGCTTATTTCTTTGAGTCACATTCGTTTTGTAGCACTTTGTGTGTATTATTTTCCTCTAAAGTAGAGAATTCAGTTAAGCCAAAAGTTTTTGTTACTTTCTAGTAAAGTTTAAGTCTAATTTTTGTTCTATGTCTACGGAAATAAAAACTGCAATTCGAAACGGTACTTATACAAAATTTTGCAGACGTAAACTGATTTATTTTAAGATAGTATCGTCCCAGTTTCAATGCACTGGGTCAACGGTTCAGTCTGTTTATTGATTTGCTAACCGGTCTCGTTTAATTTTGGCTAGGTGGAATACTCGGATACCTACTTATGACTGAATTTCGGAATAAATTTGAGAAGGTAGGTATATATTACAACATTTTAAACATAGTCAAACCTTTGTTTTAAGTGATTAAGTATATTGCATTAGGTATTGTTTGCTTATTAACAAAACTAGTACTATCTAGTTAGTATACAAGTAAGGTACTTACCGTACCTACATACTTAGTATAGGTACTAACTAGATTGTACTAGTTTGACAGACAGTATCTGCTAAGTTACCGTTTAGATTTTTACGTTCTTTTTCAAATGTGTGTTTTGCAGGCGTGCCTAAAATAGAATAGGTTTCTTTTGTTTTGACACAAACGAAGTTGTGCCGATCAACTAGTTGTAATGCCCGCCTTCCACTGCGAGCGAGTCGGACCCATTACGGACTCCGCTATACTCGTAACGACGATTTTCATACATGTCCTTCGACCAAAGCGGACATGATATGTATCGAAAATCATCGTTACGAGTATAGCGGAGTCCGTAATGGGTCCGACTCCCTCGCAGTGGAAGGCGGGCATAAGATAAATTTCATTTGCACTAAAATTTGCTATTACTGACTTTGCTAAGCTCCTTTTTTATTCTTGGGCTTTAGCCGCATTTCCTTTAAGCTGGCAGCTAAAGTTGGGTTAACCCTCATACTTTGGTACGACCCAAATAATAGGTTCTGAATCTATAGGTAGGTATCTATTTATTTACAAAAAATATCTCAAAACGAACCGTTTGCGTACAAGTGTACTCGTATTTAAACTGTTATAAAAACAGATATACTTAGTCCACTCTAATAGTCTTAACCTTTAAGAATTTCACCCTAAATGCAATTAAAGTCTTCACGTCCGCACGCACCCTAGGAATATCTTAGGAAGACCGGCTCTCAAATTCACGCACACATACATTACATAGGTATCAAAGAAAATATGCGAGTAAAACATGATTAAGTTCGTGAATACGACAGGTGTGTCAAGTGTCATGTGACGGTGTGAATGAAACATAATGACAATATCAGCTGTGTCGTATCCTACTAATATTATAAATGTGAAAGTTAGTGAAGATGTTTGGATATACTCTATCATACTCTAACGGCTAAACGAACTGAAATACATACAGGCTTAGATTAGATATAGTAAAACAACACATAGGATTTTTTCTCGGAAAAACGTTCCCATACGGGAAGGAGAACAGAATTTCACGCGGGCGAAGCAGCGACCACTCTAGTATTTTGTTAAAGCTACGGTATATTTACAGTGGCTACGGGCCGCGACGCGTCACCTTCCTTGTAAAATATCTTTATTCGGGAAGGACAACCTACCTACCTTATGCATACGACTGCTCATTACATTAAAAGTTTTAATTGTCAATTAATTTTGTTTGTAAATATGTTTTATTGTATTATTGGATTTTACTTTTTTTTATATTGAGCTCGCCAAATTGAGGTCGCCAGCCTGATGGAAAATCATGGAGCATCTTGCGATTGGGGGCCATTCTCAATGTCCGTAAGACTTCTGACAGTGGTCCACAAGTTGGAGGCCCTGTGGTGTGCCTCTTCACGCTTGTAGGACCTAGGATTGTAAGATGAGAAAATCGCGTGTGCGGGCAAACGTTCCAGGTTTTTGTAGTTCGACAGAGGAACCATATTTTGAAACGCTCAGTTCCGGCGAAGATTCTGTTAACTGTGTATGACTGGTACCTCTGCCCGGCACGCGTTGTACGTGTTCGGAAAATAGAGGGTGGGATCAGGTTGAAGAGCTCTTGAGAACACTCGCCGTGATAGATTCGGTAAAAGGCAGCCAAGGACGCTATAGCTTTTCGCTGCGCCAACGGCTCGAGGTCTCCCGCCATCTCAGGACAACCAACAATTCGGATAGCACGTATCTGCATAGTGTCCAGCACGCCTAGTACGTACCTCACGGAGTCATTCCAGATGTGAGGACAGTATTCGACGCAGGGGCGAATCTGCGTTTTGTGTAGCAAACACCTCTTTTTTTTCTAACGTTAGGAAAATCCTTAAGTAATGCTATGCCGGACTCTTAACGTCTAAAAACCACAAGTATCCTACCTAAAGGCCTACGGTTGGGAGCCCCGGGTAAGCCCTCGGTAGGATACCCCTGGACTCCCAACACTTCTGGTGTGGCGTGAAATACCGCGTTGGAACTCCTAGTTTCCGCAAGGACAGCCCAATACAGCTCTCTATGTATTTTTTATGATTGAGCTCACGCCGGACGTCTATATCGAGGATCTCCAGATTATCCTTATGTGGAACCGTAACGTTCTGAAGAGAGTGTAGGGGCAGGAAAGGGGACTTCTTCGCTGTAAACGCACATGCCTGTGTTTTTCTGGCATTGAAATCGACCATATGTCTGAACCCGTAGGTCCCGGTCGCGATCCGGTGGATCCGGTATGAGGTATTAATATTCTGTAACAGCCAGTACGGGAGCACTATACGGACTTGACTTGAAACCCAGTGTCTCGTATCGTTCAATATGGTTAGGTCTTTCAGAACTATACAGTGTACTACTCGAGCAAGCGTTTTAGACCAACGCGTAGAATGAGCCTGTACCGCCTGCCCCTACCCAGGTCGATACCGGTTCGCCGATTCGCCTTAGTACCATCCCCTAAGACGCAAACTGCGGGCGCGCGTTTTCGTAACTAGTTCAGAACAATACGAAGCCCGATCGATCATGAAGATTTTTCGTCACAATTGAGTCGTCTACCACGCTTGGTCTCGTAGTACCTACACACAAAATCTTTGAAGTTATTTTTGAAAAGTTAAGCTAACTATATTTGAAGATTTCACTTCAAATCTAGAAGTGGCTGAGCTTCAAAATGCTATTCAATAAGTATTGTAATTCTTTGAGACTAATTTCGAAAGATATTAAATTTTATTAAATTTTTTAACAAAAAATTTGGTTGTTGGTTTAGTTAGTTACTTACTTAGTGTTAATTTTTGTCACGTTTACTACCAACCAGTAATCATGTTTTGTTACAAACAACCGATACTAATTGATTGGTTAGCTACTTAACTCATTCTATAAAGTTAAAAAAATAACAGGAAAAGTATTGAAAAATCTGATATTTCTTATTTAAGGATAATATTGTGTAGTTAGGTACTTAAATCCATTTTTATTATTTCAACATGTACTAATTATTTACACCGAAAATCTATGAACAACAAGCTTCCTTTCTTTGCACTGCGAGGACCGCAGCGATGACACGGCGCTCCACACGCTGGTGGAGTGCACGGCGTGGGCACAACAGCGACAGGTCCTCGTAGTGGGTCTGGGCGTGGACACTCTCTCGCTTGAGGCCATGGTGCGAGCCATGCTCTCCGGCGGGAGTAAGTGGGACTGCGCCGCCTCTTTCTGCGAGCAGGTCATGCTCGCGAAGGAGGCGGCGGGCCGGGTGCGGGAGAGATCTCTCCCACCCGAGTTCCGCAGTCGGCGCCCTGGGCGCCGCCGACGTGTCTTCGCCGAGGACTATCGGCCTCCATGACCGGGGGTCTGAGGACGGTGAGAGGGCCGCTCACCGTCCTTACAGAAGCAGGCCCATGACGGCAGCGTGACGTGAGCACTCACGCACGCCCCCCCTTAGAAGCGGGGTCACACCCGAAACCCCCCATAGACGCGGGATTGCACCCGAACCACCCCCTGGGCGAGGCCGCATTGGCGGCCGTAGGTCTGTTGGGAGTCACGGGACATCCTTCCTGAGGGCTTACCCGGGGCTCTCAACCATAGGCTGTTGGGCGTTACGTGAGGTTTTTTAGTCGGTAAGAGTCCGGCATAGCATCCTACGAGGATTTTCCCTCACGTTAAAAAAAAAAAAAAAAAAAAGCTTCCTTTCTTTGCAAAGTCCAATTTGTAAGGCAAGTTACTTGTTTGATTATTAAGCTAACGAATTACGTATGGACTTATTTCTCTATACATATTTGAAAAGTATTTACTAATAAGATTTTAAGACTGCAGCATATACATAACTTGAACAAGCCAGTATAGTTCGCGTCACTTAACTTTGCGTCTATGAAATTCGCTCGTTCGCGCCGCAATTATGCATTACTAGCTGATGCGCGCGGCTTCGCCCGCGTGAAATTTGGTTCCCGTTCCCGCTTCCCGTGGGAGCATAATTCCGGGATAAAAAGTAGCCTATGTTTTGTTCCGGACTATACTCTATCCCAGTACCACATTTCAGCCAGATCCATTCAGCCGTTAGAGCGTGATTGAGTAACAAACATCCAAACATCTAAACATCCAAACATCTTCACAAACTTTCACATTTATAATATTAGTAGGAAGTAGGATAAAGTATTATGTAATAAACTACTGTTGAGGTGGGAGGGGCGCCCCTCTCGCCTCAGCTGCGCAGTAGTGCACACACAGTGCATAATTGCGGAGCGAACGAACGAACTTCATAGACGCAAAGTTATGTGGCGCGAGCTGTACAAGCAATGGCTTTCTAACACAAAAATTGCATCAGAATTGGTCCATCCGTTGGACAGTGATATTATGCCACAGACAGACAGATACACAGGTTATACTTATTCCTCAATCCTTTTCGATTATGATAAAAATATCGCCCGTAGCTCCGTTGGCTCAGTGTTTTGAAAATGATTGCTGTCAGCAACTTCAGTCATTATAGCTGGTTCTTGGATATGTAACCACTACTGTGACATCAAAATGTAGTCGTATTCTATGTCTACCCCTTCAGGCTATAGGAGTGACTAAATACGTATTTAAGTATGTAAAATATTGCCACAAGATGTATAAGAGTGTAATATTTCGGCTTCGAGCATAGTTCAAAATATAGTCACGTAGATAAAAAAACTTGAGAGGTGTCAAGGGACACCCGGATGAAACGAAGTTCCTTTCGATTAAAGTGAAGGAATTGTAATAAAATTTTATTTTAATTTTAAAATTTTATTGTAAGCAAAAACAAAAACAGAAACAAAAACAAACAGAAAACTAATTTAAAAAAAAAAGTGAGTGCGTGTAACCTTTACGCGCGACTGAAACTGAACAGAGCGAAACTCCTATTTGCTTTGGTGTTGCTCGTAGAGTTCATGTTCATCCCCTGGCTAGCACTAGCACTACCACTATCACTACCACTATCACTACCACTACCACTATCATTACTACTATTACTACCACTATCACTACCACTATCACTACCACTATCACTACCACTACCACTATCACTACCACTATCACTACCACTATCACTACTACAACCACTATCACTACCACTATCACTACCACTATCACTACCAAAAGTGTCGTTACAACTTTTCGTGAGAATTTTTTCCGTCTAGCCCCCTTTCACAACGCGCGATAAGGAACTTCGTTCCAATAATAAGTCATGGATCGTTTGCGATATCCATCAGAAATCGGAATATGTTAACAGGACTCCTTCGGCAAAACTCTAGCATTCCGTCGAGTTCGTGCGAAGCATGGCTCTGTACGGGGCTCCGGTATGGGCGGAGACCCTGACGGCCAGCAATGAGGCTAGACTGCTGAGCCCGCAGAGAGTGATGGCCGTCAGGGTGATAAGAGGATACCGCACGATCTCCGGTGAGGCGGCATGTCTCCTAGCCGGGACCCCTCCATGGGACCTGGAAGCGAGAGCCCTTGCGTCACTGTTCAGATGGCGCAACGAGGCGCTGGAGCGGGGCCAAAGGCCTGCGTCTCGAGAAATCGAGGCCCAGCGGACCCTGCTCCACCAGGAAACCGTGGAGACATGGAAGGTGCGACTTGAGCAACCAAAGGGGGGATTCGCCACAATCGCGGCCGTCAGACCGGTCATGGAAGAGTGGCTGGAGAGAAGACACGGTGCTCTCTCCTACCGGTTGACACAGATGCTTGCCGGGCACGGTAGCTTCGGTAGGTATCTGTGGCGAAAACACCGGGAAACCACGGCCGAGTGTCAGCACTGCGAGGACCGCAGCGATGACACGGCGCTCCACACGCTGGTGGAGTGTACGGCGTGGGCACAACAGCGACAGGTCCTCGTAGTGGGTCTGGGCGTGGACACTCTCTCGCTTGAGGCCATGGTGCGAGCCATTCTCTCCAGCGGGAGTAAGTGGGACTGCGCCGCCTCTTTCTGCGAGCAGGTCATGCTCGCGAAGGAGGCGGCGGGCCGGGTGCGGGAGAGAACTCTCCCACCCGAGTTCCGCAGTCGGCGCCCTGGGCGCCGCCGACGTGTCTTCGCCGAGGACTATCGGCCTCCATGACCGGGGGTCTGAGGACGGTGAGAGGGCCGCTCACCGTCCTTACAGAAGCAGGCCCATGACGGCAGCGTAACGTGAGCACTCACGCACGCCCCCCCCTTAGAAGCGGGGTCACACCCGAAACCCCCCATAGACGCGGGATTGCACCCGAACCACCCCCTGGGCGAGGCCGCATTGGCGGCCGTAGGTCTGTTGGGAGTCACGGGACATCCTTCCTGAGGGCTTACCCGGGGCTCTCAACCATAGGCTGTTGGGCGTTACGTGAGGTTTTTTAGTCGGTAAGAGTCCGGCATAGCATCCTGAGAGGATTTTCCCTCACGTTAAAAAAAAAAAAAAAAAAAGCATTCCGTCGAGTATTACCATACTTATCTATATTGTAACATAATATAGGTACTTGTACACTAGACGGCAATCGGAATTACTTAATTCTCTTACTGGAAAAAGGTCTAAGTACAAATTACCGATATGCACGTGATGTTTGACAAGTGCAGGTGTTATGTCACTTGATTCCTGGCGATCCGAGAATGTATCGAGTCAGCATCTGTGTATCGAGAACCGAGTATTGTCGTATGTGAACAGGGCCGCACAATGTGATTATGTAGTATGACTCATACATATTCGTGTGAATATCGTATTGAACGAAAAGTACGTAAGTGAATTGTTAGTGAATGAGGAAAGTGTTCTGTGACTAACTTTGTTGATCTTTCTACCCTATCAGAGATAATTTTAAAAATTAATTAGCTTGCTAACTAAATCACAAACTATTAGCCGGTCGTCTAGCCCTGTTAGCCAGAAGACGCAGGTTCTGTTTATTGAATCTATATCAAATTATGAAAGTATCTTTTCATCTCATCAAAAACAAGAAGTTCATTTCTCAATAGGCTTTGAAACTACTCAACCGATTTGTAAAATTCTTTCACTGCTGGAAAGCTACACAAACCTCTAGTGACATAGAAGATTATGTCCCCGTATTCCCACGGGAACGGGAACTACGCCGGTGAAACTGCGTGACATCCACTAGTGTAAAAAAAGTATCTCTGCTAGATTTTAAAGAATGATATAATATTTATATCAGGGGTGTAGTGGGGCCCTACCAACACCTCCGGGCCCAAGTCGACCGCACGTGCAAGCTCGTGCACCTGCTGAACAACGGACGAGGCTCTGACGTCGGCGGTCCATTTCAACACGGCGATGGGCTCACCACCTGTTACGTGGGACCGAATTGTACACGGTGAAATGTGGGCCGGTATAGGCCTCTGCCTACCCCTTCGGGGATAAAGGCGTGAGTATATGTATGTATGTATGTATAATATTTATAAAGAGGTTTCAAAACTATCTATGAGATACATTGACAATTTTTTTTATTACTAGCAGTTTCCCGCGGCTTTGACCACGTAGAAGTCGTTATCGCCTTAAATCATTACTCTCCTTTTGCGCAGACAGTTAAAAAGTAGCCTATATCCTTTCCTTAGACTAAAATTATAAACAATCTAAACACGTAACAGACAGACAGACAGACAGAGTTACTTTCGTGTTTACAATATTAGTAGGTTCCGGAATGGAATTGTGCACCAGTATGATGACTTCGCCCGTCTGATGTCAAACTATAGCAAAATCTTAATCATATTGGTTTACGTTTTTAGTTTGATTTTCTCATAGAGCAACACGGATACCGGGCGGGCGCGGCAACGTGATACTCTGTGAATTTTCTCTTAGAGCGTGTATATATTTTTTTATTTATACCACTAAGGTGGCAGGCAAGCATACGGCCCACCAGAAGGACTGGCGGTCTTCGCAGCCTATGAACATTTGCAACACTAGAAATAGTAATAATAATATTAATGATAGTGCAATTTTTTGTTTTGCCTCTAAAGCTCCAAGCGGCGATAGGTCGCCGCGCATAATAAACAAGCTTTTCCGTTGAGCCCCAAGCGGCGACCGGTCGCCGCACCTACCCAGACGACTTTAAACTTAAATTTAGCCTTCTTACGTCCTACTTTTCTGTGAACAAGTTTGATTGTATGTGTAGTTTATAACATTTTCTTGTTTTTGGAATCTTATAAAATGACATCAATGGGCCAGAATTTTTTACAAAAATCAACAGTTGAAGTTGAGAGTGGATTGCGCATGGATGGCGTGCGTTTGTGTAGTGCGTGTGTGTATCGTGTTTTTATTATAAATAATGTGTTTTCATTATTATTTATTATTATACACAGTAAAATAAACAATTTATCAATAATCCGATTGCTGTTTGCAGAATCGTAAAATTTGGTCTGGCAAGTGAGAAAAAATTTTTTTTTTGGAAAATGGGAAATCTTTTTCATTTTTAAGGTGGTGGAAATAGGTGCTTGCGATTACTATATATTTTTTGTGTGTGTTGAAGGCAAGAAAAAATTTGTTTTATATGAACTTGGCATATACTGCAAGCTATAAGATATGAAAAAATCACTAATCTTGAGATCCTGGCAAGGATAATGGAACTAAATATTCAAATTATTACATTGTTCTTGATAAGTGTGCAAAGTTTATATTTAAGCAGTCGTTTTCCACGAAGTTTACAACAGCGCAGGTTGTGAAGAAATGCACAGTTGAACATTTTCAAGCCGCCCCGCGCCGTTGTGACATTCAATTTGGCTTAAAGACTAATTTCTGAAAACCGGGACCAAAATGTCAAAAACAGCCATGGCAAAGGCTTACTGCAGTAATGTTTACGAAACACTGAGACCGCGGTGCCGCGGGGCTCGGTGTGCTTCAACACACTCTATAGGTACATGCTAATAAAAGCGTTAATAAAAATAAAGTTACCGTGTTTGTTACGTTACATAATCAAACTTTTAGTTTTTGATTGAAAGGTTATTATTTCATCGAGAGAATTTTAATAAAATCTATTCAGTAGTCAGATCATTATCTGGCGGAATATGGTCTTACTACTGAATAGATGATGAGCAGAAGACTTCTGCTTCTTTTTAAATGTGGTGCTCCATCACTAACTTGTATATAGGTTGTGCTAAAATGATAAATTATTTTACTAATAAAAATAATAATAATCAAAAAAACGTTCCTTTTTACACGAGAGGAGCTTAATAATTATTTACTCACATAAATCAATACGAGATCCCGTAGGCTCTGAGCTGAGAGCAGGCAAGGGTAATCGTGTCTCACGTATTGTATGCAGATTACCTTTCTTAAGGGCGTTAACATGCCGCCTTTGGGTAAAGTAATAAAGTAAAGCTCTTTTACATGGTGCAGTATAACGATGTTATGATATCATTATTGTGTCGCCAGAGATCGATAGATAAGAATATCAGATATAATCTTACGTAAAAGTGTTAACATTAAAACACGTTGTTGAAGCCTGTTTGCACTTGTTAAACTTTAACGAAGCTGTTGAAACAGTGTTCCTATACACCTACACAATACGCAAAGTTATCATACCTTCCAGTTAGTGATGAAAAAATAAAATTTGAAGAATGACACTTCTATTTTTCCGTAAGCGTGGAATCCTTTATGAATGAATGAATTAGAAGAGAATCAGGCCGCGACTTTTTACACTGAGTCAATATTCAAGGGTTGAGGATCTCGACGATCCTAATCCTGCCTGTTTCTGCTCGGGTATTAGCTGGCCTAAATCATAGTCCTAAGGCCCGCGCTTGTAGAAGCTGGTACTTCGGCGGGTTCAAAACTTCAAAGGTTTATTACTTAGAGAAATCTTCCTCCCGAGTTTCACGCAACCGGCACACTATGGTCACCCTCCATACAACGCCGGAGGTGGCAGTCTCATCAGGTTTTGGCAAAAATAGAATTCCCTAAACTATTTTAACACGCTTTTATTAGCTTCACTTGTAACTATGTATGTAAGAAAATCTTGGAATGTTAATTTTACCCACTTCCCGTCCTTCGATCAGGCTGAAATTTTGCACACGCTCTGAGTTCTGATGACAATACATGACTAGCTAAAAAACGTCATTACAAATCCAATATGGCGGCCTCCCCAAAATGGCGGACTGGCTGTTTGAAATCCACCCTCATGATATGGGTATCGAATGAAAGGGTTTGCTGTCAGGAATACGAAAAAAATAGTCACGTGACTTAAATCCAAGATGGCGGACAGGTTATTTGAAATGCACCTTCATGATATGGGTATCAAATGAAAGGGTTTACTGTTAGGAATACGAAAAAAATTGTCAGGTGACTTAAATCCAACACGGCGGACATCCAAGATGGCGCATTGGCTATTTGAAATGCACCCCCATGATATGGGTATAAAATAAAAGGGTTTGAAGCGTGTTTTTTAGTTTTTTAAGCTATTTTACAATTATTTACAATAATAAAATTTCTTAATGGGGTCTTATATTAAAAGTATTAAAAACATCATACTCAATTTTTTGGAAGGAACTTGAAGTGCTATGACGATAGATACTATCGTGTGGTAAGGTGCGGTAAAGTGATTTATTTTCCCGGCTTCTTTAACATATATTATTGTAAAATATTTACTATTTCATATGTTTTGTAATATTTTCATCAAACCTGTTGTTTAAACTGTGTGTAATTAAGTTGTAGCGCTCGTGGCCCCGCGGACTCAGTGTTCTGTAAACGATCACTGCAGTAAGCAACTTTCACTATGGCCGGTCCATGGATGGGTGACCATCCATGTGATCACTTTGTGACATTTATTTGAGCGTTTCCGTGCTTCGGAAGGCACGTTAAGCCGTTGGTCCCGGTTGCCAGTAAAATGGCAGTCGTTAAGCTAAGTTGAAGGCTTTATTTCAACAGCAGGCAGTCACAACCTGCGCCTGTCCATTTAAACACGGCAATACGGCTCAACACCTATTACGTGGGACAAATTATACAAAAAGGTGAAATGTGGGCATATAATATGCCTCTACCTACCCCTTCGGGGATAAAAGCGTGACCATATGTATGTATGTATGTATGTATAATTAAGTTTAAAGCCCTAATATTCTACAATATTATGTTTGAATTTTAATATTCAAGCTTTGTATAAGTTTGACATGCAAATCTGTGTATGTAGGTATATGTGTATAAGTGTATCTGTCTGCGGCATCGTAGCGCCCCAACTGATGGACCAATTTTGATGCGTTTTTTTTGTTTGAAGGATGTGACGGGCTTGGTTTTTAGGTATCTATACATTTTGAAGATCACCAGCTCACTTCTGATGGGATAAAGGGATTTTACTAATATGCAGAAATCTGATTCATCATAAATGGGTAGGTATACTGTTATTTTGTTGGTATTTCCACGGCATGGTAACCTGGAACTGGCTGATGCGTCATTTAGCATCATGTAGTTCCGCGGAGTATCCCGCAGAACTACATGATGTAGAAAATTGTAGGATATATACCTACCTTGTTTGGGCTTATTCAAACTATCACAAGATCGGGGGTTATTTAAGTTCCAATTTATCGCTTGTAAAATTTACCATCCATTCAAAATAGTTTCAGTAAAAAGAAATTCTGCAACGAGAAATTTCAGCTGCAACTGAATCCAGTTCTATGATCTTTTTTGTATAATAAAAAGAATAAGTTGGTACTGTGTTTAGTACTGGTACTATCGATTTTGCACTAGCACCGCATGCACATAGAATTACATGTGAACGCATTACATGTTTGTGTGAACGATTCCATCGTCAAAAATGTACCTGAACGACTTGATTGCGTGCTTGCTGGTGGTCGAGGTCGTAACTGCAGTGGACAATCGATTCATGGTACCAATGCGGTATAGTATGCGACACGATAAATTGAAATCGAATACAAACTTGTACACTGTGTATTTTGCACACCATTGACGTTTTTATTTTAATGCTTAGAAAACTTTCCAAACATCCCTAGTAATGTATTTAGTTATAGACGAATAAACAGTACGCGCATCGTGGTAGCAGGCATCACACGCAGAATGACTCTTGGATCCAAAGAATCAAATGACAACTTTTACGTACAAGTAATCGAGTGTATCAGAATTTTCTATGGCTCTATATTGGTTTCTGATACTGTACTCGTATGTTGCGTTATTCCATACCTATAAAAATAACTAAATAAACAAAAAATGTAAACAGGCAGTTTTCTTACTCCTTGTGTGATAAATTAATTATAAACCGCCAAAATTTATGATGATGACAACTGAAATTTATAAAGCTAGATATATACATACTAGCTAAGCCCCCGGTTTCGCACGGGTTTATTTCGATAAACTTTTTGTCTGATTTGCATTTCGAAAACGGCTTTCTAGTTGATCCCTACATTATATAGGTAACTAGCTGATGCCCGCAGCTTCGCCCGCGATGGCGCTGTATGTGAAAAATGATTTTCCCGTTTTCTGTTGAAATTTTTCCTGAATTTTCTTTGCTATAAACCTTACGGAGCCCGAGACCTTTCCAACGAATGCAAAACCGTGGAAATCGGTTCGTGCGTTCTGGAGTTACAGCGTCAGGAAGGAAAACCCGACTTATTTTTATATAATAGACTTGGCCTTTAGTATTATAAAAGTCAGGGTTCAAGAATTTCGGCTGGGTGTTGATAGGTGACTGAGCTGACCGAATTTTGTTAATATAAAATAAGATTGATAGGTAAGTAGTTAAATGAATGAAATTATTTTATGTCCTACATACCTCTTTGTAAACGACATGTTTGGTGTTTCCCTCGGGCTGCAGAGTAATGAAACTATGCGATGTCTGATATGTATATAATATACACTTTTAAAAAGTGAAGGCACTGTTGTCTATGCCTCTCACAATTTAGTGATTGTTTCTGATCTTTATGTATTTTCAGGACAAAACAAATAAGACAGGAAACTGCCGTCGTTTAAATTTGAAATGATAGTCAGAGGGAAACAATGGAATACGTGCCTGGCCACAGCCTGTGATAATGGTCGCCTCTACCACATTTGCCTGCAAACTCTTTACCGGGAGCCTGGTGGGATTGCAGAGGAGGTTCAAGTTACGAAGTAGCATTATCCGAGCTCCTACTTTTGAGATGTAGAATATGAGGAGGAATTACTTTATGGTTAGGAGTGTTAATAAATTCTTATGAATAGTTAACAAGGTCCTCTTCCTCTACCACACTTTTATTTATTTACAAAGGTACGCTAACAGATTACTGTTATGTGGAAACATTTCACGAATAACACTTTGAAAATCACAAATTTTGTAATAAATTGAATTATGAAAAATCCTTATATTTATATTTAAAAGCATGTCATTAGAAGTAGTTATCTTTAAAAATGAAGAAGTTCGGATACAAACTTACATCCCTGTTTTACCGCTAAATTGGTAAAATTTAGCAAATCCTTGATGTGAAGATGTTACTTACGTGTCTCTTGTTTCGGAATAAAGAACACGTGTATGTAATTTCATGCTGCTAACTTTAAAAATAACAAATTTCCAAACAACCGTTTATAATGAACTAGCTGATGCCCGCAGCTCCGCCCGCGATGGCGCTGTATGTGAAATTTTGCTGAATTTTCTTTTCTATAAACCTCACGGAGTCCGAGACCTTTTCAACGAATGCAAAACCGTGGAAATCGGTTCGTGCGTTCTAAAGTTATAGCGTCAGGAAGGAAAACCCGACTTATTTTTATATAATAGATTTCACCATTAAGGCAGTAAAATAAGATATTTTGCCGCCTAAATGCCGAATTTTCCAAAAAATCTTTCTTATCGGTGCCTACAACATAAGGGTAGCTTATCCTAAAAATTGCAAGTTTCTAAGTCTAAGGATTTCTGCAGGGCGTTGATTGATGAATAAGTTACCCATTTAAAAAAAAAAGATGTGTACACAATAACCACAATAAACAACGCAGACTAATTATAAGCTTATGGTCCAAGAAGGGCAGCTAAAGACGCTCCAATTTAGATGCAAAATGTCGTAGATCACACGGTGGCGGTCTTACGGATAGGTTTACATTTTTATTACACTATCAATTACCTACTCATTGTATACAGCTGCCTTCGTGACCTCTTATTAAGATAAGATATATTTATGTGTGTCGTTACATATTTGATTTCTAAGTAACGGGAATTACGAGTATATTGGTTACTTAAATGGTAACTTTTTGATTTTTTGCGCAAAATTATTACTATTATTACATCTCGATTACAGAAGCGAAGTGAAATGTACTCAACAGTTATTTGTTTCATTGAAACAAGAAGCCGTGAGACGGTCTCACCCATAGATTTAGAATTTCTCGCTATGGTCTCACCCAACTGCCCCTCTGTGAAAGTGAAAGTTCAATCCGATTGACGTTGCCATTTTTGTTTTATTTCAAACTTTGAACAGATGATCCACGTGACCTAGTGACGTAATATAATGCAACAGAGTCACAGACTACGGACAAAGTCTCGCCATAAGCCCCTCTGCAATCTATTTTATAGAGAGGTTCTAAAAATTGCCATATCAACCATACGGTGTTTCGTCATTAAGATCAAAGCCCTAAAGTCAATGAAATATAAACATCTAATGGTCAGATTCCCTCCATACCCTGTTGGTAAGTTAATAGTACAATGGTACAAGTGGTTGTTTTGTAAGGAAGTATCTATACCAGTGGTGTTCAACTCGTGTTCATAATAAGCATCACCAAAGTATAGGGAAAAGAACAAGAACTGCACGCGACGCTCGTCACTCAGTATCATTGTGCATTATTGGCCTCTGACCTCTGCTACCCTCATGATTTTAAACCCAGATAATGATGATCGTTCTTGGTTTAATAAGAAAAAAAATGTTTTATAAGGAAATAAAAAATATATCACTTGTCACAATGTATCTTACTGAAAATAAGCTAATTTTTTTCCATGTTAGCCGATCAGTGATGAGCACTTGTTATTCATAAAATTAGATTTATGTTCTAGGTTTATAGGGTAATTATAGGTTTTCTCCCGGCGTACTAGGACATCGCAAATTACGCTATGCAAATGGTACCTGAGCACATCTACAAGGTATCATTTTTTTTTGATAGTGCCATTTTCCGAGGAAAGCCATAAGATTCAAATATGTCTAGAATAATAAATTAATCAAATCAGCCTATGCCAGTCCACTGCTGGACGTAGGCCTCTCCCAATTTACGTCACAACACAGGGTCCTGCGCCTTCCATATTCAGTTCCAACCTGCGACTTTTTCTAGATCGTTGGTCCATCTGGCGAGTGGGCGTCCTACCCTACGTTTGCAAGTAGGTACCGGTCTCCACTACAGAACTCGTTTGCTCCATCGGCCGTCGGTTGTTCAGCTGATGTGGCCGGCCTTTGCCACTTACAGTACTTACTCTGCGAGCTATGTCGACCACTTTAGTTCTCTGTTGGATAACCTCATTTCGAAGTTTACCTATCCCTCAAAGACACTCCAAGCATAGCTTGTTCGATAGCTTGCTGCGCAACTTTAAGGGCACGGTCGAACCCCACCGTAAATATCCACGTCTCGACACTGTAAGTCATAACGGGTAGAACGCACTGATTGTAGACTAAAGAATAATAAATACTTTTTTGAAAATATATCAACTGGATGTGCCAGTCTCCAGTTTTGCCGCGGGCATACCACACGTTTCACTCTATACTACGATTTTTAATTCGAGTCAGTAAAATGACATTTTCAGTGTTGTGGGTTTTTTGTCACAAATAAATAGTGATGTGGTTGAATCAAGATTTACATTTAAGTCGACAACAAGTTAGTCGAGATTATATTTTTTATCCAATATCAAACAGTAATTAAATATTACATAAAACCACCTACACCGTATTTCAACTCACTCAATAATGCAGTTAACTAACAATTTGGATGTCGATTGCTCCATAATTATTTACCTACATTAAAATATTAATTCCTAGAGTGAGGTGTGTATGGACCGTGCCGTGTGGCGCTTGGTTCTTTCTGCTTACCCCGCAATGGATTTGGCGTGAAGGTAGATAGATAGACTTTTCTAGGAACCATAGTTAGTTGTATACAAACATTTCACACCAATTTACCTTGGTTTTGTTTGTAAAATAAATTAGTTTTTGTGTAAAACATGTCTTAAAGCGAGGATGGTGGTAACAGCAAAATCAGGGAGCAACTATGGATAAAAGTGTTCTGTGGCAACTATATATCAGAAAATGAAATCAGGTATTTATAGTATGAGAGTAGATAAAGTAGTGTATGACACTGTACATAACTTGGTCTTATAACACTCGTGTGATACTATAAAAAAACTCGCCTAAGGCTCGTTTTTTTAAAACACACTCGTGTTATAAGAACCCTTATTATGCAACAGTGTCAAAAACTACTATTTAAATACATACATATTATACATAGAAACACCCAGACTCTTGAAATAAATATTAATGGGTCACACAAATATTTGTCTTTGGTGGGAATCGAACCCACGACCTCAGGCGCCGCAGGCGGTATCACTACCGACTGTAAATTTTATATTTACAATAAAAATTTAAAATTCAATAAAAAAAACACTTTCACACCTAATAAAGTAAAGGGGTCGTCCATTAATTACGTGAGGTTCAAAAGGGGGGGAGGGGGTCTGACAAAAATCACAAAACATCACCAGGGGAGTGGGGGGTGGTGTGAGATATCACGTGTATTTATATTGAACAAAACCTTTACAACCCTGAATTTGGGATCTCTCTAATTTCCGAACATTAAAACCTACAGTATTAAAACTTGTATAGAATCATTCATAAAGCACTTAATTTCATTAGGGGGAAAGCCCCTTTCCGTGTTCCGGAGATGCCTTCAGCGCCCACCCGCACGACCGCTATGTACCCTCTCTGCTTCCAGAGGGCGATGCGGGCTTGCGTTTTTGTTAGCTGCTCAGGGAGCTCCAGGGGAGCCGCCCATCTTGCTCCCCGGGAGGGCCCCGGAAGTGCTGGGAGCCCCCGGCCGGGCTGACGTGAATAATCTTTGGATATCCTTCGGCCCGGCTATAGGATAAGGAGGAACATCACGGGATTTAGTGGATAGGGCGGTCCCTTTACGGGACCGGGAGCCCCATTCACCGTCTTGGCTGCCCCCACAGCTGGAATCACGGTGCCCAATCGCATTCCCCCGTGACCAAAAAGAAACGCCGCTTTGCCCACTTGGATATCGATAGTCGTAACCAAAAGCATAATGATCGCATGGAAATTCAACCTTGATTTTTTTTATACCACTAAGGTGGCAGACAAGCATATGGCCCACCAGAAGGACTGACGGTCACCGCCTATGAACGTCTGCAACACCAGAGGCGCCACTCTCACGCTGCCGACCCTGTGATTATTCTACTTTTGTCCGCTAGCTCAGTCTAGCTATCAGCTGGTATTCGTATAGAAGTATCCAGGATAGATTATACAATAGGGACTTCTATAAAATTTAGAAAATCTTTGTAGTTACTAAAAAATCTAAAAATACACGTGATTTGGCCCAGGGGTGGGAGGGGTAGTCTGAAACCACACCAAGGGGGAAGGGGGGTCCAAAAATGCCCAAAGAAACCTCACGCGATTAATGGACGACCCCAAAGAATGTCTAAAATGTCTAAGTCTATTGACTGCCGAACATCACTATTATAGCGGGTCACCCTTTTTTGTATCAGTGACAGTTGCACTTGTCATTTTACTGACTGAGATTAATAATCCGACTTTAGCCCAATACCCTCAATTTCATAGTTTAGGAATATTTTTATAAGTCGACCCGATTTGTTGATATGTGTGATTACAGCTCCACTTCCCTCGGTGGTGATTAGTAGCCTAATTTACTATTTATAACATCAGCTATCTGCCAGTAAAAGTCCTGTTAAAATGGTTAAATTAATTTACGTTTCAGCAATTAGCCGGAACAAATAAGACAGACAAAAAATAAATAAATAAATAATTTATGCATTTATGCAAGTATCTATATAATAAAGCTGTTTATTTGAAACTAAAAACAGACATTTGAATTTTAATAATATGTATAGAAAATATAATTCATAAGCTTTTTTTACAGCACTAAAGTGACAGAAAAGCTCACGGCCCAACCGATACCGTGACATGTTACCACATTGCGGTAACTGTAGCCTATGGACGTTAGCAACGTCAGAGGCACTACAAACGCGCTGTCTACCCTGCAATAACCTTTTAAGACCCCGAAATATTATATCTATTTATTTTTATCGAGTGCTTAGCATCCTTTTAGTTTTGCTTATGCAAGTATCTATATAATAAAGCTGTTTATTTGAAACTAAAAACAGACATTTGAATTTTAATAATATGTTTAGAAAATATAATTCATAAGCTTTTTTTACAGCACTAAAGTGACAGAAAAGCTCACGGCCCAACCGATACCGTGACATGTTACCACATTGCGGTAACTGTAGCCTATGGACGTTAGCAACGTCAGAGGCACTACAAACGCGCTGTCTACCCTGCAATAACCTTTTAAGACCCCGAAATATTATATCTATTTATTTTTATCGAGTGCTTAGCATCCTTTTAATTTTGTTAGAATATTTTATGACATAGGTCCCTCGAACCTAAAAATTATGTTTCACAAGATTTATGCTGTTAAATATTGTGAGCGTTTCAATGTGAAATTCTTAATGAATATATTACGGATACATCTTTATGTTATTGTTAGTGCTCTGAGGGTTGGCTATTCGTGCTCGTTCGTGACGTTTCGCGACCTCGCACTTATCTTGCGCGCTCTCACGACCACGCAGTGCGCATTGCACGACTAGGCCTGACTGCCTACTATGGCGCTATTCGTATTAAAGCTATCTGCTTCTCCGGTTTAGTTTATAATTAATAGCTGTTAGAAAAGTTAGTATGAGGGAATTAAAAAATATTTTATAAACCTATTGAAAAGCAAAGTTGGACACGGGTTTCAGAAGTGCAGGCTTCGGAATCATGAAATCACTGTGACGTGGGTATCTATTGAGTAAAATTGTACAATCAAAAACTTTACTCAAATTGCTTGACCGTCTTTGGAGCCCATACGGTAGGTTAGGTCTCATCATTCCATCGATCACAATAGGTAGATTTTAGAATTGAGTCATAGTATTACCTGATTTAGTCTACCTAATGAGATTCACATGATTTAGGTAATTATATTCTAATGATTATACTGAAAATGTTGTAACAATTGTTTAGCCTATAAATAGGTTTATTTTAACAATGCGTAACATACTGACCTGTATAAGTAAATTTTGGGTAGGTAGGTATGTCTGAACCGTTGTTAGGTACTGTCGCACAAAAAGTTTATACGTACTTAATATTAATTTGAATTTCGACATGCTTCGACGATCTCACAGTCCAACTCAACATATCAAAATATGATGAGCAGGTCCTTACTGGACATGGTTGCTTTCGTGTGTTTTTGAATAGGATACTGCTTCTGCTTACGCCCTAGTGCCATCACTGCTGGGACAGTGTGATCCATATGCGCGCTGGAAGGACTGCCCAGCGTAGATAGTGCAACAAAGTGGCGTCGTAGTGGCCATATGACCGGAAAATCTCACACTGCAGACGATTATGGTTTGCGGCGAAAGGGGATAAAACTCGCCACCTTGTTTTCCGAGATGCTAAAAAGAGGAGGCAGAGAAAGAAAGAACGAGAATTAGCACTCCATCGATTTGCCGAAAACGCACGTTACGCTGAATATCGCAAAACTATATTTTTCACCTCTCTAGCGTGAGCCTGGGGATGTCAGATAGGGTAGCTGTCAATCAGTAGTTGAGCGCCGAACGAAAAGTATAGGGGAATTCACCAATCATATTTTAACACTAGCTGACCCTCGCAACTTCGTTTACGTCACATATGGTCCATGAAAGGAGAGGTATTTCTTAATCAGATTCCTAAGCCAACACGCCAGCTTAGATTTACCCTCATATTCAAAGAAACCCTTGAATTCTAGGTTTAGCGAAAGTTGAGATGCCTCTAATTTCTGAACTACGAAACTCTCAATAATGAAACTTATGTAGAACAATGTTAAAAGCATTCCCTTTCTGACACTAAGAAAATATTTGAAATCGGACCACACGGTGAGAACTTACAGCTGAAAAACCATTTTAACGTTCATCCCCTCTCCCGCAGGAACCGCGCAAAATTTCGGGATCAAAAGTATCCAAGAACCTTCCTCGGACTATAAGCTCGGAATGTACTAAGTATCATTCAAATCGGTTCAGTAGTTTCGGCGTGATACTTATTCGGGATACAGACAGACAGAAAGACATGAAAGTTTTAAATTACATATTCGGCTTCAGAATCGATTATAGAACGCCCTAATTGAAATTTTCAAAATATCTTCCATGTACAGACTCGCGACCCTCAACAGTTTTATTATAAGTACTAGCTGACCCTCGCAACTTCGTTTACGTCACATAAGGTGTACGAAAGGAGGGGTACTTCTTCATGAGACTCATCAAGCAGCGTGTGAAACGGCCCTGTTTGCTTAATCATAAAAGAGCTTAAAGATTAAGTCTATTCTAAAACAATTCAGTCCACGCCATCGGCGCGTACTGAATTATTTTACAATAGCCTTAATGATTAAGCCAATACGCCCGTTTAGATTTACCCTCACATTCAAAAGAACCCTTGAATTCTAGGTTTACCAAAAGTTGAGATGCCCCTAATTTCTGAAGTACATAACCCTGAATATTGAAAATTGTGCGGAAAAATGCTTAAAGTACTCCCTTTCAGACACTAAAGCAATATTTGAAATCGGACCACGCAGTGAGAAATCAAAGCTAAACACTATTTTGCCTTTCATCCCCTCTCCTGAAGGAACCGCGCAAAATATCGGGATTAAAAGTATCCTAGAACCTTCCTCGGATCATAAGCTCAGATTGTGCCAAGTATCATTCAATTCTATTTTGTAGTTTCGGAGTGATACTTATTCGGGATACAGACAGACAGACAGACAGAAAGACAGACAGACAGACATGAAAAATTTAAATTACATTTTCGGCTTCAGTACGATTATAGAACGCCCTACGATTAAAATTTTTTAAAATATCTTCCATGTACAGACTCTCGACCCTCAACAGTTTTATTATAAGTACTAGCTGACCCTCGCAACTTCGTTTACGTCACATAAGGTGTACGAAAGGAGGGGTACTTCTTCATGAGACTCATCAAGCAGCGTGTGAAACGGCCCTGTTTGCTTAATCATAAAAGAGCTTAAAGATTAAGTCTATTCTAAAACAATTCAGTCCACGCCATCGGCGCGTACTGAATTATTTTACAATAGCCTTAATGATTAAGCCAATACGCCCGTTTAGATTTACCCTCACATTCAAAAGAACCCTTGAATTCTAGGTTTACCAAAAGTTGAGATGCCCCTAATTTCTGAAGTACATAACCCTGAATATTGAAAATTGTGCGGAAAAATGCTTAAAGTACTCCCTTTCAGACACTAAAGCAATATTTGAAATCGGACCACGCAGTGAGAAATCAAAGCTAAACACTATTTTGCCTTTCATCCCCTCTCCTGAAGGAACCGCGCAAAATATCGGGATTAAAAGTATCCTAGAACCTTCCTCGGATCATAAGCTCAGATTGTGCCAAGTATCATTCAATTCTATTTTGTAGTTTCGGAGTGATACTTATTCGGGATACAGACAGACAGACAGACAGAAAGACAGACAGACAGACATGAAAAATTTAAATTACATTTTCGGCTTCAGTACGATTATAGAACGCCCTACGATTAAAATTTTTTAAAATATCTTCCATGTACAGACTCTCGACCCTCAACAGTTTTATTATAAGTACTAGCTGACCCTAGCAACTTCGTTTACGTCACATAATGTCCACGAAAGGAGAGGTAATTCTTCATCAGACTCGTCAAGCACCGTGTGAAACGGCCGTGTTTGCTTAATCATAAAAGAGCTTAAAGATTAAGGCTATTCTAAAACAATTCAGTCCACGTCTTCGGTGCGGACTGAATAATTTTACAACAGCCTTAATAATTAAGCTCTTTTATGATTAAGCCAACACGCCCGTTTAGATTTACCCTCTCATTCAAAAGAACCCTTGAATTCTAGGTTTGGCGAAAGTTGCGATGCCCCTAATTTCTGAACTACATGACCCTCAACATTAAAACTTATGTGAAATAATGCTTAAAATACTTCCTTTCAGACACCAAAAAAATATTTGAGATCGGACCACGCGGTGAAAATTTATAGCTAAACAACTATTTTGCCTTTCATCCCCTCTCCTGAAGGAACCGCGCAGAATATCGGGATTATAAGTATCCTAGAACCTTCCTCGGATCATAAGCTAAGATTGTGCTAAGTATCATTCAAATCGGTTCAGTAGTTTCGGCGTGATACTTATTCGGGATACAGACAGACAGACAGACATGAAAATTTTAAATTACATTTTAGGCTTCAGTATCGATCAGAGAACGCCCTACAATTAAAATTTTCTAAATATCTTCCATGTACAGACTCCCGACCCTCTACAGTTTTATTATATGTACTAGCTGACCCTCGCAACTTCGTTTACGTCACATAAGGTGTACGAATGGAGGGGTACTTCTTCATGAGGCTCATCAAGCAGCATGTGAAACGGCCCTGTTTGCTTAATCATAAAAGAGCTTAAAGATTAAGTCGATTCTAAAACAATTCAGTCCACGCCTTTGGCGCGGACTGAATTATTTTACAATAGCCTTAACCATTAAGCTCTTTTATGATTAAGCCAACACGCCCGTTTAGACTTACTTTCAAAAGAAACGTTGAATTCTTGATTTACCGAAAGTTGAGATGCCCCTAATTTCTGAACTACATAACCCTCAATATTGAAAATTGTGTGGAATATTGCTTAAAGTACTCCCTTTCAGACACTAAAAAAACATTTGAAATCGAACCTTGCAGTGAGAAATTATAGCTAAAAACCTATTTTGCCTTTCATCCCCTCTCCTGAAGGAACCGCGCAAAATATCGGGATCAAAAGTATCTAAGAACCTTCCTCGGACTATAAGCTTAAATCGTACAAAGTATCATTCAAATCGGTTCAGTAGTTTCGGCGTGATACTTATTCGGGATACAGACAGACAGACAGACAGACAGACAGACAGACAGACATGAAAAATTTAAATTACATTTTCGGCTTCAGTATCGATTAGAGAACGCCCTACACTTAAAATTTTCAAAATATCTTCCATCTACAGACTCCCGACCCTCTACAGTTTTATTATAAGTAAAGTACTAGCTGACCCTCGCAACTTCGTTTACGTCACATAAGGTATGCAAAAGGAGAGGTACTTCTTCATCAGACTCATCAAGCAGCGTGTGAAACGGCCCTGTTTGCTTAATCATAAAAGAGCTTAAAGATTAAGGCTATTCTAAAACAATTAAGTCCACGTCTTCGGTGCGGACTGAATAATTTTACAACAGACTTAATATTTAAGCTCTTTTATGATTAAGCCAACACGCCCGTTTAGAATTGCCCTCACAATCAAAGGAAACCTTGAATTTTAGGTTTTGCGAAAGTTGAGATGCCTCTAATTCCTGAACTACAAAACCCTCAACATTGAAACTTGTGTGAAACAATTCTAAAAGTACTCCCTTTATAACACTGAAAATATTTTTAGAATCGCATCACGCGTTGAGAAATTACAACTGAAAACCCATTTTATCTTTCATCCCCTCTCCCGCAAGAACCGCGCAAGACTTCGGGATCAAAAGTATCCTAGAACCTTCCTCGGACTATAACCTCCAAGTGTACCAAGTATCATTCAAATCGGTTAAGTAGTTTCGGCGTGATACTTATTCGGGATACAGACAGACAGACAGACAGACAGACAGACAGACAGACAGACAGACAGACATGAAAAGTTTAAATTACATTTTCGGCTTCAGTATTGATTAGAGAACGCCAACCATGTACAGACTCTCGACCCTCAACAGTTTTATTATAAGTATAGATAGATAGATAGATAATGTGCAAAATGATCAAAGAATCAGCCCCCAATTTTAACCCTTAAATTCACGTTGTTGCGTAAATACATCCTACTGAATATTCAGTAAGTTTGCCAGCTATAATTCCGTATACCTACCGTAACGTAATCTACCACAGACAAAAGTATTAGTATCTAGTTTTTTTACAGGTTTTTTAAATATATTTAGCTCGCTAAAATGATGCCGCCGCCTGATGGAAAGCCATAACGACATCTAGCAATTGAGGGCCACTGCTACAGTCTGTAAGACTATAGACAGTGGTCCTCAAGTTGGCGGCTCTATGAATTGCTTTCAGGAACCCAGGATTGTAAGAGAAGGGAAACACGTGCGCTGGCAGGTCGTTTCAGCTTTTTAACCGACTTCAAAAAAGGAGGAGGTTCTCAATTCGTCTGTATGTGTTTTTTTTATGTATGTTAAGCGATATTTCCGTCGATAATAGACGGATTTCAAAATCTCTTATTTTGTTGAATAGTGTTTACTTCTGAGGTGGTCCCATTTTCACCAAGTCAGGATCTGATGATGGGATCCAGGAGAAAACGAGGGCAACCACCGAAAATTGTAGTGACAACTAGTGCGCTTGTAAACTTTTTAATTAAGTGCTTTAATGTTCTACATTTCGATGAAGGTTTGGAGTCGATGTGATGATAGAGTCGAAAGACAGTCGAGGGCATTCCTTAACAACTTACAGCAGTTACCTTGTGTTCGGGCTTGATTGATTTGTATTAATGAGAACTTTACACCTAGATTGATAGATCCGACTTAAAAAAAAGGAAGTTCTCATTGTTTTATGTATGTTCACCGATATTTCGTCAATTATAGACGAATTTCAAATCTGCTTTTTGTTGGATAGAGTTCACTTCTGAGGTGGTCCCAATTTCACCAGGTCAGGATCTGATGATGGGAGGAACCACCGAAAATTGTAGGGATAACTAGGTAGTGCGTTTGTTAACTTTTTAATTCAGTGCTTTAATATACTACAATTTAATAAATGTCTGGAGTCGATCTGATGATGGGACCGAAAGACAGTCGAGGGAATTCCTTAACGATTTACAGTAGCTACCTTGTGTTTGGACTTGATTGATTTGTATTGATGAGAACTTTCACCTAGATAGATATATTTTTCGGTTCACCCGTCACTTAAAACACTGAAAAAAAAATTTTTTTCAATAAAAAATAAAACCGACTTCAAACAAATCCTGTAAAACAAAATTTACTTAGCACTAAGTAATATGTATTTTGATTTATCAGATTTTATACAACATAATATTGAAGTTGGTGCCATGAATAATACCTACATAAAACTATAGGTTTATTTGGCGCCGACTTCAATATGATATTGAATACAATCTGATAAATCAAAATACATATTACTTTGTGCTAAGTAAATTTTGTTTTACAGGATTTGTTTGAAGTCGGTTTTATTCTTTATTGAAAAATTTTTTTTATGGTTCGACAGAGAAACGATCGTTTGAATCGAACAGTTCACGTTAAGATTCTCTCCACTCTGTGAGGGTGGCACCTCTGTCCAGCGTTTTTGTTCAATATTGAAAAGGAGAGGGTGGGATTAGATTGAAGAGCTCTTCAGAACACTCACCGTGATAGAGATGGTAGAATGCAGTCAAAGTTGCAATAGTTCTTAGATGCGCCAACGGCTACAGACTTCTTGTTACCTCCGGGCAGTTGATAATGCGAATAGCACGCCGCTGCATATCGTTCAGTGCGTCAAGCTAGTACTTCGCGGAGACATCCTAAAAGGTGAGAGCAGTATTCGTCGCAAGGACAGATCTGTATCTTGTACAGCAGACACCTCTGGTGTGGCGTAAAGGACCGCTTTACCTTGCTCAGGACTCCTACTTTCCTCGAGGATAGAACATATTTTTTGTTATTGAGCTGAGATGAATTGATGGCTAGCTGTTTTTTTTCTAATCTCTATTTAAGTTGACTAGATCTCGAGTGCGCATAAAAGTCAAAAAGTGATTAGTGTAAAGTTTTATACACTTTTAGTTGTAGGTAGAAGCGCTCGTGGCCCCGCGGACTCAGTGTTCTGTAAACGATCACTGCACTAAGCAACATTTACTATGGCCGGATATGGATGGGTGACCACCACGTGGACCACATTGTGACATTTATTTACGAGCGTTTCCGTGCTTCGGAAGGCACGATAAGCCGTTGGTCCCGGTTGTCAGTAAAATGACAGTCGTTAAGCCAAGTTGAAGGCCTTATGGGCGGCTTGAAAAATTTCAACAGTGGGTCGTCACAACCTGCGCCCGGGTCGGCAGCGCGTGTGTAGCGCCTCTGGTGTTGCAAACGTCTATAGGCTACGGTTACCAACCTTCCGGTGGGCCGTAAGCTTGTCTGCCACCTAAGTAGTATAAAAAAAAAAAAAAAAAGGTTTATAAGTTAAGTGTTCCTCCTTTATTTATTTTTAGACACATCACACTACTAAGAATTCGAGAGAAAAGTAATTTTGTGAAAATGTATAGGCATGTCGGCATAATCGGTTTGTTGCTTATCTGCAATATTGCGCATTTACTGATATTATAACAATCTTTTTGTTTTATTTAGTAGCTTAATTTTATGTCACAGTTTTGTCTGAAAAATACATTTATTTACGACACGCACACTACATAATTAATCATCGACAGAACAAGCTCTTTTAAACGTATGACAATAAAAAACAATAATTAGCAATGTGTGCGCATCGCAGATAAGAAACACTCTATTATAGTGTAACAGAAAAATTCAAATAATTGACTGGATTTTGCATCAACCGCGAACAAACCCAAACAAACAGACATACTAGTTATCTATACTAATGTTATAAAGAGGAAATAATTGATTGTTTGCATCGAAACTCCGAAACTAGTGAACCGTATTGAAAAAATTATTTCACTGTTGGGAAGCTACGCTATCTGCGGGTGATAAAGGCTATATTTTATTACCGTATTCCTACGGGATCTGGAACTACGCGGGTGAAGTCACGTGGCATCCGCTAGTACAATAATATACTTAATGGACAATACTAAAATATTCACAATGGTAGGATAGTTACTCCTTGATGTAGTTTATTTTTCGAAGCCAAATATTAGGGTTTACTAATCTTGTCGTTTAAATGCTCATACATACAGTAGGTATCTGAGAATCGCGTAATTCGTGTGTAAGGGCCACCACACACGCTTGAGACTGTTTGTACTCGGGTCGCGCGGTATCTCGCGATCTGGCCATTTGCATCCAACGCTTGGCTGCGATTTACAAATACCGGTCTTCGTTAGTCGCTCCGAGACCAATTACAATTCTACAGACGCATCAGGTGAAAAATAATCATTACCAAGATAATTATGAAATAATGAGAATGTTATATAGTTGTAATGAGAATGGTACATAGTTAAAAATGGCTGAAAAAATGTTTGCCCACTTCGGAAGAACACTACTGTGGATCTGTTCCTGGAACATTCATAGCGCTTAAACTGGTGATATAAGATGCGATTTTTTATTTGTAAGCAGTATTTCTAACCCTGGGTATAGGAGTTGAGTTGAGAGGATAGGTTTTATCGATTCGGCAAAGGTATAGCAATCGGTTTTTTAACGACATACTTACCTAATTTAATAGTTTTATTTGTACGAGTACGTCATATTAATCCAGTAGGGTAACCCCCTCTTGAGCGAAGTACCTAAATTGCACGATGCCACTGCTGCATACTACCTAAAACGCGAAATACCTGAAACTCGAAGTACCTAAATTGCACGATGCCTAAGAACATAATTTGCCTACAATGTACTTTGACAACAATGTTTAATGCCTAACAATGGAAATGCCTAAAATGAAGATTGCCAGCATAATACAAGGTACGGTCGGTCAAATTGATTTACCAGTATAGGTAGGTCTCGGATCATCTATTAATATCTATAGTACAACAAGTAGGGATAAGTAGTGAGGGATAGATGGATAAGGGGCATGTTATCGAATAAAAGCTATTAAACTGAAATGTTTATTGATATTTCGAAAAAACAAAAACAGTATCCTTACTAATAATTAAAGTAACTTAAAATAGTGAAAACAAACTAATTTTATCTATTTTTTTCTAATATACTAGTAAAATCATAGCGATGCTTTTATCTGTTTCTTTATTTTATAAATGCTTCTGAGTACTTCGAATGGCGATAAGTTCCCGTCGCTTAGCTTTTTGAGCTCTTGTTTGTATTTTCGATTAAATATTATGTCCATTCTATTACGGTTGTTAGTATTAAATAACGCATATTTTATTTTATGGTCCTGCCATTTTGCTTCTTGTAACAATTTTTGGAGAAATCTGATAAATGTAGAATTTGGTGGTACTCGGGCATTAAATCGTCTATGCCATCCCTCCAGGCCGTTGTTTGTTCGTTGTGTCTCACTTGCACAGCATATCATTTCCGGTGTATATTTTAACCACTGCTTCTCGTAGTAAATTATAAACTTTTGTAATTCTTCTGAATCCGTATAATTTTGTTTCATAGTATTCCACGCTTCCGATATACGATTCGCTGGAATAAGTGGTATGTTGCTTGACAGAGCAGTAAAAATTCTACCTTCATTGTTCGCAGTTAAATTCATTTTCTCAGCATTTCTCCATAGTGCTTTCGTAAAATGGTAATAACAACCGGTAACATGTACACCAGGAAACACTAACTTCATGGCTTGTACTTGGGCTACTTCAAAATCACATTTGAATTTTGTGATTTCTATATTGAAATTCTGTTTTATAAGTTCATATAATCTGATGTACGTATCTTGTTGTTTATTAGGAAGGAGTGCATAGATGATGGGTACAACATTAACGGAATCATCGTTGCTACCCAAGTCGACATGAATCGTGTACATTTGATAAAATAAAGGAATCCGCTTAAAAGTCCCATCGCCAAAGTATTGTAGTTGTTTGTTACTCATGTTTGTTAAGAATTTCCTTGTAAATGTAGTAGAAAATATCAAAATCTTGCGGTCTCCCCCACCATCTTCGCACACCAAAAAGTCAAGGCCAATAATATCTGGTACTAAAATATTTCCCGGGTCAATATCACTCAATTTTTTGAATTCCGTTTTTCTTGTTTTTAAAAAATTACGTCTAGCTCGTAATAAACTGTCTTTTTTGGATAAAAAAATTGGCATTCTTTCAAAATCTTCATCCACAGCCGGTTTATTTTCGGAAAATACCTGTTCAAAGATTTGCTGCACAGGTTTAAAACTTCGGCAAACCTGTTCTTTACAACTCTCTATCAGAACCTGCACTTCATTTTTGGCCAAATTTCTTTCGCAGGCGTGTCGGTTGGTGCCACCTTCCAATACTGCATCTCTGGCGTTATTCAGCTTGATCGAAGCACTGCACTCTTTTCTGTTAGAACACCTCCAAAGGCTGCTGCCATCTTTATTTTCTTTATTCACGGTGTAGCGATAACCCGAGAACAGTAGGGTCCTTCCTCCTTTGTTGTTTGTGACAAATTGTATCACATCCATTTCATAAAATGTGATTTGACGAAATAATGAAATGAACCCTTTTTGAGTAAAGTGCTTATTGACGCTGTCATACGTCAAGCAGATTGTTATTCAATAGATAATAATGAGTTTGAAGTGTCCAGTATTAAGTAATTAAGACCGAAGAGTCTGAATATGTGTCATATTTTAGCAAAATAGATTTCTTGATGTAATAAAATTGGCGTCATGCTTTGTAGGCAATTAAGTAGCATCGGCATTATACTTTGTAGACATTAAACAACATAGACATTTTGCTTCGTAGGCATTAAAACCTTATAGACATTAAAACTTAATAGGCATCCTGCACTTTAGACATTGACTTTAGGCAATTTGCTTCATAGGCATCTTGCAATTTAGGTACTTCGCTCAAGAGGGGTTATGAAAGAACCAATTTTATGATCGTCAATTCCTAGTTAGTTATAATATCTAATCTAGCAATGTGGAAAAAGTACTACATAGGTAGTAGGTTATTCTTTTTGTAAAATGAATAGAGGACTGTCATTTTATAAAAAGAGAACTTGATAGAGTTAAACAAGAAGCCGTGAGACGGTCTCCTCCAAATGCCCCTCTGGGAAAGTGAAATTTCAATCCGATTGACGTTGTCATTTTTGTTTTACTTCAAACTTAGAACAGATGATCCACGTCACCAAGTGACGGAATATAATGCAACAGAGTCACAGACTACAGACAAAGTCTCGCCCTAAGCCGCTCTGCTATTTATTTTATAGAGAGGGGCTAAAACTAGATGAATTAAGAATCTGACTTAAGTAGTACCTAACGAATAGCGAAATAAACGTATGTAACCGAACCCCATAGAAATTAGACAATATCTTACGAATATTATAAATGCGAAAGTTTGTGAGTGAGGATGTTTGTTACTCTTTCACGCTCGAACGGCTGAACGGATCTGGCTGAAATTTGGAACAGGGATACATTATAGGCTGGAATAATACATAGGCTACTTTTTATCTCAGGAGTATGTTCCCACGGGAAGCGGGAACAAATTTTACGCGGACGATGCTGCGGGCATCAGCTAGTAGTTACATAATGATATAAGCTGAGTGACTTGAAACAGGTCTACATATCTAGCTAATAGAACTAAGTACTTTTTAATCAGGACTTTAATATAACAAAGTTTGCAACAGTATTTTGCCTTAACGCATCCGAGTGCGTGGTCGTGCGCAAGCAGTAATGACAGGCCGCACGCGCGCGCACCGTCTAATTGATAATGGCTGCGGACGTGCGAGTCAGACATGCACCATGGGAACTGCGCACGAGTCAGTGAAGTACGGGTCACCTCGGATTGGGGATGCGACAAGACACTGAATATTGTGTTTTGAATCATTCGTTACATCTCTTGGCTGCTATTTTTATTCTCTCTTATTATCTGGATGAACGTAAAACTAACCTACCAAAAATTACAATTTTGTCTAACTACAGAACTTCAACATCGCCGAATGGTTGTGGAGGTCAGATTAAAGTCACTTCACGGAAAATATCGAAGTTCAGACGCATTGTAGTTAGACTGGAACGCTGACCGCAACTGTGTTGGCAAAAAGCTCGGTGATCTGGTTGAACGTAATGAACGATGTTATATGAATTACTGATAATATTATGCGTGCTGAAGACCTTGAGAACTGAGGGAGAAAGCGGGAAGGACGATCGTCGACTCCAAAGCTTGTGTTCCGTAATAAAGTAACGAATCCAGTCTTTGAAAACCAATTTCAAACGGCTGAACTTATTTATGTGACCTTTTCCGAGCAAGTACTAGAATTGCGGAGTCAGCAAGTCAAAAATAGTTTACCTACATGTGTTTCAACACAGTGTAAAATGATGGCCTACAAAAGTGTATGAAACTGAAATGACCGACTTATCCAAGAACAAGTTTCAACTAGTTTTTAACTGACTTTAGGCTTACGAAGTTGCAAGGCACCCACAAATTTGTCAAATTGTGAAGTTCATCTATACTAGTCAAATTGTACAATTGCAAATCTATGGTGTAAAAGTAAACTGTGGTGGGATAACTTAAAACTATGGCACAAAACCCGAAACTTACTACCAAACACAACATTTACTTTACATACCTATTTATATTTATTCCACCTGTCCGAGTGCCAACCGGAAGAGACAATTTTCAATATTGTTTTTCGAGGAAAATTTTTGCTTCACGTTTTATTTAAATTATGTAGTCAACAGTGCCTACATAATTTAAATAAAACGTGGAGCAAAAATTTTTAAAAAGATAGTAAACATATTATGAAACAGTTAGCATACTAAATTACTTTAAAAACATATATCTATAAAGTCACTGTTTGTCTTCAGTATCTTAATTCGTCTACTCCCACCTGTTCTGTTGAGTAGTTGTGTTAACAGTGACCCACTATGGATTGTTCAGCTTCTGACCGGTATTGACAACATTTCTATGTACACCTTGTATCTTATACACAACTATTGGCGTAGTAGGGTCATATTAAACCAACTTCCTGTTAGAATTTCAAAATCAGAAGTTACTAAATACATCTATAAGTCAATCCAAACAAGACTGCCAAGTACATCCTGATCGGGTAGTCGGCTTGGCTTGGCCGTGTGACCACACAAATGTGTGATGGGTGGATACAGTACAATCATACAACATCATACATCACTCGTTTGATTGCTACCTGATCAATCCAGACCTATCTGATCGAAAGTGCCTTATTCAAACTATCGATATAAGTTAGACATAAAGTCATCAGTACTAATGAAATGATGTCTAAACGAACAATTACGGTATATAAAAATCCATGTTCGATCCAACTGCAACCTAAATGCAAACATTAGGGACACGCAAGTGAAGGCGTCAGCTGCGTGTTTACAGTTATGGTCCAAACATGCAAGTTGTTATTACACCTAACACGGTCGTGCAATTTAAAAGGACAATAATAAGCAATTAAAGAAAACACATTAAAAGCATATAACACCATTTTTGCGTTTATGCGTAAAAAGAGTGGGAGTGAAATTTATAAAAACAACCATCCTTAGCAGTCGGGTAACAGAGAACTATTACTCCATAGGGACAATAACTAAAGGCGTGTTTCAAAGTTTTACAAGATTTAGACACTAAGCTGGCGGTAGTATTTTAAAACAAAATCTGTCTGGCTTCTTTCAAGGTAAGTTCTTCTTTTCTTCCTTTTTGGGACGAGAGGTTAATAGATACACTGGGTACCTCGTACAGCAATTATGTATCGATTTGAGCAAAAGTGTGTCTATATTATCGGATACCTTTCGGGTAGTAGTGGGTACCTATTGCGCACACTCCCTGCTGCCCAACGAGAAGAAATATGGTAAACTATGAACTTATATTCGAACAAAGTTGGAAGCTCAATATGCTTGTGTGCATAATTTTTTTTTATTTCAGGTCTGAGGTTCCTAGATTTTTTTGACAGTTTTTTTTAAAGATTTTTTACATTTTTTTACTTATTCTTAACACTAACTGTTTAAATGGTTATATTATTATGTCCTGAGAATAATTTATGTAAATTATTGTCTTAATGTGTCTCCTATTGTTTGTTAATTTTGATGAGATTTCTTCGTTTAATATTTTTAATCAGCTTTGGCAGCCTTACAATTAATTGTTTTTCGTCTCGCTATGTCTTTCCGCACATTTATTTTTTATGTCTGTCAGGATAACGAGTGCTCGTACAATTAGAATTCAAAAATAGCTCTATGGTAGCTTGTCCATAGTGACTTCACTCTGCATAATTTTCTGGCGTCCTTACATCATGCTCCCGTCAGTACTTCGACGCATTATAACAGGTGGAATGTTTAGAAAATTTTAACTGTGATATCTCATGGATAGAGGGCGAGCGTTAATTAGATAATTTCCCTTTCACAAGAACTTTTATCTGTGCATATTTTACTCTGCTGTACCCATATATTTAAATGATCTTGTAAATTGTGTTACAATTAAATGTAATTTAAACCTATGTTTATTTTAATTTTATTTATTCATGATATTACTTCTCTGCCGAATTGATTCAGGAGCTAGAACGCAATTGAGTTACAAAAATCTACACAAACATTCATAATATTTTTTTCTTTTATACTACTTAGGTGGCAGACAAGCTTACGGCCCACCGGAAGGTTGGTAACCGTAGCCTATAGACGTTTGCAACACCAGAGGCGTTACACACGCGCTGCCGACCCGGGCGCAGGTTGTGACGACCCACAGTTGAAATTTTTCAAGCCGCCCGTAAGGCCTTCAACTTGGCCTAACGACTGTCATTTATAATGTTAGTGGAAGAATTTAAATAAAGCTAACGGTAAATTATGTTAAGCCTAGTTTAATGTCGTGGGGCATCCTTCCGAGGGCTTACCCGGGGCTCACAATATCCTATTTTTCATCAGAACCATAGGCAATATGTAACTATTGCCAAAGCATGCCAACGTGCTTCTTCATCAAATTAATTTTGTCTTAGGGTTAAGTCTAGATAGTATCCAAGAACTTTTGGAATTAGCTTTCTTAGCTTCATTGTCTGTTAGGGACATAGTAATGGATTTTTGTGTTATTGAAAGCGAACGCCTATAACGAACTAAGCGAACACATAATATTTCTAACGTAATATTGTTGTAAATTTTAAGATTAAATTGTATTAGATTAATACACGAAAATTAAAAAAGAGCTCTATAATCACCATAGGCAAAATATTGCAAATAAACTCCAAAAGACTTTCATCGATAGTATAAAACTCTTAATCTAACAATACGAGTACATAGGTTAGTAAAAAGCCTTTCTTTTCTGACAATGACAGCTGTTTTGCAATGGTTACGTTACAACCTACCACAAGCTGTGATTTGTAATGGTCTGCTCTAGTAGTATACTTAGGAACGACTAATTCAGGTCGTCGCGTCTGTGTCCTGAGTAATACACAAAACTGGTTTAAAGAGTAAATTGCATTTCATTATTCAAATTTTAGCTATTTTCTGGTAGCGCGTCATGGCTCTCTGTCTGGCTAAAGCTAATTTATGGCGGCATAGAAGTGAATTTGCTTATTGTTACTTGATAAGATTCAAAGATGCAAACTTAAATAACACATTAACAGTTTTCACATTTGTATAGGTTAGATACCTATACAAATGTGAAAACTGTTAATGTGTATGACTTTTGTTCTTATGAATGTAATATTGACTTTTGCCTTAACCTACCTTAACATCCAATAAGTTATCCTAATTTAAATTTGAGACTGGGCTTTAGCTGCTGTGATTCATGTCAATTCTATTTCATGTGACAGATAGTAGATTATATTCCAATTTTAATTAATTGCGTAATAAAATGCATGTATTTAAAAGCAAAACCACGATAAAAAAACTCAGTCTATTACAAACTAGAGTGGATATTTTTTGTTTATGTACAGACTAGTGGTTCCGGCAAACTTTTTATCGCCATTTTTTCACATATGGTGTTTGTTATTCAGGGGGAAAATAAATTCAACAAATGAAGGATTACAAAATTTGGTCCCCCCATTCTCTAGTATAAGTGTTGGAACAAACCCGACGTTGTTTTAAATAGTAGATCAAGATATTAGCATTGCTAAGATTTAAATAAAATAGGTACCTAATGGTTACCAAAGTTTAGTTAAAAACCACTAAAGGAATTTTCAACAAGCGTTTTCCATACCTTTTAAAAATTTATTGAATTAATTGACTTATTACAGAGATTACCTAAGAGACTCGATTTCACTGACCAAAATTTGTAAATAAAAGGAGTTTAGATCTGGGTTAGATGAGAACAGTTCAGTGTTTAGCTTTTATTAAGTAGGAAAGTTGACTTCAAGTCAAGTAGGTATGTGTACTTAATGGCTTTTATCCATTTATTTTTGTATTGATAATTTCAAGATGTCTGCAACATCTGACTTAAGGTAACAGACGGAATGTCCAAGTCGCGGAGAAATAAACTCATTGCCATCAGACGCACAGACTCAGACTGACGGGTTTTTATGACGCTAAATTTTACACAACATCATCTGATTCCAAAGTAAGTCAGGATTAACCTGCCTGTGTTATTGGTATCAGACCACGGATATTAATAAAAATACGAATATTTTTGGATGGCGTACTCGTATCCATCGACTTCGTGATACACGGTCAATTATGTATTATAATATTCAGTAGCCCAAATCAATTTATGTGAAAATATTTCCGATGGGAAAGACCGCTTCCCCTTAACAATTTTCTTATAGTTAAGTATAGATTTTTTATTGAAATTGTTTATTTATTACAAACCATTCAACGCCATTTTATTATTTTTCTATATTAATATGAAATAACAATAAATGGAACGGGGTGTTAAGAAACCCGCCAGACTTACCTGTGTATCTGTCTGTGGCATCGTAGCGGCCCAGCGTATGGACCAATTTTATGCGGTATCTTTAATTCGAAAGCCTATAAGACGGGGGTAAGCTATAAATTTAAAAGATCATCAGCCTTCTTACTGCTTAAAGGGATTTTACTAAAATGCACAGATTCGATTCATCGTAAATGTGGGATACTGTTAATTTGATGGTATTTCAACGACATGGTACCCTGGAACTGGCTAATGCACCAAGTAGTCTGAGGTATACCCAACTTCTCAGAAAATTATAGGATGGATAGATCATGATTGGGCTTATTAGAACAGCTTCAAGATCAGGGGTTTTTGAATTTCTTATCATTTTAGTTCCATCATCAGATCAGCTCCATATCATCATTTTTTTGCACTGTCACTTAATATATTGCGTACAAAATTTCAGTAAAATTGGAAACCAGGCGCGTTAAATTTATATTGCGAAATTTGATTACAGACAATGGAAAACTGAAACTGAATAAGAGTTTGTAATATTATTTTATATACAGGATCATCAATCCAAATGGGTCAGTAGGGAGAAGTGAGAAACTATTCTATAAGTATGAGCGTAAAAAACCGCGATAGTTTGAAAGTAACATATTCATCCCAAAAAACGTATTAAGTGTTCCATTTTCTTGCGTCACTGTTCAGACTTGCGTCACTGTTCAGATGGCGCAAGGAGGCGCTGGAGCGGGGCCAAAGGCCTGCGTCTCGAGAAATCGAGGCCCAGCGGACCCTGCTCCACCAAGAAACCATGGAGACATGGAAGGTGCGACTTGAGCAACCAAAGGGGGGATTCGCCACAATCGCGGCCGTCAGACCGGTCATGGACGAGTGGCTGGAGAGAAGACACGGTGCTCTCTCCTACCGGATGACACAGATACTTGCCGGGCACGGTAGCTTCGTTAGGTATCTGTGGCGAAAACACCGGGAAACCACGGCCGAGTGTCAGCACTGCGAGGACCGCAGCGATGACACGGCGCTCCACACTCTGGTGGTGTGCACGGCGTGGGCACAACAGCGCCAGGTCCTCGTAGTGGGTCTGGGCGTGGACACTCTCTAGCTCGAGGCCATGGTGCGAGCCATGCTCTCCAGCGGGAGTAAGTGGGACTGCGCCGCCTCTTTCTGCGAGCAGGTCATGCTCGCGAAGGAGGCGGCGGGCCGGGTGCGGGAGAGAACTCTCCCACCCGAGTTCCGCAGTCGGCGCCCTGGGCGCCGCCGACGTGTCTTCGCCGAGGACTATCGGCCTCCATGACCGGGGGTCTGAGGACGGTGAGAGGGCCGCTCACCGTCCTTACAGAAGCAGGCCCATGACGGCAGCGTGACGTGAGCAACTCACCCCCTTAGAAGCGGGGTCACACCCGAAACCCCCCATAGACGCGGGATTGCACCCGAACCACCCCCTGGGCGAGGCCGCATTGGCGGCCGTAGGTCTGTTGGGAGTCACGGGACATCCTTCCTGAGGGCTCACCCGGGGCTCTCAACCATAGGCTGTTAGGCATGGCGTGAGTTTTTTTAGTCGGTAAGAGTCCGGCATAACATCCTATGAGGATTTTCCCTCCCGTTAAAAAAAAAAAAAAATAGTGTTCCATTTTCAAATTTTGCTAACTGAACGAATGCGGTCCATTTGAAAATAAACGCAATTTATAATGCATAATATCGATGTAGATATAATATTATTAAGAAGTCTATTCAGATAAATGAATCATATGGTGACCGATTCATATTAAGGACGATATTCTTAAATTGTATTTCAGTCTAATGTTTACACACGATTTCATGGCAAAATTGTTCCATAAACTTGCAGGATATTATTATGTAAATAATAAAATTATATACAGAATATGGACCAGGCTCGATTCTCGGTTATGCATGTGAATTTGACAAAAGTTTGAATGTCCTTGTAATTAAATCTAAAATCGAAGCCATGGTTCCTAAGAACATAATTATGTCTCTATCTCTCATTGTTTCTGAATTCATCCTACTGACCCATTTGGATTGATCACCCTGTATACAGGGTGAATTTTTCAAAAGGGATTGGATGGCCAAATCCGAAACTATAAGGAATAGCGAAAAATGCTCAAAGGAGTCACGAGCCCGATTTTGATGAAACTTAAAACCTCATCATTGGATTTTTGAAAAACCAATAATCCTAGCTAGGAATCGAACCCATTGATTTTGAAAAAAAAAAACAAACCCTATATTATTACACCATACGTTAGTGTTGCTATTAAGGATTTTATTCTGAAAGTAATGACATACGGCAAACTAAATGAAAGTGCTCATCTTTAACAAAATACAATTTATTTTTCTTTCGTTAACTGATTAATGGTTCAAAATGTAGACTATTGTTTTCAATACATAGCTGGATTCGAGACCTTAAGGATCATACTGCATTCAATATTATTGTTTCCGTTTAGAATATTCTCCAAAGAATCATTCTGAGCATAATTTAAAACACGGAATAGTTACGATCTATTCTGGGAATTTGAACGAATCAAATTATGATAGAAAATTTAGGTACATGAAATATGAATTCTTTTAAAATTCCAAACTTTCCTTAAATTTGCCGTATATCATTACTTCGTAGAATTTGATCCTGATCAGCGACACTATCGTATGGTGTAATAATAAAGGGTGTGCTTTTTTTTTCAAAATCAATGGGTTCGATTCCTAGCTAGGATTATTGGTTTTTCAAAAATCTAATATTGACGTTTTAAGTTTTATCAAAATCGGGCTCGTGACTCCTTTGAGCATTTTTAGCTATTCCTTATAGTTTCGGATTTGGCCATCCAAGCCCTTTTCAAAAAGTCATCCTGTATAGCGTTCTACTATATGTCAAAAATAATTTCGTTAGTAGGCTTGCCTATTTACCAAGTAACGGTACTTAGATAAAACTTTGTAGAGTGGGAACTTCGTTGCAGTCTAGGATTAGCTGTTAAATGCATCTTTTAGCTTCCGTTCACACGTGTTTAAATACTCAAATTGTATATTCTGACACTCATTACTTAATTTAAATACTAGCGACCCGCCACGACTTCGTAAAGATAGATTTTTTTAATTTAAAAAATATTATCTTGAATGAATTTTAATCACGTTTAAATACCTCACTATATTTGCCAACTGAAAGCCTATAAGTGGAGTGCCGTAAGACGAAAAAATTGCATCGGAATCCAGGGTCTATCAGTGAATTTTAAAATAAACTATTGGGTCGAATTCTTAAAAGTTTTAGCTTCGTTGCAAAAATAAAATTAATCAAAAAATTTTAAATAATAAAAAGAAGAGCTGGTATTTATTTTTTTAACCCTTTTTCTATGAGCTTTTAACAATGCAACCCAAGAATTTCTTTTAATATTCTTTGAAAGACTACTGATTCCGAAGTAAAAATCTTAGTAGTAGAAATACAAGTTTATGATTTTAAAACTGAAATCACAGTGTCTTTCTTCGTAACATTATGCATAGGTCTCCTTGACAAGTGGGCCTTGACGTTGCAGTTGACTGAACTTATAATCAGTTGTAATGCTTGTAACTGGGTCGTAGGATCTAAATATTTAACTCCATAAGTAAAGTCTTAGGAGGTGTATCTTGTCTGTGCGCTAAAAAAAGACATAGAACGTGTGTAACAACCGCGAAAATGAACAATTTGTTCTTGAATACAAATATCCAGACAAATAAACATGACGGTAAATTCAGCAAATCCTGAAATGGGACCGTTTTGCTCGCTGCACACACTCGATTAATTACATAGTTTAGAAGCATAAATGTTCAGTTCATTTTACGGCATTAATACATTTAAAAACATAGCGTTAATTACTAAAAAATAACACCAATTTATATTATTAGACTGTTCTTATATTTATTGTAGAGTTGGCTGTCAAAAATATTTAATTGCTTTTTATACTTTTCAGATACTAGCTTACACCTGGCACCGCTCACGAAAATTTTGTTTGTTTGACATTAACGTTGGACCGGAATAAAAGTAGCCTACGACACTTTTTAGACCTGCAAATACATCATCATCTTACGTATTTTTGTCAACCTTTTAGTTTATATTTGTACTTTAGTTCCTTACTCACCTAAACCCTGCCCGCGCTATTAGATTTTCATCATCATTGACCGAGCTAGGGAAGCTATATATTGTTGCATGCCTGAACAGGCAGAACATGGAATGAGCATTTATCATGTAAGACCTTATTATGCACCTATTGTTTGTATCATATACCTATGTTTAGCAACAAATAAATGAATCTGAATCTAAATCTGAAGCGAGCAAGACTCTCTGATTTGACAGTGTGGCCGATTTTAATTTCGTTCGTATGTCTGTGTGTATGTCAATTCCGGTCTAGAGGAAGCATTTCCATATCAATTCTTACCAAACTTGGCACACGTGTTCATAGATTTAAAATACAACTTAAGTAGAGAGCTTTTTTTGATAGGGGAAAAAATGGGGGAGAAAAGGTGATGTCGCGTTATTTTTGAACGAATTTTGATATTTTTTGGCTGAAATGATGCTTTTTTTTCTGAGTGCCCTCGAAGTCTATGCTTCGCAGAAGTACCAGTAAATGTGCAAGATTTGTAAACAGTGTTTTTTGTAGGATAGAGTTTTAAAATTAAATACCTTTATCATATGGAATGAGGAACAGTATTTCCATTAGAAGTGCGTGCCCCCGTATTTTATTTCTTAACAAGAAGCCGTGAGATCGGTCTCACCACACAGCCCTTCTCTAACACGTCTTCTAATTTTTTTTTTAAATTTTGTATACTCTCTCAAAATGACCAGCTCTGTCTGCAAAATTTCAGTATTTTAAGTCATGTAGTTTTAAAGTTATGAGTTTAATGCAACAGAGTCACAGACTACAGACAAAATCTGGACATAAGCCCCTCTGCACTCTATTTTATAGAGGGCCTAAATGTCAACTTCTCAAATGATAAGAAATTTTTGAACATTCTTATATGAATCAATTATATTACAAAAGTGAACGCAGTTCGTTTTGTAGAAACTTATTTAATTATTAGTAGACCCAGACAGACGCTAATTTACATTTTAAAATGTCTCTACATCCAAGGTTTCTTTAACTGTTAAAACGCAAAAATATTCTGTTGCGAACTATGTATTTTTTCGTAAGAATATCTAATTGTAAAAATAATATTTTGCCAATTTTTGTAGAAGACTAGTTTAAGGTTTTTTTCACCGAAGATGAAGGAGAGGCAACGCTCTAAGGTCGCTTGTTTTATGGAAGTCTGTCCCACATAATAGCAAATAGGTGACATACAGACAACCAAGACAAACTTACTGTCTCGGTGACGCATTCGATAGTGTAACCGCCTGCTGCACTGAGGTCCCGGGTGCAATTCCCGGGTGGTCCAAATATTTGTGTGATCCATAAATGTTTGTTTCAGAAATTGGGTGTTTTCTATGTTTATATGTATGTACTAGCTGACCCTCGCAACTTCGTTTACGACACATAAGGTGTATGTAAGGACAGGTATTTTTTCAACAGACTCATGGGAGCGTATGAAACTGCCCTGTTTGCTTAATCATAAAAGAGCTTAAAGATTAAGTCCATTCTAAAACAGTTAAGCCAACACGCCAGTTTAGATTTAAAGGAATCCTTAAATTCTAGGTTTTGCAAAAGTTGAGATGTCTGTAATTCCTGAACCACAAAATTCGCATCATTGAAACTTGTGTGAAACAATTCTTAGAGTACTCCCTTTATAATACTGAAAAAGTTTAAGAATAAGACCACGCATTCAGAAGTTACAACTAAAAAACCGTTTTGTCTTTCATCCCCTCTCCCTAAGGAACCGCGCAGCAAAATATCGGGATCAAAAGTATCCTAGAACCTTCCTCGGACTAGAAGCTCGGAATGTACCAAGTATCATTCAAATCGGTTTAGTAGTTTCGGCGTGATACTTATTCGGGATACAGACAGACAGACAGACATGAAAATTTTAAATTACATTTTCGGCTTCAGTATCGATTATTGAATGCCCTACAGTTAAAATTTTTAAAATATCTTCCATGTACAGACTCTCGACCCTCAACAGATTTATTATAAGTATAGATTTAGAAATCTATACTTATAATAAAACTGTTGAGGGTCGAGAGTCTGTACATAGGAGATATTTTGAAAATTTTAATGGTAGGGCGTTCTCTAATCGATACTGAAGCCGAAAATGTAATTTAAAATTTTCATGTCTGTCTGTCTGTCTGTCTGTCTGTCTGTCTGTCTGTCTGTATCCCGAATAAGTATCACGCCGAAACTACTGAATCGATTTGAATGAAACTTGGCACAATTAGAGCTTATAATTCGAGGAAGGTTCTAGGATACTTTTGATCCCGATATTTTGCGTGGTTCCTTTGGGAGAGGGGATGAAAGACAAAATGGCTTTTCAGTTGTAACTTCTCAATGCGTGGTCCGACTTCAAATATTGTTATAGTGTTGGAAAGGGAGTACTTGAAGAATCATTTCACACAAGTTTCGATATTGAAGGTTTTGTAGTTAAGGAATTAGAGACATCTCAACATTCGCAAAACGTAGAATTCAATGGTTCCTTTGAGTGTAAGGTTATTCTAAACGGGCGTGTTGGCTTAATCATAAAAGAGCTTAATGATTAAGGCTATTGTAAAATAATTCAGTCCGCGCCGAAAGCGGGGACTGAATTGTTTTAGAATAGACTTAATCTTTAAGCTCTTTTATGATTAAGCAAACAGGGCCGTTTCACACGCTGCCTTATGAGTCTGATGAAGAAGTGCCTCTCCTTTCGCAAACCTTATGTGACGTAAACGAAGTTGCGAGGGTCAGCTAGTAATACACTCGAGAGCAATGAATCCGGGTCACTTAAAGAATCCTAAAAATCTCGGAAACTAAAAATGCTAGGTTAATGCAATAAATTGTATTTAATAGACAATGTAATACTCCTTAAATGACGGTATTAAAACTTCTTAGTTATTGTAAAGTTATATCATAAAAAAATCAAATTTGAAAAAGGGCCACTTTCGAAGATGGAACTACGAAATTACAGCATTTGGTGTTGCTTTTGTTTGTAATCTGTCATTTATGTGGGTACATAAACCATGTTGATAGTGCTCTATATTCATTAATCAAGCTGAAATTATGTCGCTTACGCCTGAAGAATGCACCAGAATACTTACAATGCTGGAAACCGGCCGGAGTCAGCGCGATACAGCCAGGACTGTCGGTGTGTCGCTGTCAACAGTACAAAGAGTTCTCCGACGTTACGAAGAAACTGGTTCTAACCTACGCAGACCAGGAACGGGCAGAACCAGGTGTACCACAGCACGAGAAGACCGATACTTGGTGAACACCATGCTTCGAAATCGCTTTCTCACAGGAACTGAACTCACCAATCAGTTTCCACGCCTCGGAGGAAGTAACCCAAGTGCATGGACAGTAAGACGTCGGCTTGCTGAATCTAACTTAAAACCCCTTAGACCTGCAAACGGCCCTAAACTGGAGCGTGGGCATCGTATTTCGAGACTAAGGTATGCCCAGAGCCACGTAAATTGGAGTATTGAAGATTGGTCAAAAGTTATGTTCTCCGACGAATCAAAATTTATGCTCTACAAGCACGATGGAAGACACAGAGTGTATCGAAGACCAGGGGAAAGATTCAAGCAAGCATGCATCGAAGAAAAAGTAGCCTACGGTGGTGGGTCTGTACTTGTGTGGGCCGGAATTTCTTCTGAAAGTCGCACAGAGCTGGTGATCATAGAAAACGGCTCTTTAACTAGCGTAAGATATGTGGAAGAAATCCTCAATGATCACGTTGGTCCATTTATGGTCAATTTAGGTGAGGATGCTATATTTATGCATGACAATGCCCGACCTCATACAGGTAGGATTGTGAATGACTACCTTCAAGAGATGAACATTACTCGTATGGAGTGGCCAGCGCGCAGCCCGGATATCAACCCGATCGAGCATGCTTGGGACGAGCTAGGCAGATGCGTAAAACAACGAAACCCTCCCCCAATCACGCTTCGTGAGCTCAAAATTGCTCTCACAGAGGAATGGGAGAATATTCCCCAAAATCGTATAAGGAACTTGGTGTACAGCATGCCAAACCGCGTAAACGCAGTAATGGAAGCACGAGGAGGCAATACGAAGTATTAAAATTCAAGAAAATCGTAATAAAGTTCAAAAATTTCATGTTTCCTATTTTTGTTTTAAGGAGAGATCGGCAGTTTTTTCTTTATGTAATTTTGTGTTAATAAAATGTATGGTGACTCATATTTTTTTTACTTTCATTTAAGGAGTATTACATTGTCTATTAAATACAATTTATTGCATTAACCTATCATTTTTAGTTTCCGAGATTTTTAACATTCTTTAAGTGACCCGGATTCATTGCTCTCGAGTGTATATAAGTATGTCTACCAGTCGTCTAGATCAAATAGAGCAAGCTTATATTAGACTAGCTGAGCCCGCAACTTCGTTTACGTCACATAAGGTGTATGAAAGAAAAGGTATTCCTTCATCAGAGTCATCATGCAGCGTCTGAAACTGCCCTGTTTGCTTAATCATAAAAGAGCTCACATTCAAAGAAACCCCTACAATTAAAATTTTCAAAATATCTGATTCTTAAAAGTGTTATAACTCTTTTATTTCTAAACCGATTTACATAAAACAAACGCTAAATGTTAACTGGAGCAAACCTCAACACAATAAAAAAAACCGCATTGCAATCGGTTGAGCGGTTACTGAGATTAGCGTGCACAACCGTACAGACAAACAGATATACAGACATACAGACATACAGACATACAGACAAACAGACAAAAATTCTAAAAATCATTGTTTTGGGTTCTATTGCGTTCATAAAGCCCCCCTATAATATTTTTTCTTATTTATCTTCCATGTACAGACAGCGACCTGTTACGATTTTATTATATGTATTGATTAATTTGGGCTAGGCGATGTTGTGTGAGAATGTCCACAAATATTTATTTACAAAAATATATAAAATATTTATTTACGCCTCATAAAATGCATCTTATAATGCGAAAACAAATATTAAAATGAATCTTTTTTTAAAATGAATCTAATATTGCAATTTAACTATAACATATGTTAGACTTGAAATGTTTAAAAGCATTTTTTATACCACTAAGGTGGCAGACAAGCATACGGCCCACCAAAAAGACCTTTATATTTACTTATGAATCAAATGGACTTGCACGCAGAACCATGATTTAATATTTAAGTGCAAAAACAGTAATCAGAACTAGCAAAGTAGTATTTTAGGTACTATTTTAAATTAGCAGAAATGCACCCTTGCAATAAACCGGTGCGGGGCAGTGGTCCAATTGCTCTGTCCAACTAGTTGGACCGTAGGTGTTTACTAGGGACAGTTGTCCAACTTTAAAAAAACTTGTAGTCAAGCAGAGCTTGTGAGACTGCTGACATGCTTGGATCAGCAATGTATTAGCTTTTTTTGATATATATTCTATTTGAGGCATGACATTTTAAATGCAGGAAACTAAATAAATTGAAAAGAAATCAGCTAAATTGTGTGTCAGAACACGCATGGAATAGGGTTCCAGAGTCACAACGCAATTCAGATCAGGATAAACGCCAAACGCTATTTACCGAGTGACGTTTTAAAGTTTTTAAGACCTTTATTTTATTTATCCTCTTTAAAGGATTCAATCATCATCTAAGGTTCGTCAACTTTGCGAGCTTTTACTAATTTTGCGCCAAGCGAAATAGCTTTTTAACGCAGGCAATGTTCCCAAGGTCCCGTTTAGGTACGGAACCCTAAATATTGACGAAGAATATTCTAACGCTGGTGACCATGGTGAGGGCTATAGTCTCCAGCAGGATAAAGCAAGCAGCGGGTAGCGAGCGGGAGAGAAGTCTTCCTCCCGAGTTCTGCAGCCGGCGCGGTGCGGTCGTCGCAGGCGGCTATTCGCCCAGGACTACCGGCCTCCATGACCGAGGGTCTGAGAGCGGCGTGTTGGCTGCTCGCCGTTCTTACAGAAGCCAGCCAAGGCGGTAGAGACTCTCTTCACACCTCGAAGAATTGGGATAGTATCCCCCCCCTCCCCAAGAAACGGGATAGCACTCGAAACCCCTCAAGAAATGGGATGGAACCCAAACCCTACGGGAAAGCCTGCTGGTAGGCAGAGCCTGTCGGAAGCCCTGTGGTTATCCTTCCGGGGGCATACCTGGTACTCTCGGCCATAGGCAGATGGTAGAGCACCATGTGGTTTTAGCCGGTAGAAGTCCGACATAACATCCATGAGGATTTCCACACGAGAAAAAAATAACATGATAAATGCGAAAGTTGCCGAGTGTGGATGTGTAGATGTTTGGTTGTACGAATATTTGTTACTCTTTCACACATGTTTGTTGCTCTAACCACTGAACGGATCTGGCTGAAGTTTTATACAGGGATAGAGGCTGGAATAACACATAGGCTTTTTATTCCAGGAATTGGTTCCTATGGGAAGCGAGAACAGGCGCAAAATTTTGGTTTGGAATTCTAAAATCTTTGTCAAAGTGTGACTTAAAGTAATCTATACCTACTAATATTATTGAAATATTCTTTCACTGTTGGGAAGCTACACTCTTTGCATTGAACATAGGCTATATTTTGTTCCCGTATTCCCACGGGAACGGGAACTACGTGGGTGAAAACGCGTGACGTCTGCTAGTAATTTTATAAAAAAGAAACAAAATTGTCATCAAATAAGATTTTTCTTTTTCTTCATGACCGATAAAATTACGGAACATTGACGCCTTTTAATACATACATACATATTATCACGCCTTTATCCCCGAAGGGGTAGGCAGAGGCATAGTATACGCACACACTTCACCCTATAGTCTTATGTCCCACGTAACAGGTGGTGAGCCCATTGCCGTGTTGTATTCGCCTTGTATTGTAAACGCCTTTTAATGGCGTCAAAAAAAATAATGACTTACGCGTAATTCCGCATTTTGTAAGAGAAGCTGTAATAAATATATTAATTCATTATCATTAAGTTATATCTTTAAAATTAAACATATAATTAATTTTATATTATTTTCATATAAATATTTATTACAGTATTTTATCTTATAATTACATCTAAAATTACAGCGTTTTGTTAAAGTTTATCTACTTATTAGAATTTTAAATTCTCAACAGCTCTTTTACGAGTCCTAAAATAAACACGTGCTTCAGAATTTTTGTAAATTCTACCCCCAAATTTCTACCCTTTCAACGGAAACACTGCCTAAACATTTAAGAATATAGGCAGCGATATATTTATCAAAATGATGTATGGTGGGGTGGTATCATAAGTAGGTCTACAGAAAAGTTCGCGATGGCTTAGGCTTGTCTATCTCTACATCCTATATCAATTAGTATATTTTGAAAAACTGGCCAAGTGCGAGTTGTACTCGCACACTGAGGGTTTCGTACCAAAAACAGCAAACAGCGTATTATTGTTCATTTATTAATCCTTCCTGTGCTTGAAAAATTTCACTACTTAATTTAATCATCTATACATATATTATACATACATACATACATATACTCACGCCTTTATCCCCGAAGGGGTAGGCAGAGGCCTATACCGGCCCACATTTCACCGTGTACAATTCGGTCCCACGTAACAGGTGGTGAGCCCATCGCCGTGTTGAAATGGACCGCCGATGTCAGAGCCTCGTCCGTTGTTCAGCAGGTGCACGAGCTTGCACGTGAGGTTGACTTGGGCCCGGAGGTGTTGGTAGGGCCCCACTACACCCTACATATATTATAAAGAAGTAATAATCCTAATAATAATACCCCTATACCCCTCGTGGACAGTCGTTATCTTTTTATGGGATTAACGCAACCCTATGAGGGCATAGTAGATTTGCTTTTTGAATCGTCTGCTTTCTGAGATCAACAAAAAAAGTCTCACAAGGTTATAGAAAAGCACACATCCGCAGGGCAGCTTGTGGCGAGCTGCATGTGCGTGGCTACACATCGGTCCCGATTCCTCAGAGTTTTTTTGTGCTTTGTCACCGGTTAGCATTTAATGGGCTAATGGGAGGACGCAACTCCCGGAAGTGCAGCAAATCTCAACTCTGGCTTGCCTTAATTGGCCTGTCAGAGGTAGGAAGCCAGAGCTTTATGCTCGGGGGTGGAAGTGTAATTTTCCTGGGCATAACTACGGGGAAACCCGCTCCGGGTCTGACCCGTGATGGCGAAACCGGCGCCGCACCGCTCGACACCCCTAGCCGCTCACACCGGTGTTGCCCCCTGTCGCCTTACAGGCCTACGGGCCTATGGCGATTGTATAGGGGGCCCATCTAGTGAGTTGGCGAGTCACCGTCTGCCAATATTTTCATAATAACATATTGGAATGGCAGACGCCGTTGTCATCCATAGCATAAGATACATAGTTCCATTTAACCCCCAACCCAATAGCCCTTTTTGTAGTAAGCATATTTTATAATAGTTTAGCTCCCATTGTAGGCAGTCCATTGCCGTCCTTCTACATAAGGCGGACGTGAATTGTCTGCAGTGGGGGTCCCATTTCCTACATTAAAAATCTCAAAGGGCCTCTGTGTGTTGGACCATTTACGCTACAACGAATAGGAGCGGAGCAGTAATAGTAAATGTTTCAAAAACGGGGAAAAAGTTATTCCTTTTGAGAGCTTTGTTGCGTGTGCTGCGTAAATATTTATAGTTATGTAACGTACGGTGTAATGTACGGTTCCCGAGATACAGCTTCGTGACGGATAGACAGACGAAACGGGGAAGTCCCATGAATATAATCCCGTTTACCCTATGAGTACGGAACCCTAAAAATTAACATTAGGTACCCACTGTTAGATTTCTACCCAGGATCACTGGTTTACAAGACCAGTGCACTACCACTAAATAGACTTGCATACCTAATCAAGGCTGAAATAGATGTTTGAATTCTATATTTCCTTTTAGAGATACCTATTACATTCACACACTTTTTTTTAACGTGAGGTAAAATTCATCATGGATGCTATGCCGAGCTTCTACCGACTAAAAAACCCCACGTAACGCCCAACAGCCTATGGTCGGGAGCCCCGGATAAGCCATCGGAAGGATGTCCCAGGAAACATTCACACACTGTATTTTGTCAAAGATAATATTTAAAAGTACTACATACTTACGTTATTTTGTTTCAGGACTATTTCTACTAAATCGCACTACATACTCGTATAAACCACGTTCAAGAACTTCGTTCCAAAATTTCAAATAAAACGCATTGTTGAACAGATTATTCTATCCCTAATACCACGTCGCGGTAAATGCGTAAGTAACTCTGTCTGTCTGTCTGTTACGCTGAAGCGATTTAGATGAAATTTCGTATAGAAATAGTTCGAATCCCTGGGAAGGACATAGGCTACTGTTTAACCGACTACGTAAAAAGTGGGTAATGATTTTACGCGATTACGACTTCTACGTGAACGAAGCTGCGGGGAACAGCTAGTTAAGAGATAAAGAAAATTACTTGTTGCAGTTAAAAATTTAAATTATTTATACTTAAACAGTTAATTGTGTCCGGTTACTGATTAGCAATTATATTTAAGGGTATGTGCATAGTATTATTTACTTGAATGGATTAAAAAAATACATTTAAGTTTAAAGTAACACATTATAAAATTTAAAATCTACTGACAAAGAACCACAGTTATTAATAATGCAATACGAGCCAACATACTCGTCGTTTTCATTTGCATAATGTTTAGCTATTTTTCTGAGATAACAATTAATTATATTTCAGCTATTCTTCATTGCAACGTACAGACAGAAATTATTCATTCATTAGCCTCCAGACGGTATTGCATGCATCACTTATGGATTTAGCAAGGCCAAGTTATTACGCGTCTAGTAGAAACTGCATAGTACTTTTGTTCTGGACTCGGTATGGGCGGGGCGGGAAAAGTTACACATTATTTACGACGACCACGATGCCGATGCGGGCGATAAAGCGCGTCGCAGCCGCTGCGTCACGATCTTTACTATCTTCTTGAGCCGATATTGATACTATAAAATGTATTGTTATACATCTGTCTATCTTGATACTCGGCGTTTGCAGTGTTGAGACTATTGACCTAATACGGATCATTTTAAGTAAATTCCACTTCGTAAAACATTTTTATATACTTTTGAATCCATAAGTGATATCTCTACTGCGAGTATTTTGTAAGTCTACGACGGTTGTTATTTTTTAACCGTCTAACGGCCGGAACGAAACTAACTGAAACTTTGTACAGAGATCTATTTTGACGCGGGCAGGGTCTTATATTATAAAAATTCTCCTGTCACAATGTAAGTTACCATACTCCTCCGAAACGGATTGACCTTGCTTGCTTTATATGCATATTCAGTAGCTCTGAGAATTGACTACTTACTGTCTATTATTTACCTATATTTCATACCCCTAAGTGGTCTAGTACAACATTCCAAGCGGGCGAAGCTTTGCTCACCTCTCTGTGTTCTTGAATGTGTACGAGAAAAATAGAACGAGACTGTTTTAAATTCAGGTCATAATATCCAACGCCTGCAGTTGCTGGCAATAGTCTGATCGAAGTTTATGACTGATGACATCAAATCATAAGGTCATGTTATAGTAGAGTCAGTTATGTTATCTTCGGAAAATAACATTACCAATGATTTCGACGAGACCCCGACATACATTATGCTTTTAATCTAATTTAAGTCTAACCTGCCAGGTTGAATGCCAAGTCGTAGGTACACAACAACATTATATTACTCCAATTTAAGATTTCCCACGAAACTTGCAGGTAAGTAATGCTAAACTTCTAACTAGCGGTTTTGAGCCCAACAGCTTAGAACTTTGGAAGTCGGTTAAACCAAATTCGGCATTTAAATTTTTCAGAAAAACCATTAACTCCAAATCAAATCTCGATACAATGTGACAACTTATTTGAAATACACATGTTGCACTCATTTATTTTCTCAACGGGTATAAAATACTGAAATGCTTACCTACTAACATTTATATCTACATAAAAAAACGATTACGACTGATGTTATTATTTGGGTTTATAGTAGACAGTCATTGACCTAGGCTTAACTCGATCAAGGGAAATCCGAAGTCAACTGAGCGTGACCAAGCTCAGTTTGTAAAAGGCGCACTTTATGGCTGAAACAATCAAGAGCGAGTCTAATCCGTAGCTTGAATATTAGTCGCGTCTATTCAGTACATTAAAAGTAAACAAAAAAAGTATTCATTTAACAGAGTGAAAGTTCAGAATATAAGTAAAGAAAGCTAATGTTAGCGAAAATGACAAGTGTGTAACTATTAAAAAGTATTTTCTAAAATGGTAACTAATAAGAAGTAATTAGCGAGCTGGGACAAAGCATAAGGGAAAAACGGGTGATTCCCGCTCCAAATCCTTCCTGTTCCAAAGGCTGGCCATAGCCATTCAGCGTGGCAATGCGGCTAGCGTAGTGGGCACCTTTGCACCGGGAACGGTTAGGGGTGGGTTATTTGACTATAATCAATGTTTATATTTCAGTTGATATTATTGTATTTTATTGTGAACAAAATTAACATGTCTCTGCAGTGTCCATATCTCTGAGCGGATAGGCAGAGGCACGCTATACACCTACATTTCACCTGTTGTATTGTGTCCACATTCCCATCATAATAGCTTCCGAATGCTGCGATCTTACGGGCTGCAGACAAGATCTGTAGCGCTGCTACTGCAGGACGTTCTGTGCAGGGAAGCGTTCGGTAGCGATAGTGATAAGTAATGTTCGAAATCAAAAATGACCAATGGATTATATACATCTTATAGCTAAATATAAGTACCTAGTATGTAAGACAGTATATAGGGAAAACCGTGCTTTTAGTCAACAGTATACATATAAGTATGTAGGTAGGCGGTCTTCCAACAGGGCATATAAATTACAGAAGTGATGTAAAGTCAGTGAAATATAGCTTCTTCACAGGTTTGAACGTAGCATACTACGGGCGAAATATGTTTATTTTCAAAACATTTTATAAAACCGCTATAAACCAAATTAGTTTCTTTTGAATCTCATCCTACAGTGATAATCCCACTTATCGCCACCAAGCTTCCCTAGCGTGGAGAAACGTGGACTGTTAAACATTTTCTTGTCTACTTTTCCCCAATAATTCACTAGGGTCGCCAAACAAAATGCAGATCGAAAAACCGACTAAGATTTTCCCACCATAATGGTAATATTTAAAAATACTTTCTCATTACTAATCTTGTTAATAAAATCAATCTAGGTTCAGAGGTTCTGATTGACTGACTCATAAATTAATTTGTCTCCACGATTATGAGTCAGTCAGATTCGCTCTTTATAATAATAGTGGAGATATGTAAGTAAGTTTGCATATGAGTTGTTTAGATTCTGTACCTTACTACCTTAGATCCTTTAACTTACCTAGTTTAAAATACCTTAGTCTGAGCTAGATGGCGCTATGAAAAGATGTCCTGCAATATTCGTTTTATAAACTCCTGGATTTATTTTGTTAAATACGAGAGCAGTATATTTTGGCGTAATTTGGGAGAGACACGTGTTTCTTACACCTATCTCTTACGCTTACGCTGTGCTGTAACTGATTTTTATATAAAAATAACATTGATCTACGATCTACGGGTTTTTTTTATTTCAATGAAGGTTAAGGAGAATATCTAGTAGTACATGATAAACAGATGGAGAACGATAGGAAAGGCGTTACTTGACATAAACGGCAAGTAAGTGATGGTATCAGTTGATTATGTAAATTTTATTATTAGTCACATTTGCGATTTGAAATTTTGATACGCCAAGGGCAAAAAAAGCACTCTTGGAAGCATTTTGTTCTTTTAAATGTATTTTGATTTAGTTATACATAATGTATTTAAATCTAGTCTTTTTGACTAATGAGTGTATTAATTGGACTTAAACTGCTATGTTTATATACATTTATTCTAAGAATGCGAGCAGTAACTAAGTTTATTTCGTTTTCGTCTAATGGCGGCTCCAGACTAGTGCCGTGAAGCCCTGTGAACAGGCATGAACATGAATGTGGATGGTTTTTGCGGGATTCGCGCGCGTTCGCGTCTGTTCCCCGATCGGAGTCGCTATTTTGTCCCGCGACAATGGGTTCGCGCTTCGCGCCTCGTTCGCGTGGCGTTCACGCGTACACATCCACATTCACGGCCGCTTGCCAGTTTGCTCCTGGCTACAAGCACAGAGTACATTTGTATATTATGAGAGCTACAAGCATGTACGGACGTGTAGCTAAACGAATTCTTGCTGGTATTGCTGGTCTAAATTGAGTATTTCTTTTGGAAATAATTGGAGAAACTTTCTGAAGCAAACATTCAAAGTCCATGACTGTTGACATACGAGTGAATTTTTAAATTCGCCACTGGGTTCAGAATTTAGTTCTGATAACTGCTTCTCCATAGAAAGTCTGAAATGAATTTGATATTTATTATGATTGAAACTGTCTCTACAAACAAATTAAAAAAATCACTATACAAATAAATATACCTTGATCGGTTACGATGTATTTCAGTCATCCACCATCTTCTTCTTTTCCAACGCTTTTGGGTAACTTTTTCGATTTGAACAGTTACATAGTGATATGTGGCCACAGGAAACAAAGTTATTGCAGCAGCAGCTTCCATTTCGCGGCACGGCTCACGTACGAATGAGAGCATCCCGTGAATGTGGAGGGCACGACTGTGCCGTGATTCATGGCGCGTATTCACGCCGTGAATTCACGGCACTAATCTGGAGCCGCCATAAGATACTTTGTTCATTTTATTAGAAGAAAGAAAGTAGGTATTCTAATATAATAATTAAAATGTATCATTTCCATTATATATTTCTTGCGCATGAAGTATAAAATGATAATGGCGAAACAATGTAAGGCGTAGGTACCTGTGTCTCAAATTGATGCATAAAATGTCAATAAAGTTCGGAAAAGATATGCAAAGGTAAATAAATTAAAAGATAATGTCAAAGACTGGCATATCGTACGAAAGTGTTCCACTGCCCTAGACTACCTTTTCACTGAATTGAGGAGTAGTGAATAATGACGCTGCTGTATTGTGAAATGAAGCATGTGTTTTCATAGAAGAATATATATAATCTAGAACTAGATGAGCAGACCTGCTTGAAGATGCGTAGTGTGAATGAATGAAACGTGCATCTAGATATATGATAAAGACATGCGAAACCGGTATGCGAAAAGAAGCAGTGACTAGATTTGTGTAGCAAAGGTGAAGCAGAAACATTATTATAACTATAAATATAGTTAACAATAGTGGCATTTACAAAACGCTATAATCTCTTTTTCGCCCCGTCACATACGCAACTCTGTGAGCCCACTGTAGAGTGGAGGTAAGAAAGATCTTTATTTTCTTCACTCGGCTCTTTTCCAATATCGTAATTCAATGGGAGGCTCAAAATAAATCATCAAATTTTGTTTGTTACATTTTTTTGGTCAAATATTATATTTACCAAATAATTATTAACAAAAACATTTCAGTGACTGAAAACCATTATTTTGATTTTTAAATTTATACCTAAGTTAAGAGGAAAACATGAATTTTGTCAAGTGGCTGGCGCAAATAGCAGTAGTAGCATCGGAAGAGCAGCCTGGGATTGCGAAATAGAGATATTTCTAACTAAGCCAAATCACTAATACGTGAGATTACGTGATCAGGAAATGTGTCATCCATAATATCCATTATGGCTTGACCTGCATTTGTGGTTGCACCTACCAAAATTGAATGAGCTAAAACTGGTTGGAATGACTAAGAGAATATGTGGTTTCATCACGACGGCACTAGCCACGATGGATGGCTTTAAGTCGCAGGCTTATGGTAACGGTCGCATTATTGGAGGCATTGCCGGACATCTTTCCAGTTTGTTTTGCTTTATAATTCATGCCCATTCCGCACAATGTACGATGGACGCTTCTATATTGCTAGCGGTCATAGTCACGATTACTATGAAGTGAATCGTATCATATTTGGAACTTCACGATAGCTAGCTGTTAGTACCTTGGTACAAATTAAAGAAGTAAGTATTTGTTTCGTTGTAAAACATTCTACGAGTAACCTCGTGTTATTTACTTAAAATTGTCGTTGCATTTCTTGCACTTCTACTATTAATTATAAAATAATAATTATTTATTCGGGTGTTAATCTAATACCTATATTAATTTTTATCATTATGTCGTTATTAGGTTGTGTTATATTTGACTAAAATGTGAATTGTTATTAACTATCTGCCATCGCATGTGTTTCCCTCCCCTTACAAACCCTGTATCATGGACACATGGACCGCTTACTTGAGGGCTACTCTCAAAAGTCTTATAGACAGTGGGAGTGGCCCCTAATCGCTAGATGTTTTTTTTATTTCTTTTATATTCCACTTAGGCTTATACAGATGCACTTGTAAAACGTCCAGAATATAAATCAAAAATTCTACCACCAGTTCACAGCACGACCCACCTGGGAAGAACTGGCAAGAAACTCAGCGGGGTCTTTTTAATGCTTTATTTACAAAATGAATCTAAAAACTATGAATTTTTACAAATTTTTAAGAATCCAGCAGAGCAGGTCATTTCCAGGCTTCTCCATCCAGCAAATAATCATTAATTGTATAGTAGCCCTTATAGTAAGTATAGCCCTTATAGGTGGACGGCGTCAATTTGGCGATTAAGTATTTCTTAAGTGATTATATCTATCTTTACGTAGGTACTCTAAAATTGCCTTGATTAGTTTATTTTTTATTTGTGTACACGGTCGAAGCGACAAGTAGCTATTGTATTTTTTGTAGGTTCGTTTACTTTTTTTGGCGTCGTTGTATCCATTATCTATTTTTAAAGCTAGCGGGTCTCGTTTAAGGAAAATGTTTACAAGTACTACATTCAGTGTTCACTGACAACAGTAAAAAACGATAACACTTTTTTCACCGCTCTCTATTTCTCTCTAGTACATGATTCACCTTTCTTTATGTGTGCTTTTAGCCCCTCTCTTTAGAATAGATTGCAGAGGGGCTTATATGGCGAGACTTTGGCTGTAGTCTCTGACTCTGTTGCATTATATTACGTCACTAGGTCAGGTGGATCATCTGTTCAAAGTTTGAAATAAAACAAAAATGACAACGTCAATCGGAGTGAACTTTCACTTTCACAGAGGGGCAGTCGGGTGAGACCGTCTCACGGCTTCTTGTTATGAATGGTAATACGAGTAGTATGCAATACAGGAGCCTAGATCTTGACATCCACGAAAATATTTTTAAGTCATGATCACGAGCAACCTGTTTTCTAAAAGTCATGTAAGAATGCGATACGGTCAAGTGCGATCCATAGCGGGTTCCGTATCTACCAGCACGGCATAATATACTCGTTCGTTGTACGGAACATTTGTTCTTTATTCGCTTTAGTAATAATACTGTTTCTATGTTAGCCCGAATAAATGTCTACGAACAAACTATTTTGGTTATAGTCCAACAGATTTGATATAAAAATGAAAAGAAACAATTACTGAAAGAAACATTAGTATTACATCATAATTTTGAGTAGAACTTCTGGGGCCTGTGTAGCCAAAGAATTAGTTCGTCGCAATATTTTAAGTCTTTTTTTTTCAGCTATGAAGAATGATGTATGTGTGTGTGGTTTTCCTAAAATTAACTCTTACAAAATAACTGTATTTGCCGACAACAGAACCAAATTCTGTACTTACTAGAATTTTTTTTTATATACTACTTAGGTGGCAGACAAGCTTACGGCCCACCGGAAGGTTGGTAATCGTAGCCTATAGACGTTTGCAACACCAGAGGCGTTACACACGCGCTGCCGACCCGGGTGCAGGTTGTGACGACCCACAGCTGAAATTTTTCAAGCCGCCCGTAAGGCCTTCAACTTGGCTTAACGACTGTCATTTTACTGACAACCGGGACCAACGGCTTAACGTGCCTTCAAACGTAAATACTGAAATAATATTACAAAATAAAATTAATACACATTGACATCCACGAAAATGTTAAGTCATGATCACGAGCAACCTGTTTTCTAAAAGCCATGTAAAAATGCGATACGGTCAAGTGCGATCCATAGCGGGTTCCGTTTCTACCAGAACGGCATAATATACCTACACGTTCATTGTACGGAACATTTGTTCTTTATTCGCTTTAGTAACAATACTGTTTCTATGTTAGCGCGAATAAATGTCTACGAACAAACTGTGTTTATTTTGGTTATAGTCCAACGGATTTGATATAAAAATGAATTGAAACAATGAAATGAAACAATGAAATGAAACAATTATTGAAAGAAACATTAGTATTACATCATAATTTTAAGTAGAACTTCTGCCGTCTGTGTACTCTCTGTAGCCGTCTTCGTGGCAATATTTTAAGTCTTTTTTTCGGCTATGAAGAATGATGTGGTTTGCCCCAAATAAACTCTTACAAAATAACTGTATTTGCCGACGACATCGCGACAGTACCAAATTTTGTACTTACTAGAAATATTAAAATAATATTACAAAATGAAATTAATACATCCTTGACATTAATAAACTAATTGAAGAAAATTATTAAAGTATTAATTTACATAAAACTATACTCATGTTCATTAAAATCCGTTACAAAATAAAAAAAAGCTATTTTAAATTAAGTAAAAAGGTATCTGACTTATTTAAACAAATTGAAGCTGCTAGTGTCCATTTCGATTGCTCGGCCAATATGTCGTAGAAAAAAGAAACTTATGTCAGCATTTCGAAGGAATTCGTAGAAAACGAATAGTGAAAACCGCAAATTCGAAGAGTCAATATTTAGAAAGTTATAAGGGTTTAACCGTGGCCGCGCAGTCCGCATGAATTCAACTGCGCGGCCACCAGTTCTCTTGAACGGAGCTACGTACAAGTCTAATTCTTTTTGCTAATCACTGATACGATTTCGAAGAAAATGTAGATTATAAAAATAAAGCCCTACTATTTGAACTTACATACGGCACTCCAAAGTTATGGCCGCGCAGTCCGCATAAAGCGAACCGCGCGGCCACCAGTTCTCATTAACGGAGCATTGTAGAAGTCTAATTCTTTTTGCTAATCACTGATACGATTTCGAAGAAAAAGTAGATTTGAAAAATATAGCCCTAAAGTTTGAACTTCTCGTTCTACAGCACTTACGTAAGGGCGAACCGCGCGGCCACGTGTTTCTTAAAGTGGAGCTTAAACAGAATTTGGTAGAGGTCTCATTATTTTTGCTAATCATTGATACGATTTCGAAGAATATGTAGATATCATGAATGAAGTTCTAATGCTTGAAAATCACGAGTTACAGAACTTTAACCCTGTAACTCGAGTTAAAAGAAGGGTGACCATGATTTACGTTGCGTCGACGAGATATTCCCAAAACAAAATTGAACCGAATTCATACAAATCCTTTAAAATATTTACCTAGCACAAAGTTATTATTTTGATTTACCAGATTTTATTCAATATCATATTGAAGTCGGCGCCAAGTAAGCCCATAGGTATAGGTAGGTAGGTATTATTAATGGCAACAACTTCCATATTAAATTGAATAAAATCTGATAAATCAAAATACATATCACTATGTGCTAGGTATATTTTATTTTTAAGGATTTGTATGAAGTCGGTTCTATTGTTTAATTATTTTTTTATTATTATTTTAAGTGACGGGTAGACCGATAAGTATATCTATCTAGGTGTAAAGTTCTCATCAACACAAATCAATCAAGCCGAAACACAAGGTAACTGCTGTAAATCGTTAAGAAATTCCCTCAACTGTCTTTCGGTTCCATCATCATATCGACTCCAGACCTTTATTAAATTGTAGTAGGTATACTTACTTATTAAAGCACTTAATCAAAAAGTTAGCAAACGCACTAGTTGTCCCAACAATTTTCGGTGGTTGCCCTCGATTTCTCCTGGATCCCAGCATCAGATCTTGATACCCTGGATATGGGACCACCTCAGAAGTAACCTCATTCAAACAAAAAAAATCAAAATCGGCGCCGCTATCGCGTAATACTTATACATAAAAAAAACATAGCGTACGAATTGAGAACCTCCTCTTTTTTGATGCATCTCACACAACGCTATCTGATCTCAAAGTAAGCTAGGAATAACCTGCTTGTGTTATGGGTATCCACGATCCACCACGGATATTAATACTTATATACTTTTAAATACATACATATTATACATAGATACACCCAGACTCTTGAGACAAACATTTATGGGTCACACAAATATTTGTCTCCGGTGAGAATCGAACCCACGACCTCCAGCGCCGCAGGCGGTATCTCTACCGACTGTGCCACAGAGGCAGTCAAAGATAAGAAGATAAGAAAAAAAACACTCATCGATTGATTTATATTTCAGTAAATGGTGATGATCACAACATAGGTACATATTGTTATATAATGGGTAAGGTAAGGTAAGGCCGTTAGCGCAGCGAAGAACTATTGCGTCTTTGGCTGCATTCTACCGTATCTTTCACGGTGAGTGTTCTGAACTCTTCAACCTAATCCCGCCCACTCCTTCCCGAACAACGCCTGCTGGACAGAGGTGCCACTCTTACTTCGCTACAACTGAACGATTCAAAAGATCGTTTCTCTGTCGTACCATAAAAACTGGAACGGCCTGCCAGCGCACGTGTTTCCCTTCTCTTACCATCCTGGGTTCTTCAAGCGGAGCGTGAAGAGGCACATCATAGGGCCGCCAACTTGGGGGCCGCTTTCTATAGTCTTGCAGACTGGGACGGTGGCCCCCAATCGCTAGATGTTGCTGTGACTTTCCATCGGACGGCGGCATCATTTTGGCGAGCCGAATATAAAAAAAAACATGAAGAGTTAAAGTGCAAGGTGATTTATCACTGACCTCAGCTCTGGCACCGACATTTACCTACTTAAATGTTAAAAATAGCTAAAAATACCGGAAATGTAAATAAGCCAGATAAATAAAGCTTCTTTCACAACTATTACAATAAAACAAATGATATTTAAATAGATAAAACATATTAATACTTACTATAAACTATAAATCACATATTTTAAAATTCACAATTCGTTTTCGTAATAGTAAGATTACAAATAAAATAGTAGATTTTTAACCGAGGTCAGGGTGGAAAGAATCAATTCCCGAGGTATTTAGACCGGCTATAGTCCGAGTCGGAATTGATTCTTTTGCCCGTGTTAAACACTCTGCTTTTCATTTCGAATAAGAGAAAAATAAAGTAAAAGTAATAATATTCAAATCTTAACATAAAAGATTATTACCTATTTTTATGAATTCTGTCACAGACAGATAAATAACAGATAATAATATTACACTCTGTTAAAACTAGGATGATAATTTTGACAGCTCACGCCTATGAAGCTTAGACCATATAACACGGGACTAGCCTTTGCGAACCACCGCATACAAAAATATTCTGCCAGTTTTCATACAAGTGAAGGGGGAAACACAAAGACATATAAAATTTCATTGCATTTAAAAATGTATTAATCGACAAACGCGTAATGGCTGTTGTGTGTTAATTGTTATTGTACAGTCAACTACAATGTAATGTACTAGTTTAATCATATAAAATGATGTACTGATGTACAGGCTTTTCATAAAGCCAAAAGACCAAATGGTCATGTGCAATGGCAGAAAACAATGCTTAAGTAAGGCGCATCCTGTGGTTAGATGATCTAAGCTATGAAGTATCGGATTTGTTTATGTCAAGTATAAGTATACTTCAAAAAATTAACGTAGCACATAGACGAGTACCGCCCACTTATCCTAGTGAAGCGTATTCCAACAATACCGCACAATCGATCACAAACAAATAATTCGGATAAATCGAATTCATGTATATTTATTTAAATGCAAGTAATAGAATTCTTTTTTCAAATTTATAAAAGTTTATTTGATTTTTAAAGTCGCGATGTCGATGTGTATAGCTATGATACGTCCTTGTTTTCGACCATTTTTAATTGCTGATTTAATTTCAAATGCTTTAGTTTTACGTAAATTGAATCTAAATACCACTATTCAAGTAATATAAACTTTGCGTTTAACCTATAACGTTGGTAGTCTGGACAATAACAATATCAAGTAAGGTATTTCCGCAATACTAATATTTTTTACCCAATATTTAAGTTGGTAGGTAATGAGGTACTGTATGGTGTTTTTACGTATAGTACCTACTTAATTAATGTAATGTAATCGAAAGTCAATACTTTACTTATATGTACCTACTTACTTTACTTTTTTTAAAAACGACATTTTAATACCTACCTACATTTATAGAAGAATACTTCTAGTTAGTAAATAACACCTTATATAAATAAGTACGGAAAATGCTCAGAATTGTTGTGGACCGCTTCATCTTAGAAAAAGTTACAAATGCCATCAGGCGAATTATCGTTCCGTCCATTTGTCTTCTTTGGGTTGGGCAGTTCGTTATCGTCGTGGTGATTTGCTAAGGTTTGTTTCCTTTTGGTGGTTGCTGTGGTTGGGATTGTTGAACTGTGGGAGTGAGGAGGTCCTGCACCAAAAACCAATATTAAATGTAGTGGAATATCTATTTCACACAGCGTTATGTAGAATGAATGATTGCCAATCGCCAGCAAATATGTTTTCTTTTTAATAAACCTATTTTACTTAAAAGCTTACAAGCACATTTTCGTAAGACTAATTCGAATCACTAATTCTCAATTGAATTGAATTGGAATTCAATTGAAACAATCAGTAGCTCTTTTTACAAGAAAAGCTACTTGCTATATAAATATATTTACACTATGATATTAAAATAGTAAAAAGCCTGGATTCACACACTATAAATCTTGGTCACCCTATTTTTTCCTTCGATTATAGGTTTTAAGTTCTATACGTCATTTAGTTCTTAATTTGAGGCTTTATTCATACTGTCTACATATTCTTCGAAATGGTATCTGTAATTAGCAAAAAGAATGGGACTTCCACTAAGCTCCGTTTAAGCTCCATTTAAGAAAAACCGTGGCCGCGCGGTTCGCATTGTGCGGACTGCGCGGCCATAACTTTGGAGTGCCGTATGTTGTGAAGTTCAAATAGTAGGGCTTTATTTTTATAATCTACATTTTCTTCGAAATCGTGTCAGTGATTAGCAAAAAGAATTAGACTTGTACGTAGCTCCGTTCAAGAGAACTGGTGGCCGCGCAGTTGAATTCATGCGGACTGCGCGGCCACGGTTAAACCCTTATAACTTTCTAAATATTGACTCTTCGAATTTGCGGTTTTGACTGTTCGTTTTCTACGAATTCCTTCGAAATGCTGACATAAGTTTCTTTTTTCTACGACATATTGGCCGAGCAATCGAAATGGGCACAGCTGCTAAGGTATTGAGTGAATTTCCAAATTTCCAATTGAGTTTACAATGCAAAGTCATTAGTAGTAAACTCAATTGGTGACCTCACATGATGCAAAGAATTAAATCTTATTTGCACTCTGATAACTATTAACCCAATGTTTTGACAGACTATCATTGTTACGACTTACGTTGCACCTAATGTAATTTATTTGTGGTCAAAGTAAGCACTACTAATTAATTTAAAAAAGTAATCAGAAATTTTTTGTATCAAAGAGTATCTTCAGGATCACACATTTTACAAAATTAATAAAAACTTATACCTAACTCATTTTACTCACCGTTATGGCAAAAATAATCGATTGGGTGTCACGACCTCTCGTCACTTGAGTTTAATCTGATTTCATATTCGGAGCACCATCCATTGTTGAAAAAGCGTGGAAGTGACGCTTATCATTACAACTAGTAACAAATTGAAACATACTATCGAACAATCCTGCGGCATATAGGTACAAGTACGTCCAGCGTATTCCCTTGGACAGCTAGTCAAACTTGTAGTACTGCTCGTTCGCTCTAACTTTGCCGCTCGGCTCCATACTAATGTCGAATTTTTAATTAGACGAAGTAAATTGACAGCAACTAATGTCACTTCTTCATACAATGTTGCGTATTTTCTATGACGAAGTGACATTAACTACTGTCAATTTACTTCGTCTAATTAACAATTCGGGTATACGCCTCTACGCCAGCGGCAAAGTTAGAGCGAATGGGTAGTACAAGTAGTGTTGGATGCAAATATGTTATACATGATTGTTTACCTTATTCAACGTAATACAAGGACTGCCGTTCCACATAGCAACCCCTCTATTGACAGATACATCGGATTGCTGTTAAGGTCGACTTGGCCCATAAGCATGTATTGTTATCAGTGACTTGATGTAACTCTGCCACATAAGTATAAGTTGTTAGTAAAATAATTTTATAACTTAGAGATTCTCTTCACTGACACGAAGGTGTCTGTTTGTCCATTCTTCTATTGGGAGTATTTAGTAAGTAGGTAGCGCAATGTCAAACTTTTCTACACTTATATTATAAAGAGAAAAAATGTGTACATATTTTTGTGCGTGTTTATGTTTGTAATGATAAAAGCTCAAAAACTACTGTGCTGATTTTAAAACAAATCTTTTACTGTTGGGAAGTTACACTATCCCTGGGATAGGCTTTATTTGATTCCCGTATTCCCACGGGAACGGGAGTACGCGGATGAAACCGCGTGATGTCCGCTAAAAACTTATAAGTTCATTGTATATTATAAAAGATTATTAAATTCGGATTCTGTTTATGAGTGAGGTCGTCGATATGAAAGAAAGCATATGTCCAGAGTGATTCTTACGGTGCCTATTGTATCTTAAAATTCCAGAAACAAGAGGACAAAAGTATTTTGGTGTCGCTTACGTAACGTCAGCAGTGGCCGATTGATCAACCCTAAATTAGTGGGTGCGGGGAGCTAGCGACGCGCGGAGGGTACGACAAACTAGGTTGGCCGCGGAAGCACACTAACCCCTAGAAAACTAGGGGTGCGAAACTCCACCCTCTTTTCTGGTCACGGGAGCACAGTGATTGGTTCGTCCGCCTCAATCGCTCGCCCCTCACCCAGATTACAATCGGTGGGGTGCGCTCATAGAAATAGTGTTATGTTTATCTATTTTCCCTTATGTACTATATGTGTACATAGTATATAGTAGGACCCTAATAGGGACCTTGAAGACTTGCCATAGTTGTACAACGATGACCTCCATAGACTTTTAAAATGTGGTCTTCGTAAATTGGTTACAGTACCCATCAACACTGTAGATATACTATGTTTAATAGACACCAAGTAACGTAGGTCTCATATTTAAAAATCACGCTTTATTCTAAAGTTCTAAACCAGTCCATTAGGACAATTTCATTATTAGTACATAGGTACTACCTACATAGTAAGTACAAGTACGGTAATTTGTTGTGAGGCAAAATTTATGCTGCAAATATGTAGATTTTCTATACTTATAATAAATCTGTAGAAGTGAAAATTCTGTACATGAAATATATTTTCAAGATAACTATCAGGGGGTGATTAGTGATCGATACTGATGCCAAAAATGCAATCAGTAAAATTTTTGTCTGTCTGTCTGTCTGTCTGTCTGTCTGTCTGTCTGTATGTTCCTTATAGAAACAAAAACTACTCGACGGATTTTAACGAAAATTGATACAAGTATTCTTCATACTCCTGGGCAGGTTATAGTATACTTTTCATCACGCTAAAATCAATAGGAGCAGAGTAGTGAAGGGAAATTTTGGGAAAACGGGAGAAGTTACTCCACTTTTTAAGCTTCCGTCGCGTGTGCAGCCTTAATGGTTAAAGTTACATAGAAATCATGTATGACGGGAATACATATTCGTATCTATACTAATATTATAAAGCTGAAGAGTTTGTTTGTTTGTATGGTTGAACGCTAGGATCTCAGGAACTACTGGTTAGATTTCAAAAATTCTTTCCCAGTTTGATAGTCCATTTATTGAGGATGGCTATAGGCTATATAGCATCACGCTAAGACGAATAGGGGCAAAGCAGCAATCAATAATGTTACGAAAACGGGGAATATTTTTTGCCGCCTGAGCTTCCGAGGCGTACGCTGGGTAAATAGTTAAAGATACGTAAAAATTGTGTATTACAATTTTGTTTCTCTTAAAAAGTTCTAAAAAAAAGTCCGCAGCAGTATATGTCTATCTCTTAAGGTTTGCTCACAATAACCTAATTTGTCTGTTTCTTAAGGTTCGCTCACAATATTATAAAACTGAAGAGTTTGTTTGTCCTAGGATCTCAGAAACTACTGGTTGCATTTCGAAAATTATTTTACCGTTTAATAGTACATTTATTGAGGATGGCTAATGGCGATATAAAGTCACGCTAATGCGAATAGGAGCGGAGCATCCATAAATAATGTTTCGAGAACGGGGAAAATTTATTTCTTTTGAGAGCTTCCACTGCGTACGTTGCGTAAATGGTTAAAGTTACGTGAAAATTTTGTATTACAAAAATGTTCCCCTTTAAAAGTTACAAAAAAATGTCGTAAACAGCATATGCCTATCTTTTAAGGTTCACTTACAATAACCCCCTTTAATAAGTTTTGAAGTATGAGCGACGCGACGGGAGTAGGTAAACATGGTCTGCAGTGGTAGCCAATCAACTGAACGATAAAAACCGGCCAAGTGCGAGTCGGACACACATGAGTAACCAAAAAAAGTACCAAAAAAAGGACGGGTGGAAGTAAATGCAACGGGAAACATTATATCACTTTACATATTTATACCACACCTCTCTCCTTCTCAATCTCATGTGATGCAAACGAAGTTGTGCGGGTCGGCTCTCATGTATATAAGCGACGCGACGGGACTAGGCCCGACGAGAGTAAATGCGACGCGAATGCGAAACATTATATTACTCAAAATATTAATACCATACCTCTCTGTTTCTAACTCTCATGTGCCGCAAACGAAGTTGCGCGGGTCAGCTAGTCTAAAATAAATTTCATCTAAGAACACCAAAAGACAAAGCTACTCTTGTTTAAAAAGTCAGTCAATATAGCATTCTAAATCAAGAATGAAGCACATAAAGCAACATGAATTTATTTATTATTATTATTTGTTAAAATCACTCGTGATGTTAGATTTAGTTGTAATTTGGTGACCCAAATAAAGCAAGTCAATCATATCAGCCTATGGCAATACACTCCTGGACGTCGGCCTCTCTCAATTTACGCCACCACACGGTCTTGTGCCCTCCAAAAACATAAATATGTACCATAATAAACGGAATTCAAACTAACTTAGACTTAGTGCGTCCAACCAATTATGACATACGGAGCCGAGACGTCGACATTTACGCTGCGGCTCGTCCGTGCCCTAAAAGTTGCACAGCGAACTATGGAACGAGCCATGCTTGGAGTGTCCCTCAGGGATAAACTCCGAAATGAGGTTATTCGGCAGAAAACCAGCGTGGTCGACATAGCTCGCAGAATAAGCACATTAAAGTGGCAATGGGCTGATCACATCTGTAGAAGATTAAGATTAACCTATGATTCTCAATTAAATAATTATTTCTATTGATTTCCTATTGTTTACTATTGCCTATCAACTTGAGACTGAAAATTAGGCTACTTTGATATAATGTTTTTATAGCTTTCAAGTGCAATACTCGAAAGTGACTCCAAAAGCGAAAATTATTTTTTTCTATCTTTTGATAGTTTTAGAGATTGCAGGGTTTTAGAACAAGCAGCAAAAATAACGAGATCGCCATTGGTGATGTTTGCAAGAAGCTCTTAAGGGACTTCGTCTGCGTAATTCTTGTAATTGCAAATTCTCGCAAATCGTTTGTATGATTAAACCAGCTACCATCTAAACCAAAATGAAACAGGAAATATATCTAAATAAAAATCTCTGTTTTATAAGGATTCCGGTAACAATGGCTTAAAACGGGAACTGACACTGCGTTGTCTGGCTTTCCATTGGTCTGGCATTAGGCTGTATTTTTTGAACCGTGATATGTACACAGCTGATTTTTTACAGATCATGTACCTATTTCTGTTGCATTTTAGTTGCAGCCGAAACAGAAATCGCGTTCAAACTCTACATTAACGCGGCTCGTAGGCAAAAAGCTTAATGTTACAACAAGTAACTTAACATTAAAAGAACAATAGGTCAAGAGGCCAAATGCGAGCCGGAATTGCCGCACGGAAGGTTAAACCTCAAAATAATGTTTGTTATATACCTTATGGATATATCAAACATTAAATAACCAATATTTTTTGGGGTTTTTGCCTCTTGACGTAATTGTTCTTTTTATGCCAAGATACTTGTTGTAACATTACAAAGCTTTCTGCCAACGAGCCGAATTAATGTAGAATTTGAACGAAAATAGAAAGTAGATAGTCAACCCGATATCGGATTGACGAAAAAACACGAATAGGTACTTCGATTACTGTAGATTTAAAGTAATGGTATATGGGATGAATAACTTTACTATATGTTCAGTTGCTTCTAACTTAATTGTCGTACAGCAGCCGCGAGCAAGCCAACTTCGCCTGAATGAAACTCGCAAGACTTTCGTTTTCCATACGAGTCGCTCACATGCTGGCAGCTCTGCATTTTGTTTCCCGCTTTTTCCTTGTGACGTCATTCACTGCAATTCATACACACAAATTGGTCTAAATAATGAAATATTTTTCGCTCCTGCCTCCTTGGCGTATCAGCTGAAAATGGATATAATTTACTTATGAATTTGCCCTTTGACTAGTGGTTGACGGTGCCTCAGGGTTTAAATTCACAATTGGATCTAGCAACAGCCATGTTTGTAAGTCTAAGTTTAATATACTGATTTTTCTGTACGTGCGTATGTCGTGTAACTCTTCTCTGAATTTGTTTAGAATAATTTATTGGTATGCAAACCATTATAAATAAAATATGTCACAATTACGTATTGAAGTATTTCGATAAACTTACGTCTCTAAAATCTTTATCAAAACATTTTTCCAGACAAATCTTTTGTGCATCTACAAGTGATAAGATTTTGTAGCATCATCAATGTAGTCGAAATAAGTTTAAAAAAACCTCTAAAATGGATGTTTTCAACAAATATCTAAAAAAGTAACTGGTTAGATCTTGATTAAACTTAAATGGGATAAAAGATGTGACACAAGAGGATCTAGCTCTCAATTAAGAAGGAATCGGTTAAAACAGTTCTCTAAAAAATCCTAGGTAACACACATAATAAGAACATTATTATAGCCCGTTAGCTCTAAATTTTCCTCTGGCGTAGAGGCTGGTGTCGAGGCAAAGTAGGGGAGGCGACCAGCAAACTTAGAGCGAACGGGTAGTACCTACAGTCAAATTGAGTGGCTCCTTCTTTTTTTAAGTGATTAAAACCAGATTATTTACACTGTTGATTGAAGACATTCGGTGGAACTTGCTGCACGTACCTATTGAATAAGATTACTTGTGCCTATAGTTCCACAACATCCTGACTGGTTTCGCCTTACGATGAGTGATGCAGGGTTATTTAAATTGCCATTCTTTGCCTTTGAAAATGCCATAAGGTGAAACCGGTCAAAAGTAAGTAAATGTTGTGTTAATCAATATCTCTTAAAAGCTAAAAACATTATTTCAAACATTGAAATGTCGTATTTTCGATGTATAGTCGAGTAAACCAATGTAACACGGCCTGATTCATGCAGAACGAACCAAACAACAAGGTATTTAGGGGAGGGTACACCAAAAATGTGCCTATTTCAGATCTTCTTTAAGCATTGTTGTGCATGTTTGGGTCGGATGCACATACACGCCAAATCACAGCTTTCTTGTACCTACTAATAGAACTGCGAAATGGTTCCTTAATGACCACGGAGCCAATAAAAGTATCAACGATGATCTCATTTAAACTAGGCCTTTTCCCAACTCAGTTGGGATTGGCTTTCCAGCTTAACTACAATGCAACTGAACTTAGGGTATTCTCTATGAGCAATCAATATCATTTAGTCACACTGAATAGTATAATAGTTCATGAGATCAAATAAAAAATCAAAACCTGCCTTCCGGCTCTACGGATTAGCAGCGTTAAATTTCACTTGGCTGACCATATTTCTGGTTATGAGCTTAAGTCTGATCAGGACGCCAGCAGAGAGAGGTTGAAAGTGGTCACGAATTACGGAACATCTTATGTTCCGTAATTCTCTTAAATAGGCGTCCATACTATGGGCATATGAGTTACGTGACTATTGCTGATCCAGGTCCCAAAGATTATCTTTTGGGGGTGTTACCAAGTTTTTTGGTTACATACAACAGTGAGACGCGAGCACCTTTTAATTTGTAGTAGGATTAAAAAATAATTCTAAAAGTCTACAAAAGTAAAATATTTCACAAGATTCGATTAGAGCTAGATAGAAATAAAACTTTATGATGCTTTAAAGTAAGTATAAATTTAACATTAATTTGAATTAGTTCTGTTTTCGATAACGTAGCAGCAAATTTAATAAGCCGAATAAACATTGTGCTAGTAGGTACATTTTGTTAGTAATTAGACTATTTGCGAAAACTAGTTCCGCACTAGTGAAACCTAGACATAACAGACTATAGAATAATCTTATGCATAGAGTGCCTAATCTTTACTCTGGTTCTAATAATATATTTTATCTTTTGTCTATGCAAGGATGTTTGTCTGCGACAACCGTTAGAGTGAATCAACTCAACGTCATATAATTATGTTACTCCCGCGAGTACAAAAAGGCTAGCCTTTCTTAATGGGCCGGTGATGAGTGAAGCGACCTCAAGGCTTTGTGGCCGGCCAGACAGCCCGAAAAACATCTAACAAAAGAAGCCATATATATAAACACGTCTAGTCGGTTTTAGGAATTCGCGCTAATGCGTCTGGCGACCCACTTGAATACATTTGCGGCCAGTCGGACGTTATAAAATTATTTAATAATACAGTCTATTTGATGCATCTGCGGTGTCGTCGACATCTATGGCGTAGGTAGTGTGTACGTGGAACAAGTTACTTAATGGTAATTACAGCAAATTATGTTGATAACAAATTCTTTATATTTTACTTGCTGACCCGCGCAACTTCGTTTGCGTGATAAATGAAGAACTACTCGACCGACCGATTTGGTGCAAACATCACATGAACCATCTACTAAATAGCCCAAACAAAGTCTAAGCATTTGGTTTGGATAGGTGAGCCCGTTCATGAGTTATAAAATTACAACGAAAAGATTTTTATATAGATTCATCATATTTGTTAAGAATAGAGTTTAGTATAATTTTATGTGCAATATGCGTCGTGTTGAAAGGGACAGGGAAAGGCTGGTTACTTGCCGACCATAATGTCTTCAAATAAGCTTAATGACTATGTCTTCAAATAAGCTTAATGTTACTGCATTCGGACTGTCTCGGTAGCGCAGGAGGCAGTGTAATGGTCTGGCGCGCCGAGGTCCGAAATCGACTCCCGGATCAGGCCAAATATTTATACGTGATTCACAAAATAATGTTTGTTTCGGAGTTTGAATGTTTCTATGTATAAGATGTATGTATTTAGAAATATATAGGTATCTTTATCAGTTGCCTAGATCCCATAGAACAAGATTATTATCAGCATAATTTGAGTTAGATGTGTGAGAAATTCGTGATGAACTGAAGCCATCTTGGAAACGCTCCTGAATGAAAATGCTGACTGATTATTATACTCATATCAAGACGCTACAGTTGTAGCGTAAGATGTTTAACGCAGTAAGTACGTTGCTCGAACAGATAAACAGTATAAATACCAATTGTATTATTTGTACGTGTTGTTGAACGCCACATCCATGACTTTGCCCAAGACTATCAGAATCCGGCCTGAGGACGGCGGGCGGGTTGCTCGCTGTCGTTACAGAAGCAGGCCCAAGACGGCAGCGTGACGCGAAAGTTTCACGCTCGCCTCATGCTCCAAGAAGCTGGGTAGCACGCGAATGACGCGGGATAGTACCCGAACCCCCTAGGTGAGGCGTGGTGGAAGATGACGTCTGTCAGGAATCCGGAGACATCCTTCCGTGAGCGTATCCGGAGCTCCCGGCCGCAAGCAGTGGTAGGGCGCCTTGTGGTTCAGGCGGTAAGACGGCATAATAGCATCCATGATGGATTTCCACACACAAAAGAAACGCTACATTCATCCATGGGGATTTGGTGAAACCGTCAGAATGAATTACTATACATTTTAAAGATATAGCTTTAATAAGAGCGTCGCCTATCATTATCAAAGTTTCAAAGTCCTTAATGAAAGACCAACATTTATAATTTATAATTAAAATAATTTTTCCAGTGGTGCTGGTAATCCCGGGCATGATAGGGATATCCCTCCTATTGATTACCCAGGGCTCCCAACCGTAGGCATCGGATAGGGAACGTGTGGTTTTTAGTCGGTATGAGTCCAGCATAGCATCTATCTAGGTATGTAGGATTTTCCTCGCGTTAACAAAATGTATTGCGGGTGAAATATTTTGACGAAAAACTCGAAGTCTTTTCATGGCCACCATACAAAGCTTAGTACCATTTTTTGTTGCATTTTTTTCTATTATAGCCCGTTTACCAAAACATGTCCGATAAAGGCAGGTCTCGGAAGTCGGAGAGCTTCTCCTCATTCACCGTCCAATCACGTAGCAATTTGCTACGACAGCGGAAGCGGACATTTCTTCACACAGTTATAAGAGATATTCTGTGCTGATCTGGTTACAAAGACTGGCGTTTAGGTAGGTAATTTCAAATTATCTTACGAGTATAGTTAGGTAGGAGCCTGAGTTTAGGTTTATCTGCATTTATGGCTCTTTTGTTTGGTGTATCTTTATGCTTGTCTTTTTAAGAAAGTTTTTTTACTTCGTAGGGTCACTAAAACCTCGGTGACACAGAGCGAGTTTATAAGCTGCTAATTGGCAAGTTTAAAGGTGCGATTCCACTGAGGCGGAGCGGAGAGTAGCGGAGAAAAGCTGTGCCGCGATTCACCAATCATATGGCTTAAAATTATCATCTCTTCTCCACTCCGCACCATGATTGGTGAATCGCGGCACAGCTCCGCTCCGCCTTAGTGGAACCACACCTTTAAAGTTGAGTGAGGGAATGATGACCGGATAGTTAAAAGCAGATTGTAAAAAGCTTGAAGACATCTTCTTTATTTTTACGTAAATTTTAAAGAATAATTTTGTTCAGCTACTACGAAATTCTGGTATATACTTCCGAGGGGTTACCCGGGGCTCCCCGCCGTAGGTAGCGGTAGGGCACCGTGTGGTTTTAGTTGGTAATAGGGCGGCATAGCAACCATGAAGGATTTTCCAACACGTCAGAAGTTATAATACAATTGTTGGATCCAAATCCGAGAATTCAAATGTTGGAAGTTGTAATACAAAAAAATATATTCAAGATGAAATATATAATTAACCCTAGATCAGGAATAAGTAGATAGTAAAATAAAAACAACAATGTTGAAATAAATAAACAAAATAATAGACAGAGTCTCCGATTCGACGGTATGGACGATGGCCTGAGAACGAATTTATTCGTAAAAAAAGAATGAATTTCTTCAATTTTTTCCTTATAAATAAAGTTGATTGTTATATTAAATCGAATCGGTAACGCAATATAACATCACTATAGTAATTGGTTATCGAGCTGTCAAATGTAAAATACACGGTTAGTCAGAATATAACGATCCTATGTTGAAGGCGGTGTTGAGTCTCTTTGCAACTGGAGAGACTACCTCCTAATGCGTGTCCCACGCCTGTATAATGGAATGGTTTGTGCTCTAAAGAATTTGTTTGATGTGATATCCACGGCTACTTTCTATCACAGCACTGCTCGTCACAAAGAGGTAGTTCATCCTCACATTTTTCGTTCGGAGCGCTTACGGACGGTAAAGCCCCCACCGAGCTTTCTTCCGCTCACGCTTGTATTGTGGAATGAACTTCGCGATGTTTCCGTACGTCTACAGTATGAGTTCTTCCAAAGTGGTCCAAGAGGGGTTTTCCAGGGTTGGCAGTGTGAGTATGTCACTCCTTGGTGTTGTAAACATCCATAGGTTATAGTGACCACTTTTCTTGCCCAAACACAAGGTAACTGCTGTAAATCGTTAAGGAATTTCTTGGGCTGTCTTTCAGCTACATTATCAGATCAACTCCAGACCTATATTAAATTGTGGTGCTTAAAAGCACTTACTTAAAAAGTTAACGGACGCACTAATTGCCCCTACAATTTTCGAAAGTTTCCCTCGATTTCTCCGGGATGTCATCATCAGATCTTGACTACCTTGCAATGGGGCCAACTTGGAAATACCTACTTTTAAACAAAAAAAATATAGGTAAGTATATTCGGTTCATAAACGACGAAGTTATGTGCAACAATCATAAAAAAAAATATTCGGTCGAAATAAGAAACCGCCTCCTTTTTGAAGTCGGTTAAAAGAAGAAGAAAAGAAGTAGTTTCAGACTAACATCCACGTTAAGCCGTTGGTCCCGGTTGCCAGTAAAATGACAGTCGTTGAGTCAAGTTGATGACTTTATTTCAACAGCAGGCAGTCACAACCTGCGCCTGTCCATTTAAACACGGCAATACAGCTCACCACCTATTACGTGGGACAAATTATAAAAAAAAAGGTGAAATGTGGGCATATAATATGCCTCTGCCTACCCCTTCGGGGATAAAGGTGTGGGCGTGAGAGGCGTAAAAAATCTGTTAGGGAATGAAATTCAATAAAATATGAAATACGTCCTTCATCAATCCTATTAAATAATGTTTTACGCAAAATTAAAGAAATTACTTTGTCCCATACAAACTTTGTCACTTATTCTCACCACCTTAGAGTTACAATGTCTAAAAATCCTTTGGTATCTGATGATCACAACATGTAAAAACACACCCTCTAAGTTTCAGGTCTGTATGACCAGTGGTTTACACTGTGCGTTGATCTGTCAGTCATTCAGGACAAAGATTTTTTTTGTAAATAGTAACAGAATTCACGTTTCACACGCGTAGTTACCGGGAATAAAGTACCTACAGTATATGTCACCCGGTGATAGTGTAGCTTCTCAACAGTGAAAGAATTTTTTAAAGTACTAACCTAGTTTACACAGTAGTTTTGGAGTCTATTCAATGCAAACAAGCAATAAAAAAATCCGGAAGCCTGCCGTTTTGCTGAAAAGATTTTGCTAAAATTTCACTAGTTCCCCAAACAAATTTTGGCATCTATGGATACAGTACTAATTTAACGTGTATCTAAGATGGTTCTTAAATACAAATAAAATTTTGAATATAAATCAGTTTACTTCCTGAGTGAGGAAAGGATTTTATTAGCAAGGTGGTAGTATAATACTGAAAGTAACAACTTTCATAGTAAGTATTTATTTTGCGACGCGGCGACTTGGAAGTGGCTGACCCAACCAAGAGTTGATTCGTAACCCGCCGATGATGTGGCGGGGTCTATTTGACCCTGTTCATTTTGTTTCGAGGATATTATTTATTATTCCCTAGTTGCACGTTTTCGAACTTCTTAGTAGCTGAAGTTAATGAACGCTCTTCCTCTCTGCGCACTGGACCTAAGTCAAGCTTTGCTTGCGCAAGGAGCTACACGCCAAGAAAACGTCTACAGGGTACGAATGACCTTTCCACAATCGTGACATAGAAGTTTCATTCCATATTTCGGAAAATGAGGAATAGGGGCCGATGTGTAGCCACGCACATTCAGCTCGCCACAAGCTGCCCTGTGGAAGCGAATTTGTGCTTTTCTATGACCTTGTGAGACATTTTTTTGTTGATCTCAGAAAGTTAATGATTTAAAAAGCATCTCTACTATGCCATCATAGGGTTGCGTTAATCCCATGATAAGATAACGACTGTCCGCCAGGGGATATTATTATTATGTAGATGGCGCTACAACACGTTCCTCCCTAATTGAGAGAAACGGCAAAACTACCTCGGCGAGGTCAGTAACAGTCGGCCGAGGCATCAGGGCGATTGGGTAAGAAAACGACGGACTATTCGGGCATTATCGAGCAAGACAGCCCTCTGCATCCTGGCCATCACTGATTTACCACTAATCCCAAGCTTCCCAAGGTTTTCTGAGAGGCTCTTTGGGATCAAACCATTGACTGTTATAACAACCGGGATTATTTCTGTGGACACCACCCCCCACATGTCGGTAACCTCATGGGCCAGGTCCAGATACTTCCTCTTCTTTTCTGCTTCGGCTCGTATGAGGTTCTCGTCATACGGGATGGTGATATCCACAAGAAACACCCGAGACTCTGACCGGTCCATCAGCACGATATCAGGCTTATTCGCTAGAATAGTCCTGTCCGTAATGACGGACTGGTCCCAGTAGAGTTTTGCGCGGTCGTTTTCGAGTACGGCTTCCGGCAGGTAGCTGTAGTATGGCAGGGTCTGATCGATGAGGCCGTACTTAAGGGCAAGCTCCTGATGGAGTATCTTGGCTGCTTGGTTATGCCTGCGCAGATACTCAGTGTTGGCAAGCATTGAGCAACCGGAGGTCACGTGTCTGAGGGATTCACCGGGTTGGCGACACATGCGACAGATGTCCGCTGTCCCGTCCCTCAGGATGTACCTCCTGTAATTGTTCGTCTTGACAACCTGATCCTGTATCGCACAGACAAAACCTTCTGTTTCCCCAAAGAGGTCACCGAAACGCAGCCAGTGCACAGATGCTTCCCGGTTTACGTGGGGCTCATGTAGAGCTTGGTAAAAGCGACCGTGCAGCTCTTTACCCTTCCATACGGCCTCACGCTCAGAGGTACCAAGTACCGTCGGAGCTCGCCACTCGATTTTAGCCAAGGATAACGGTGTAAGTCCTTTATCGCATTCTTTGACCTCTCCATGAAGCACACTGTCCGACTTCGACAGGAAAAAGTTCCTGAGATTGCACACCTCGCGATTATGCATGACCTTAGCACTAAGAAGGCCTCGGCCACCGCACTTTTGGCGGGATGTACAACCTCATAACCGAAGACTTCGGGTGGAGCATTCTATGAAGGGTCATAGTAGCGCGGACTTTTCTGTCCAGGGCGTCTAATTCGGTTTGAGTCCACCTGACTACGCCAAAGGTATACAACAAGACCGGCATCACCCAGCCATTATACGCCCGTGTCTTGTTCACGCCCGACAACAGGCTGGTACAAACCCTTGCCAAGCGCTCCCAAAACACGTCGCAAACAGCCTGTTTGACGCCCGCTATGTCGACACCCAAATTCTGCGACATGCCCAGGTACCGGTAAGTTTCCCCCTCGGAGAGTGATCGAAGGCTCACCCCATCAGATACGGGTATACGATCCGATGAGATGACTCTCCCCCCCTCCACATGAAGAACCGCACACTTGTCTACTCCAAGCTCCATGCCGATGCCACTGCTGAAATCACATGTGATATCCAGCAGTCGCACCAGACCTGCAGCGTGTGGAGCAAACAACTTGAGGTCGTCCATGTAGAAGAGGTGAGACTCCCTCGGACCCCCTCTCCGAAGTTGAAAGCCCATCCCCGACTTCTCCAGCAAAGTGCTTAGAGGATTCAGGGAAAGACAAAACCATAGTGGACTCAAGCTATCACCCTGGAAGATACCCCGTTTAACCATTATCTGGTCTTCAGCAGCCGACAATCTGACCCCAGACAGACTAAGCATTGTGCTCCATTGCTCCATACAGGTTCCAAGGAAGTCTCGAACTGTATAATCTATCTTATACAGCTCGAGGACCCTCTTCAGCCATGTATGGGGGACCGAGTCAAACGCCTTTTTGTAGTCTATCCAGGCAGCAGACAAATTACGTCGGTTACGTTTGGCCTGCTGACTAACGACCGCGTCTATCAGGAGGAGTTCCTTAGCACCACGACTCCCTCGCCTACATCCGTTCTGTGCAGCAGCGAGGATCTGACAGTTGTCAATGTGACTAGCTACTTTGACCTCCAGAACAGACGTTAGTGCCTTGTAAAGTGTAGGAAGACACGTAATAGGTCGATACTGCGACGGGTTCGCGGCACTTTCTGATTTAGGAATTAAATGAGTGATTCCAGTGGTGAGGAAGTTTGGGAGCATCTTCGTGTCTAGGGCCTCTTGGAACTGTCCTGCGAGAGTTTCATGGGATATCCGGAAACTTTTCAGCCAATAGTTTTGCAACCCATCGCTTCCTGGAGCTTTCCAGTTGGGAGCTTTGGTAATTGCTGCCCGAACATCATCCTGGCTGACAGTTACCGGGTCCATCTGTGGTAAGTCCACACAGGAATCCTGGATGACCTGCATCCAGGGCCCCTCCACATGCTCCACAGGTCGTGACCACAAGTTGCGCCAAAACTCAACCAGCACCTGTCCATCCGGACGCTCAGTTGCAGCGTTGTCCATGGGTTTCTCAATGGACCTGTAAAACTTCCTCTGATCACTCACGAAGAGGCGATTCTGGTGATATCTCTTAACTCTCTCCGAGTATCGTCGGATTCGTTTGCTCCAAGCTGACACCTTCTGTTTCAGGATGTCTATGCGGTCCGTCAGTTGCTGAGCATTAGGATCTGCAGAGCCTAAGTCACACCCTGCAAATGCTGCTCCGACGAATCGCAAGACTCTTGGTCTTCTGTTACCGTTTCTAAAACTGATCAGTTTGCCGATGAGGACCCTGGCCTCAGCGATACGAACTCCAATCCTGCGCTTCCAAGCAGGCTCGGGGTCTCTCACTCGCCGAGCATCAGCAGCTGCCACCTGCCGATTTGGTTGAAGCTTGGCGCCGATGTATCGACAAACTGCCATTGCGGCGCCGAATAGGATTGAATTCGTATCGGTGAGACCGCTGCTGTTCTCCAGATACGGAAGCAGTAACATGTTAACGGCCTCAACGACATTCCGATTTTGGGGGCTCAGAGCAATTCTGGGAATCCGGGGCCTCCTTTCCAGAGGCATATCACGCGCTTCCAGAATCGCCTCCTCAAGAATCCTCCTGATTTGCTCCATATCCTGGGAGACTGTTCCCTCCCCTCCCCCATCACGAGCTTCAGGTTGAGTAGTGCCATCAGTCACAGTATCAGCATCTTCATGTTGCACTGAGACAATCGACACCCGTCCCTGTGCTGGTGCAAGAGCAGGGGCAGGAACAGCCTCGAGTCGTAGTTGCTCGAGTTCGTCTGCACTAAATGCGTTAGAACGCAGTAGGAAACGAACCCGATCAGCCAGGTTTTGGTCGGTGATGTGGGACAGTGACGGCTCAAGAGCTTGAAAGTTGCGAAGTAGTCTTGCTCGACGTCCCATTCCCCCGGTTTCTCCCCCAGTCGCCCCAAAGTGGGCGCGCATGATGTTGGCATTCTGTTCTCTGGTCCATCTCATGCGTCGCCCTCCACCAGGTGCGGAAGCCTCTTGCTGAGTCCTCGCGGGCTCTGCAGGCGTCAAGCCTCCTGGTGGCGATGATGGTGGGGTAGCGGCCCGACGAGTTGTTCGTGTCAGGCCAGGTCTGCGTCTTCTTGCAACAGTTATATGGGAACTCATCATGGGCCTTATTATTATTATAATCCTCGAAAACCACGTAAGTATATCAGATTTTGGGTAGGGGACAAAACTACTTTCAATTCAGTGTTACTTGTACACGGAAGAATTACGGTAGAATTATAACATAGAATTATAAGTCTACTAGCTGACCCGCGCAACTTAGTTTACGTAAGAGAGAAAGAGAAATAGAAAGATTCCCCGTGGCGACTATTCTTATCGCATGGTTCCTATCGCGTGTTTTCCCGTTGCATTATTTTGGCACAAATTAGATTTCCATTAAAATGGTCATTGCAAGCGAACCTAATCTGAAGATTGAGGAGCCAAATTAAACTCTTCGTAAGTTCTTGAATTCCAGTACGATAGGACGGAGATCGTTAGTAGTTACCCTACGTATAAAGTACCTAATGCCTACTAAATGATACAAAAAGGGAAATCGATAACATAATATCAGTTTCGTTAAGAGATTCAAATAACTCCTTTATCCAGATGTTTAAATTGAGGAGCCACTTTGACACAAATCTAACTTTTTATCTATTGGCCTACAAATTCCAAAAATTGTTCTAATTTTTTTTATGATTGTCCACTAAATAAGGACTTCATTTAAACTAAAAAGTGAGGTGGCTCCTCAATTCATACGGACACTACTAATACTTACTACTGGCAAATAGTAGTGTCAAGGGAAAAGTACATTCAATATTCCTTAGCACTACCACTACCGCTTAACAGGGTTACGGGATTTTTTTTACGTTCCCGTGACTCTCCTGGTAGTTCCAAGGGTCGGCATGCAGCAGCGCCACTGGTGTTGCAACGTTTATATGCTACAGCTTACAGTAACCAACCATCAGATGGGCCGTAAGCTTGTCTGCCCATTTAGTAGTATAAAAACCAGCCAAGTGCGAAATGGACTCGCACACAAAGGGTTCCCTACCAAAAAAGGGCAAAAAATCACATTTGTTGGATGGGACCTCTTTTTCTGACTGTAGTAATAGGGAATATGCATGATTTTTTTTATAACTTAAATGAATTCCTTACATCATTATAAAACCAAAATAATATGTAAGTAAGTCTTAAATGATCAAATTATTCTTCAAATTAAAATTTTAAACATTAATTAAATTTGAGCACTTGAAACGCCACCAATATTGGCGCCATTTTGATGACGAAAGATGTCACTTGTCAATCCGTGTATGTTTGAACTGTTGGTTTCAGTCAGTGACCTTTATACATATTTTCACAAATTTTTTGTAGTAATTTTATTCCGATCATGGAAAATGCTAAATAACCTTTGTACAAGTATTGTATGGTAACGAAGTGCGAATAATAATATTAGAAATGCACTAAATAGATAAAGTATTTATTCGTATTCCATGCGGTACGAAACTACGAAAAAGTTATAGTTAAATAGAAGTACAGTACGGGGCCATAAAGAATGCACATCGGCAATCATCGCATTTCCGAATGCAAACGAATGCTCATTTCCATGTACATCAATTATTAGATTAGTCGTTTATCAGAATTTGAATTTAGCACTAAGTACTTTATTGTTGTTTTGTTTTGATTTCACGTGAAATATATAGAGCTGTAAAACACGACGTAACTATTTTTAATTATTGCTATATTCTTGTTAGGAAAAAATAATCTTCAAATAATCTTCATAAATATATATTTTATATAAGTAAGATCGACAAAAAGTGTAATATTGTGGTGACAAATTGCTAGGCCATCGGCCACAACACGGTTTAACCCTGTACCCTTAGTCGACTTATGCGACATATTATTTTTCTTATTCTAATAGAACACCGCACGAAAAATACGGATTCAGTAGGTATAATAAAAACAAAATCATGTATATTCAATTCCTTCCATTTCACTATCTGTGCTCTCATTGAGGTCTGTGTCACTGCCACTATCAGCTGTATTTATTACTAGCCTATCCAATCTATCTATTTTGTCCTCCATAGCGTGTTGAATGAATTCCTCGATATTCATTCTCGCATTTTATCGCATGATCGCAAACCTTTTTCCACTCATCAGCCCCGATCATGTTTAATTTTTCAGTTAATAATGTCTTTATTGAACTTAAATTCATATCCACGTTTCTCGCGGCTACATAGCCTTTTAGTTGAGACCATATATTTTCAATTGGATTAAAATCCGGATGGTACGGTGGCAATCGCAACACAGTGTGCCCATGTTCGGCTAGTATCTTGTTCACGGAAAACTCTGTAAATCTGTCCTTGTGCTGACATATAATATTATATATCTGAGGTTTTGTTAATTTATGATCAACTGAAATTTCGTGTCTTTGTAACCAATTGATCATTTCCGGTTTATTGGTGTTTGAGTTGGGGGGTCTTTCAACATATTTATTGTGATAGGGTGCGTTGTCGATAACCAGAACAGAATCATTAGGTATATTTGGAATTTATTGATTAACCAGCCACTTCTCGTAGTTTTCGTTATTCATTTCGTTGTGATAATCACCTTTAGCGTCCGTGGTAACGTATAAATACGTTAAAAAGGCTCCTGGTACAAAGCCTTTTTCGTTACCTGCGTGAGCAAATTATCAAACGTTGACCTTTTGAAATCGGTTTTTTTACCCCTATTTGCTTATCATCACTCCAAGTTTTTCCTTTAGTGTTGGTTGTGTGTATGTAGGACTCATCCGTATAGATAATGTTTTTTCCTGCTTCTCGAAATTCGCGTATTTTGTCCAGATATTCAATTCGTTTGAGAGCTACATCGTGCCTTTTCATTAGAACTTTTCTATTGTCTTTTATTTTTGTGAACGCAAATCCCATTTCATAAAGCATTTTTCACAACGTCTTTTCAGACCCATTATAATTAATAGCTTCAGATAATTTAGCTTTTAATGTTTTTATTGTAGGCAGTTGTTTGTAACGCAGATGAAAATCGTACACCATTCTTCTAACAACATCATAATCAAAATCGTCCATATCTAAACGAAATTGTTTTTTTGGTCTCCCATTTTTTCGAGAGCTGGATTTTGTTCCACTGGAATGTGTATTATCAGTGCCAGTGCCGAGTTCGTTTAATATATTTTTCAAAGTTCTTTTTGAAATTCCAGTGGCATCTGCAACTCTCTGTTGAACCTTCTTAAAATAAATACTTACATTAACATCCTCATGTTTTTTAAATTGGTTGGCTTCAGATAAAAAATATTTATAAACATTATGGATAATTTCGCGTGACTGGTAGACTAACGGCTTACCTTTTTTCCCTATAGATGCGATAGTAGGTACTAATTTAATTTTATAGGGGTTTCAGCAGCTCTATATATATATTGGCTTAGATAAGCGACTGCACTCTCTCGCATTTGAACCATGACTGACAAAACAAACGTCATGGTGTGTGCCGTGTGTGCGACACAGATATCGCTATACGAAGTCGAAATTAGCCGATTGCCTCTTTCTAAAGCTCGATGTGCATTGTTTTTGGCCCTTATGGATGATATAGTAATTGTATGTAGTATTAGTACATAGTATGAGGCCGTACTTCCACTCCGACCAACTAAACGGATCAACTCAAACGGATCAACTATTTTTATATTTATTTTTATTTTTTTCTTGGCGGCAAAGAAATTCAATACCCGAGAGGCAGTACAAAGTGCCTTTGAAGAATTTGTAGGCTCCCGTGCAGCTGATGTCTTTAAGAAGGGCATCAATAAACTGCCGCTGCTTTGGCAAAGATGCATTGATTGCATGGGTGATTACTTCGATTAATGCAAATAAAAAATACATGAAAAAAAATCGTTTAATTTTTTTTCATAGATAACTGCATAATTTCTTAGGTAAAGACCTAATATAAATCAATACAATATTCCTATCAAACAACTATAAGAAGTATGTATAGGTGAAAAAGAAAATCGTTGATCCGTTTCAGTTGTTATTGCAGTTGGTCCGAGTGGAACATTTTTTCATAAATTAACATCTGTCATCAACCAGTTGGTCCGATAGGAATAAAGTCCCTTATTGAGTTCCATTCCGAACAACGGTTGGTCGGTTTAGTTGGTCGGAGTGGAAATACTGAAAAAATCAAGTGTTCTATCTAAACCACAGAGATCAGAAAAAAGATCTTTTCTGATACTCGTATCTGTGATCTAAACACTTGATTGTTTGTTTGCATCGCATAGACTCCGAAACTAGAATCTATTCCAAACAATTAAGTATGTAGATATGTAGAGGGGGAGAATCTAATTCTCGCCCCTCTAGTTTTAACAGAAAGACGGACAGGGAAGTCCTCGCCATCACCACTAATGAAACAAATTGTCAGACCACAAGGAAACAGACACATTTGAATCCCACAATAACCCTCTCTTTACACGGAACCATACTTTAATGAAAAAGGTCCAATACCTACTCACGCTTTGACAGGTAGGTACATTAGGTACCAAAGTGACAACTTTGGTTGCGGATTTATTAATTAAATACATTGCTTAATTCAATGGCTAAACTACTACTTGACACAACTTCTCTTCTAAGCAATTGACATCGTAACTTAGTTGCTTCTTCAGGTAGTCCCAGCCTACGACGTTTAAACAAACCGAACTACTGTAGGCTTTATCCTCCTAATACAGATGGTCCAACCAAGACCTGGCAACGTAATAACAATGTAAATTTCATCAGCTGAGCGTTCATGTTCATTGTAATGGCTCTTTTCAGTCCTGTCGAATGTAGTCTTCGTAGAGGCCATTCCCGTATTTTACAAAGACTTAGTGAGTCTGTTTCCTGACAGAATGCAGTCAGCACTATATGTAGAATAAAGTTCATGTCTTCCATGATCAGTCTGCTGACAATACTTGTCGTATGGATTGAGTGTAGATGGTATCATGCGGTGTTATTTTATTGACCAGTGGATACTACCTAAAGCGTGGTCTTTCATTTTTTCTGGCAAGCCATCTTAGCTTTTCTTCTTACAAATTGTATTTTTGTCACACAAAACTTCCGTATAGCATATTTGGTTAATATTATACCAAAATAGCGCTTTTTATTTAACTTTATGGCTTTGTAGTAAAATCATCTCTTTGAAGTCTGAAGTAAAACCATATCCCTAACATAAATGACAACGCTTTCACAAATTATGTGTCAAAATAAAAAGTAATTTAAGTATTTTTTTTTTCTTTTTTTTTTTTTTTTTAACGTGAGTGAAAATCCTCGTAGGATGCTATGCCGGACTCTTACCGACTAAAAAACCTCACGTAACGCCCAACAGCCTATGGTTGAGAGCCCCGGGTAAGCCCTCAGGAAGGATGTCCCGTGACTCCCAACAGACCTACGGCCGCCAATGCGGCCTCGCCCAGGGGGTGGTTCGGGTGCAATCCCGCGTCTATGGGGGGTTTCGGGTGTGACCCCGCTTCTAAGGGGGGGCGTGCGTGAGTGCTCACGTCACGCTGCCGTCATGGGCCTGCTTCTGTAAGGACGGTGAGCGGCCCAAAGTAATTTAAGTATAAAATAAGAGTATTTAAGGAGTATTGATAGCAACTCCGGAGAAAATCGACCCCAAAATAATTTACTTTCCTTTTTTAGCTCGTTATAGCATAAATTTCAATAAAATACGAAACACGTCTTCAATAAATTATGTTAATAATGCTATATGCCAAATTTTAAGTAGATCGGACCAAGGAATCACGCTATCCCATACAAACTTCTCCCTCCTTTTTTATACCTTTGGAGGTGGAATTTGCAAAAATATTAAAATTACTTTTTTCAAACTGTAACAAACAACGCTCATGCTTAGTTTCATCATCGTATCATTAACCGTTTAAGCAATAATTGATAATAACTTTGGGTCTAGGGATCGAACCGCAAAATTAAGTTTGCTTTGAATTCTATATACTTTTCCGGAATAAAAAGTACCCAGTGTGGTGCCCAGGCTATTAAAGAATAATTATACTAAGTTTCATCGTAATCGAACCGGTAGTTTTTGCGTGATGCCTGAACAAACAGACAGACAGACAGACAAAATTTTTTTTAATCACATTTTTATTTATTTATTTTATTTAAACTTCATGCACAATGTACATAGGCGGACTTAATGCCATAGGCATTCTCTAACAGTCAACCATAGGTGATGCAGAGACAAACAAAGTATCTTGTAGAAGTAAAGTAGAGAAAATTAAGACTTGATCAAAAAAATACATAACAAGATACCTAAATAATAAGCATACAACCCATTAATATTAATAACATAACATACTCCTAACATATAATATATAAATATATACACTCATATAAATACATACATACATATACAGTTACACATAAGTACATATATAAACAATATGTAGAAAGCTAAAGCTTCGGTAACATGAGCAAATATAAAACTACTAAAACTATGATTCTGCCAATCTATTCCAAAATAATTTGCGAACTCGTTTCTTAAATGAATAACGGCCAGTAACCTTCCTGACCTCGAGCGGCAGCGCGTTCCACTGCAAGACAGACTGCACCACAAAAGAAGAGTGTACAAAACCAGACTTATGAGAAGGGCAAAGTAGAAGTCGATTATTCTGTGAACGAAGGGTTCTATAATGGTTGTTACAAAGATATTGAAATTGAGAAGATAGATAGTTAGGAGAATTGGGAGATGTTAGGATGGAAAATAGTGTGGTAAGTGCACGCAGATCACGCCTTGGGCGAATGGGCAGCCATTTTAGTTGGGAGCGATAGTTGGACACATGGTCATACTTACGGAGACCAAAAACGAACCGAATGCAGTTGTTTAGAAGACGATCATACTTGTTAAGGTGTTCTGCGTTCAAATCGAAGTAACAAACGTCACCGTAATCGAATAATGGAAACAATAGGGTCTCCACGAGCATTTTTTTTGTATTGGTGGGAAGAAGGTACCTCAGACGATATAATGCACGCAGAGCTCCCGTTACCCTCTGACTGACATGAACCACCTGCTCCTTCCAACTCAAGGTAGAATCAACCATTAAACCCAAGTTCTTCACGGAAGAACTAAATGGTATGATCGATCCGTTGAAAGTAACAGGTGGAAGAGACGAATAGTCCACTCAATCTATCAAGCGTTGGCTCCCCACCACAGATGCTTGGCACTTCGACGGATTCACGGTCAATCCAAATCTATTAGACCAATTGTGGATGCTGACAAGGTCTCTATTCACCGCATCGACCGCGACAATCAAGTCCTCTACCCGTGCCTGAGCATATAGCTGTAAATCGTCGGCATACAGGTGATACGCACATTTGAGATGTTGAGTTAAAAGATTAATAAATATAGAGAAGAGTAATGGAGATAAAATTCCGCCTTAAGGGACACCAGCATCCATATCGCACCAACAAGATAACCCCTCATCGACTCGAACAGCCTGCTGACGCCCCTGAAGATAACTAGAGAACCAGTCCAGTACATCCGGTGAGATCTTGAAGTGAGATAGGATAGCTAAAAGAATGTCGTGGCTGACATTATTAAAAGCATTTGAGAAATCTATCAGGACTAAAACAGTAAGTTTGGTTTCATCCATGCCAGCCCTAATATCTCCGGTGACTTTGAGAAGTGCGGAGGTAGTGCTGTGACCGGGCCTAAAGCCTGACTGTAGAGAACTTAATAATGACTTTTTGAAAATAAAAAGGGATAACTGTTTATGAACACAAGACTCAAGGACTTTTGATAAGAAAGGTAATATACTAATAGGGCGGAAATGATTTGGTAAAGAAGGATTTGTTGTTTTAGGGGTGGAATAACATAAGCCTTGCGCCATTGAGATGGAAACTGTCCCGACATTAGGGAGGAATTAATGATATGAGTAATTGCTAGCAGCACATGGTCCAAAATCATAGCAATCATACGGCGGCTAACATTGTCATATCCCACAGCGTTTGATTTAATGGATAGAATTATCTTCTTAACCTCACCTGGTGTAACTGGAGAAAATGAGAAGGAGTCCACTTCGGGACAAGGCATATTAGCAATATGTTCCAGAGTGCAACTCTTGGTCTGCTGATTCAGATGAGTAATTGTAGTGAAGTGCTTATTGATATCATCCAAACCAATTGTTGCACGGAACTCAGAACTATTCGGTTTTCCAATACCCAGAGTTCCTAGGAACTTCCAGATATTAGAAGAAGAGGAAGCAGAAATGTTATTAAGAATATAACGGCGTTTTACATTGCGTATCACCTGATTACACCTATTTCTGGCCGCTTTGTACAGTGACCACGTCTCATCGCCACGGGCTCTCCGAAACTTCCGAAAGGCACGATCCCTATGCCCCATCGCCAATCGAACCTCCTCAGTAATCCAAGGCGCAGGAGGACGCTTCAATTTCACTCTCCGTAATGGAGCATGTAGGTCGTACAGCCCTATTACCGCACTACACTGATCTGTATTAGTACTAATACAGATCAGTGCCGCACTATTAATTATAGACAACTTGTCATCTACGGAGGGGGTCTCAATCAAAGAGTACAATTATTTTTGGGTTCGGTGTCGGTCTAGTAACACCCCCTGCTATTTATTTTTTTGATATTTTGAATGTACAGAATTTTCACTTCTACAGATTTATTATAAGTATAGATTTAGTCGGTAAAAGAGGATTTTCCCTCACGTAAAAAAAAGAGGCTGCAGGCTTTGTCCTCTTACTGTTTTTGTGCTAATACATAATACTTTGTTTACAAAATGCTAATACAGTTTCTTCTATTGTGATCACACATTTACTGTAGATTTCATCTGCTAATTTGTTCATCTATAAAGTCTCTGATTGTTTGTATTCATCTAATTGGCTATCCCTGTACAAAATATAAGAGTAAGCGAAGATGGTAATACCTACTCTTTGTTATTCGGATGAACCGTGTACAGTACACCTTACCTAGTACATTCTTTCGTAATTCCTAGCTAGCCATGTTCAGGTTTTCATCTCACAAATGTAATATTTTGTATGTCAAAAACATACAAAATAATATGAAGGCAATTTCGCTTATTGAAATAAATATACGCATAAATAAAATACACAGTTTTAGTAAAATTATGAACATAATACAATTTGAAATGTTTTGACGTTTATCAAAAATAAGACCATTTTTTTTTTAAAAATTCAGCTGTCATGTGACAAAAAAAGTTTAAAAAGTACCGACTAAGGAGTATCAATATGAACTATGAGGCAAATGCCCCCAAATTTTTTTTCTAACCCATTTAAAATATGTTAAATGATAAATTTCATTAAAATAAAATACACGTCTCCCATCAATTCGGTTAAAGATGTTTTATGCCAAATTTAAATAAGATCGGATCAAGGAATCATGTAGTCCCATACAAACTTTGCAACTCTTGTTCACCCCCTTAGGAGATGAATTTTCAAAAATCCCTTCTTATTGCTCGCCTACGTCACTTAAGGAGCATTTGTGCAAAATGTCATGCTTTTAGACCAAGCGGTTTAGGCTGTGCGTTGATCGTCAGTCAGTCAGTTCTTGTTTTTATATATATAGATGAAGTATAACATATCTTCCAGTGAACTTAGATAATTTTTAAGTGCGTTGTTGTTTTTTTGGTTTGTTTATTCTACTAAAGTGGCAGACAAGCTTATATTATTGTACTCATAATATCTTATGTTTCTATGCAATTTAAGTTTTAGTCCTTGAATTTAATTTCGGGTTTTCCATTTTTTGTCAATTCGGTTTACTAATTGTCAACTGAAATGATAAAAAAAAACATTTCGGTGAACGTTTTTAATTTCTCTGTATAGAAACGGCTCTTATTGTATCACCTCGGTGTCGCATTATTTCATTTCTATGGAAATTCATGTCATGCTAGCTAAACTAGCTTCTACCCCCAGTTCCAATCACTTATTATTTTAGGTGAGGCGAGGGAGATCATTTATGTACACTAAAAATAGAAAGGGTCGCAGAATTGAACCCTGAGGCACCTCCATTGTTATAGCAGAACCATGCAACTATTTGCCATTCTCACTCACTCTCTGTATGTATTCTATCTTTAGTAATGTGATAAAATCCGTCGTCCCCCGTACCCCATAGGCCATTTATCAGGCACCAAGGACCGTGCGACTAGTTAATTCAATCCACTGGAAATATTTGATAATGGACTTATTCTTCAAGCTTCTTTATGTTAAAACAAATACATGAGTTTAGAATGACCATTACATACATAGAAACCCCTAGAATTCTAGGTATAGCTACGGTAAATTTCATCTGCAATATGTTCATGTTCATTATAATGCTAGAAAGCCTTTGCACTGTCGAATGTAGTCTTCATCTTGGCTATCCCCGTATTTTACTCGTGGACTTAGTAAGTTTGTAATCTGTATAGACCCTACCGCAAGAAAAAAAGTAAGTTCTCAATTCGACTTTTATTTTTTATGTATGAAAAATGTCTATTATAGACGTATTTCAAATTTGTTTATTGTTGAATAGTTCACCGTTTACTTCTAATGTGGTTCTATTTTCACCAGGTCAGGATCTGATGATGGGATCCAGGAGAAATCGAGTGCAACCACCGAAAATTCCTTTCGTAGACTTAATTCACCTGCATAATTCACCCAGGTGCATTAAGTCAACCAAATAGTGTACCTTATTCACCCAGGTGCATTAACTTAACCAAATAGTGTACCTTAATCACCCAGGTGCATTAACACAACCAAATAGTGTACCTTATTCACCCAGGTGCATTAAGTACACTTATTTAGCAACATTAATTCACCTAGGTTGGTCATCCGTGTAGGTAACCTATTTTAATATAAATTATTTCCATTAAGAGCGTAAATTCGGTTTTCAAATTTCTTTACGATCGTAAGAAATCAGCCGGCGCGGCGCACATAGCCGTATAGTGCCAATTGTTGCTACTAACAAGTTTGATACTTTTGTTTTCCTTGATGTACCGGTGTCATATTCTTAGTCTAAGCGTTCAATCTTTTAATTAAATTTTTATGTTAGTAATATTAGTTAATAATTATTGATTATTTTATTGCAAATTGATTGATATTAAATAGTGATAGACACTGACATCATAAAATTAATAAAGTTGACATTTATTTACCTAACTAATATCAATATTGCAATTAGAAATACCGAACCGAAGGAACCGACGCGACGTGCATGCATGAAAAGAAAAATGAAAGTTGAAGAAGCAAGTGAGGTGTGTATGGAGCGTGCCGTGTGGCGCTCGGTTCTTTCTGTCTACCCCGCAAGGGATTTGGCGTGAAGATAGTACAGTATATAATACACACATACATGAAAACGGTCCACAAGTTTATTTTTAAAGTATCTAAATATACGAAAATTGTAGAAAGTAATGGACAATATTCTATTTTACACTATAAATATTTAAATTTGACAATAATCATAGTTAAAAACAATAATATTAACTTAGCAATGCGCAGGCGCTTGGCATGGTACGATGTTTTGCTGCCTACTGCAGATTCAGGAACGTTAAAATATTTTTAATAAATCTATATATAGTTATAAAAATCAATGCCACTTTTCGTTGTAATTTTATAACTCAAGAACGGGCTCACCTATCCAACCCAAATGTTTATGCTTTGTTCGGACTATTTAGTAGATGGTTTATGTGAAGTTTGCACTAAATCGGTCGAGCGGTTCTTCATTTATCACGCAAACGAAGTTTCGCGGGTCAGCTAGTAATCAATAAATATTGTTGGATATTCTCACACAACATCATCTAGCCCAAACTAAGCTATAAGCTTGAGCTATGGGATCTAAATCTAATCTTAATTGATAGTAGGTGTTTTTCATTTACAACAACCAAATATTTATTAAGAGTTATGTGCATAACAATGCACACCGCCAAGAAAAAGCCATTCCGTATCGGCATTGATCGATTATTAGATACCTACTAAGATGAATGTGGATGAAAAGGGACCGAACTGAGTTTCTTGGGGTGTTCTTCTCAGTTTGTAGCATTTCCGAAAAAATGTTGACACACCTAATTTTTTTTTTTTAATTTCAAAGGTAATAAATTTTATTTTATTTTATTTTATCGGCTCTTTCTGGGCTCAATGATTTTGGGCAACAGACATTAGTCGTAAAAAATTAACAATTTAGGTTCCATCCTCGTAGTTCGTCGTCTTGCGAAATATTTACTGTGCTTACGGGCAAATTAGTGTTCAGTCTACACCGCAAATCGATAAATGTTGGCTTGACTGAAAGTAATTTTAATACAATTCATTAAAAATATTTATTATATACACAAGATCACTAGAAGATAAAATAAACGCAGCTTCTCACTTGATTTGAAGTTGGCTTTGGATTTTAAAATACCAGTCATGCTTTGTAAACAGATCCGTTTTTCTCCATAATTTAATTTTACCATCTGCTATGGCTTGTTCCACATCCATGTATATAGGGACTGTTCTAGGTTAAATTGATTGATTGATTGGTTATTAGGTCGTCTACAACAAGGTTCTTTAGCAGTGGTGAGACCACGCCCCCTTGTGGACAACCTTTGGCCATGGCTGCGCACTGGTTTCTGCTTGTCTGTAGCTTTAAAATGAGTTTGTTCAGCATGTTATCTATCCCATCCACTGACTACCGTGTATACTCGGTGTTTTGCCAGTGCCGTGGTTATGCTTCTTCTGTCAAAAGCTCCCTCTATGTTTATGAAAGTGCCGAGGCACATTGATTGATTGATTCTGGATGACCTCTTCCATTTTGTGTACCATCACTGCATGTAGTGCTGAGTCTGTAGACTTGCCGGGGGCATTATGCGCGTTGGTTGGAATACAGTGGCTTATTTTGAAGGGCCGTCCCTCGTTTGTCTCTGTCACACAATCTTTCCAGAGTTTTTAGCAGGAAAGACGAAGGGCTTATCGGTCTGTATAACCAGAGGTCTGAATCACAAACATAATCCCTTTACCGGGTTTTGGTATAAAGATCACTTAGACCTCTCTCCAGAGTCTGGGTCACAGTCCCATTCATTGTCGGGCGTATAGATACTATGTAACTGACAATATCAACTCGTGTCCTCCCCCATTTTATCACTGCAGGGAAGACTTCATCCTGTCCTGGAGATTTGAAGGACTTGAAGCTGTTAATTACCCATTCAGTTTTTTGTAACTTGACAGAATAGATTAGAACAGGTCTTGCGAGCTCCCACTGGACTTCTTCTGTGGATACGTTTTCCACCAGCCACATGAGGGTCTGCAGCAATTGGCATTCTGGGAAGTGCGTTTGTATCAAAATACTCTCGGCTTCTTTTCATGATAGTTAACGTTAGTAGAATGATGTAGTGGTAATTTATATGTTATTAATTTATTGTTTTCGAGTAATTAAGTGATTTAGTGGTCATTATATAATGTTAATTTGCCTTTGAAAATGCCGAAAGGTTCCACCAAGTGCCATCAATCAACAGTATAAATAATTCTTTATCATGTGTGGGTCAGGCCGCCGCGCCGTCAGATTTCTTTATAGATACGGACAGTTCTGTCCCTTGTTTGGCTAGTATTAGTCTGACTCTATCAAAGGTTTCTCCAAGACTTGGTACTTTTGTATCTCAGTCGCTACTTGTATTTTGCTTTAGCGGCTTTATAGCCGTCCCAATCCTGGTCTGGTTCCTCACAGGTGTTCCATAATTACCACTTATGAAAATGGTGTGTTAATGTGTTATTATCAATACCACACGAATAGTGACTACCTGCCTTGCTTATAATACCTACACCTACGCTGTTCGTGAAGAAAATAGTGCAACTGTAAAAGCTTATAACTTGGTCAGTTTTCGTTAGTTTCATTTAATTTTTTTTATACAGTATTTCGAAGCGAAACTCTAGTCGGGGTGTCTGAGCTTTGCACTATACAAAAGTTCATGTTGTATATCGACCATAAATATTTATATATATTATATTATACGTCACAAAGTACTAAGATTGTTTGATCACGCTAGAATTAGACTATTTTTGTTCATTTTTTCGTATTCAAAAATGGAACATCGAGCGACATGACCACTCTCTGAGAGCCTCTCGGCGGTACTAAATCGTATTTGTTCGCGTATCTGCATTTATAGGGGTTCACAAAATACATTGTAAAAAAAAATCTGTATCTATTTACATAAAAAGAAATATTTTTATTGTCAAAGGAGAAGTTCTGACATAATATTACATAATTATCATAATGATTTAAACTACGGAAGCTGGTGAAAAGACAACTTTATTTTGGTTAAATTTCTCACTATTTGAGCAAACTTTACAGTCATTTTTCTCTAAAAAAAGGAACCTACCTGATATCAGGTTATTCTACAAACAGATAGCCAACCCCCTTTGCAATTGCTTCGTATCCCTTGTTTATTAAATTTATCAGTAATTTGACATGAATTTAAGCATCAAAAACTATGCAAATCGTATGATTTGAAAAACCTGTTTCACTTTCATTGATAATTACCATATGTAATCCGTTGTTAGGTAAAATATGTTTTAATAAACGTTTAGAGAGCTAAATTTACTAAGTATGTTAGTGAATACCATGTTTGTACGATAAATATTTAATGACTTTAAATGCAATGAAAAGTATGGTTTCTGAGCAATATGTGGCGCGAAATATGTTAGCCCTCTTAACACTGGTAATTAACGGATTTCTTTAGCGTAACATCTGTAAAAAATGTCCTACTGTAATGCGTTCGTCAAATAAACTTAACTGAGCCTTTTGGATGATTTTATCGTTAATTTGACTGGTCTGCCTGCATTTTCTAGGATTGCATATCATATTTGCATCTCTTTTGAATGCATTTAGCACCTGTAATAAATTTTGATTGTTTCGTCGAAAGCGGTTATTTAACGGAAGATGCAAACCCTCAATATGATTAATTGTTCGGTGTCGTTCACCATAGATACACCACTTCTTTACAATGTCGGATTTCATCCAATAGGTCTTAAAATAATTGAGAAAAGATTGTACTTCCTTACGATTTGCGTATTGTTGTACAATATAATTCCATCCTTCAATAATTTGCTGTTCTGGTAGTAATGCCAAGTTAGAGCACAAGCTAATACATCGGCGATTATTTTTAGACCCTATCTATATTCAAAGACTTACCTTTTCGTCTTAAGCTTTCACGAAAGTGATAATAGCAGCCCTTCACGATACAATCGGGAAACAATGATGAAATAGCTTTCATTGTAATATAAAAAAAGTTACATACCGATGTGGATGACCAACCTAGGTGAATTAAAGATGCTAAATAAGTGTACTTAATGCACCTGGGTAAATAAGGTACACTATTTGGTTGTGTTAATGCACCTGGGTCAATAAGGTACACTACTTGGTTGTGCTAATTCACCTGGGTGAATAAGGTAAACTAATTGGTTGTGTTAATGCACCTGGGTGAATAAGGTACACTATTTGGTTGACTTAATGCACTTGGGTGAATTATGCAGGTGAATTAAGTCTACGAAAGGTCGAAAATCGTAGAGACAACTAGTGCATTTGTTTACTTTATAATTAAGTGCCTTAAGGTACTGCAATTTAATGAAGGTCTGGGAGTCGATCTAATGATGGAGCCGAAAGACAGTCGAGGGAATTCCTTAACGATTTACAGCAGTTACCGTGTGTTTGGACTTGATTGATGTATTATGATGAAAACTTTACACCTAGATACATAGATTTTTCAGTCCACTCGCCACTTAAAATAATGAAATTATTTAAATTTTTAGCAAAAATAAAAAATAATATTTATTTAGGACAAAGTTTTGGGAATTATGGTCAATGGTCAACATAAAAAATTTATTGAAAATTTTATTGTAAAATTTTATAGATACTAAAGACCAAATAAATATCTCTTTACATAATATGAAATACGGCAAATTCAAAGTACTATCCGTGATTTTATTAAAAATTCAGAAACATCAAAACAGCAATATCCAGATTTGTTTTACCTGCACCAACTGAAATTATCATTACCTAATAATATATGAAACTGGTGAAATAAGTACCTACATAGGTAATTCTTTTTCTCGGACGACGACGTTGGTCGGAGTTTACTGTGTGCAGCAACGCGGCGACGCCGACGCCCTAGCTCCTCCGGCACCAAGGCAACGCAAGTCTGTCTCTTTGATAATACGTGTCATGTGTATATAAACAGTTTTTTTTTATATTTAGTGATAATATTTTCTTTAAAATCATGTACATATTAGGTGTAACTTAAATTCTGTGTAAGTTTCTCATTTTTATTTCTTCATGTTGCAAGACTGTAGTGATGGTGTTTTGAATGTAGCCCGTCAACCTTCCACGTCGCAGTATAACCTGGTTCGTTGCCCCAATTGTTCCCAAGCTCGTTATTTTAAGGGGGAACGTGGTTTGAAGGTACATTTTGGGAAAGTGCATAAGTCCCAAAATGTTCCTTCAAGTCAGTTATCACCTACCATATCCCTTTCAACTTCACAAACTCCTTTTTGGCATACAATATCAAAATTTAAAGATTCTATTCCAGTATTAAAAAGTATTCCCCGTGGTGCAAGGCCTGCAGTGGCTCAAAATCTGGCCCACTGTATAGGTTTTGTAGTTCGGGAAAACTCAATCCATGCTTGGGAACAGTTGCTCACTTTCTCTTATAGGAGTCTAAATATTCAAAAGATCAGGCTATTAAAAAAAGTTTTACTTCACAAATTAGAGATAATTGTAATTCGACTCATATTTTTGACCCAAAATTCACAGATTTCTGTAAAAATTCACTTTTTCACTATGTAGAATCAAAATTAGGAGAAGGTGTTATAAGAGGCGCGTCCAGATTATTATTTAGTAGCGACGTGGTGGCGCCTTGCTCTCCAGAAACTCTCGCAGATCTGAAGAGCAAGCACCCTGCGCCAAAGGAGGACTTGTCCTTCCCCGATCCTCCAAATTTAGACACCGAATTTTTACATGTTACAGCCAAGGAAGTCTTGACAGCTGTTGGCTCCTTCAGGATTGGTTCTGCTGGTGGCCTCGATGGTTTAACTCCTCAGCATCTAAAGTATCTCCTGAGCCCAGCTGCTGGGGAGCCTGGCGAGGCACTTTTGAAGGAGCTAACAGGTTTGGTAAATCTCATGTTGTCCGGCAATGTGGACGAAGGCATCATCGACATTTCTGATCGGATTCTGTATGGGGCCAATCTTTGCGCCTTGCGGAAGAAAGATGGTGGCATTCGTCCCATTGCCGTTGGTTGTACTTTTTTTTTTTTAACGTGAGGGAAAATCCTCATGGATGTTATGCCGGACTCCTACCGACTAAAAAACCTCACGTCACGCCCAACAGCCTGTGGTTGGGAGCCCCGGGGAAGCCCTCGGAAGGATGTCCTAGAACTCCCAACAGACCCACGGCCGCCACTGCGGCCTCGCCCAGGGGGTGGTTCGGGTGCTATCCCGCGTCTTTGGGGGGTTTCGGGTGTGATCCCGCTTCTAAGGGGGGGCGTGCGTGAATTGCTCACGTCACGTTGCCGTCATGGGCCTGCTTCTGTAAGGACGGTGAGCCGCCCTCTCACCGTCCTCAGGCCCCCGGTCATGGTGGCAAGTCCTCGGCGAAGACACGTCGGCGGCGCCCAGGCCGCCGACTGCGGAACTCAGGTGGGAGAGTTCTCTCCCGTACCCGTCTCGCCGCCTCCTTCACGAGCATGACCTGCTCGCAGAAGGAGACGGCGCAGTCCCACTTACTCCCGCTGGAGAGCATGGCTCGCACCATGGTCTCGAGCGAGAGAGTGTCCACGTCCAGACCCACT